>JAGPOW010003149.1:534066-584650 GCA_030014935.1 Caiman crocodilus | reverse complement strand
ATGAGATCCCTGCCCTGAGGGATTCACCAGCAGCCTCTCAGACTGACACAGGGAGAGGCTTCTGGAGAGGGGCACCCATGGTGGCATTTCTGCCACACTCCCAATGAAGCTTGTGACTCAGAGATGGGAGGTACATGGTAGAGAGTAGCTTTGGCCTAGTCCCAGGCATTAGACATGCTGGGGAGAAAGTTTATTTAGCACCTATGAAACAATGTGCTCTGCTCTTCCTTCGTTGTTGCTTCAGGATTGCTGGGGATTCTAGTGTTAACAAAGCAAACCAGCCTGATTGCCTGCTCAGGGGTGGGCAAAATGCAGCCTGGCAGGCCGTTCTATCTGCCCCATGGAGCTGCTAAAAATTAAAAAAAATAATATTTATCTGCCCCTGGCTGCCTGTCATGGGCCCTCAATGGCTTGCCAAAACTCAGTAAGTGGCCCTCTAGTGAAAATAATTGTCTGCCCCAGGCATAGTTCATGTGGAGACTTTGTGTAGCCTTCAGCCTTGCCAGCGTGGCATGCCCAAGTGAAACCTGAGAACTGGTCACTGCATGGTATCCCAGATTTTGCAAATTGCATCAGAGCTGGAGGATTAGAATGGTTTCTAACTCCAAAGCCTATTTCTAAGGATTTTTTTTCTCTTATATGAATCAAACAATTCAGGTTTTAAAGAAAATTGGATAAACAAACTCATGTGCAGTTAGTCACATGAATGCCACTTTCTTCATGGGGCAACATGCAAACAGGGCTTGAAGCTGAGAGTGATAGATTACCAGCCTTGCTTACTTCCACTTGAGCTAAAACAGCAACAGCAGATGCCTGCTAGACTCTCTTGAGCAGCCATGATACATGCTATGTCTGTGAATTGTACAGCTTTTTGCTAGGCAGCAGCAGGCTGGTGGTAGTTATGATTCTAAGCTTCTGTTCCTTGCTATGGTAGGGAAATGTGATAGAGTTAAGTGAAATCAGACTTGCTATGCACATAGACCTGGTGTATTCACTTTGAAAGGTAGCAGGGCTGAGTCTTGGTTGTACTGTTAAAAATTTAGTTTTGCCATGAGTGACTTTGTATCATGTCACTTTTGCAAAATGGGACAGAGAAAAAAGAGGATACTCACCTATTTCTAGTGTAAGGTGTGAAGCTTTGAGCACAAATAGGCGATGAACTATACCAAACTACAAACAGCAGATTGTAGAGATGACTTCTGAATCTTCAGTTACATGGCTCTCATTGTAATGGACCTCTGCTTAGACCAGGGGTGTCAAACTCATCCATCCCTGTGGACCTGATGAGTGGCATGGGGCTGGTCCACAGGTTGGGCTGATCCCACAGACCAGCTCTGCCTTGCAGCATGGCCTGGCCAAAGTTGCTGCTGCCCTGAGGCTGCAGTGTACAGCAGGGCTGTGCTGTACTGCGGGGCTCTGCTGCATGGCTCTGAAGCTACCATTGCTGGTCTGTGCTGCACTGTCCTGGGGCCACTGCAACGCTGTACTTCACAGCCTCAGAGCCACTGCTGCATGCAGTATAGCTCCAGAGTAGTATGTGGCTGTTCTGGGGCTGTTGCACATGGTGGCTGCTCTGCCACTGCGACACAAGCTGGAGCAGGAGCTCTGTGCAGTGCAAGGGGCCACCTGGTGAGTCCCAGAATGACACACAGGCAGTATGTGGTGGGAGCTTTGCTAGATGACTGACACAGTTAAAAACTTTTTGTGAACTTTTTGCACTGTCTCCACCACATGCTGCCTGTGTGTCACTCTGAGACCCCTTGACCTCCCTGGCTTAGACAAAGGGGTACTTATATTTTGATTTCTCATTCTCTATGCTACTGAGCTTAGCCTGGTGATTCAGCCTCCTGTATCTGAAATGTAAAATATCCCATGAAATAGTATACGGTATTGCCAGCCCCAGGCATCCCAAAATGATGAGTCAGTACCTCCAAACTCATGAGTTTAGCTTAAAAATCAAGAGATTTTTAAAAAAGATAATGCATTGTATTTGCCTGCTGGGTCTGAGCCACATTTTTCAGCTTTCTTAGAAGAAAACCCATGGTTAAGCTGCAGGCAGCTGGTACCAGAAAATTAGGCTTTTAAAAGAAAAAGCAGTAAAGACCACAAGACTTGGGGTAAAATCCTGAGAGCTTTCAATGCTAAGAACAGACCAGCTAGTGTGTGCTGGATAGGTGGAGCTGTTGTATATGCTGGAGAGGCTGTTATATGTGCTTCTGCTGCTATGTTGAGCAAGCATGTTCTGTGCCAGTTGCTTTATGTGATAAAGAACTCTCTGATGATCATATGTATACTCTGCTAAGAAGAATATTTGGCTACTTTTCTTCTCTGTTTTAAAGATGTCTGTTGTTTCACAAGACTTGGCCCAGCTGCTCACAGTATAGGACAAAGGAACTGCCATTGCAGCTCTGGTTTCAGCATTGTCCTTTGGAACCTAGAGGGCATGACAAATGTTACATTTTTTCCCTGTTTATTGTCAGAAATCAACAAAACACCAGCTAGCAATAATTAGTGACCACAGTACAGAGGGGCATGGAGCTACAAAATTAGTCTTGTGTTGCCCCTACCCCATTGGAAAGATTAAACTATGTTAGGGGTATTAAGCACTGTGTTTGCCTTTCTGTTGTGTTCTGCAGAATGGTCTGAGACTTTGCATATTTTTACAGGAGCCTTTGCAAACCCCGAAGATAAGCTTGCCCATGTGGACACATATGAAAGGATAATACCTCGTAAATTGCCATCATCTTTGGGGAAGAGAGACCTTTCTGCACAACTTGTAAGTATCAGTGTTTCTAATTCAGTGAACTCTAAGCCCAGATTCAGGAGGCAATCCAGTTGGAGCCTGGTACCAGACTCCAGACTAGCCCTAACAAATCATGAGCTTTTTCAGACTTGCAGAATGACCAGCAACTGAATGACTATTCTTGGATCTAGCCTATGGAGC
This sequence comes from Caiman crocodilus, assembly GCA_030014935.1. Taxonomy (NCBI): domain Eukaryota; kingdom Metazoa; phylum Chordata; order Crocodylia; family Alligatoridae; genus Caiman; species Caiman crocodilus. The sequence continues at coordinate 581,706 of JAGPOW010003149.1, read as the reverse complement.
CATATCATCTAACCCACAGGGCTCCCCACAGGTCCAGAAATATAGTGGCATGACAATATAATAGCATTAATGATTGCAGCTCTCTGTTCTACACTTTATCTAAAAATTCTAGGAGCCCAGCAGCCTGGATCTGGAGAAGCTGTATCATCTGGCCTGCAGGGCTGCCTTCAGGGCTGGAAATTTGGTAATAGGCAGAGTGGCAAGAGCTTCTGCTGCTTTGGGAGCTGCACCAGTTGTTGCTGCTGCTACCCAATTTCAGCCCTGCAGGCCAGATGACATAGCTTGGTGTTCCAGATTCAGCTTGTGCACCAGCTTTGTGAAACTTATCTGGCTTGCCAGGGCAGATGAGTTGTACACTATTCGATAATTGCAGTGTTTCCTTTTAGGCCTGAAAGCTATGAGTAAATAGGGTAGTGTGCTATGACTTCCACTTTGCAACAGGAAGGGTGTGGTAAAACCAGGAACGGAACTATGTCAATTGACTCCCATTCCTACATTTTAGACACTCATCCATTCTTCCACACAGAGCTCCAAAAGCTGTTTAAATCAGCAGATAAATCCCAGAGAAGGCAAATCAGTTCAGGAGAGGAGATCTCTTTCAGTAGCTGCTGACAGGCAACCTGGTTGGCACAAAGTTGAGCTCAGAGACTTTTTATGGCAGGAATTTTGCTATATGACTGAAACAAGAACTTGTGTAAACTTTTTGCATTGTCTCTCCCACAAACGATATAACTCTTGAAACACCAATTCAAAGCAGCTTTCTTGAAATACTTAGGGACAAGATTAGAATTGCTAGTAGATTGTAATTACCAGTGTCAGAATAATTTGTTTACGGGGTAATGAGGATGTTGCATACTTTTTCAGAACTGATCAGCAATATGTTATCATCTTTCATGATTTAGCACAGGTCTCACATGTGGGTTTTTTTCCCCTTAAATGCAAACTTCCAGGCATCAGCCATCCATAAATAGGAATTTCACTTTTCATTTAAGAAAAGTCAGTTTTTCATTCTTGTGATTGGAGGGGAAAGCATGAATGCTAAAGGCACCCAAAGAAAAGAACCTACATTCTACTATTTTAAAGTGTCTTGATTTTTAAGCCAATCTGATTTTGCAGGTTTAACTCATGATTTTTTAATGTATGCAACTATCAATACTAGATTTGTCATGTTAATCTTAGTGTTAGGCTCGTCAATGAATTCTAAAGATTTTAATAGCTTAAGACATTTAAAAACACAAAACACTTAAGAAGGGCTAGATTTCATGTAATTTTTTAAACCTAAATTTCCTAGTAAACTCTTGGTACAATATGTTCATATGTGATTCAAACCCTTTCTGATGAAATAGTTTCAAAAATATTCCCTGAAGGCATCTGTTCTCTTTGCTCCAGAAACCTAAACTCATCATGAGGTAAACATTCAGAAGGCTATTTAGAGGTACCATATGTGCCATTTGTATTGAACAATTTGTGTTCTTTCCTTCTTTGTTTTCATGTTCATCCCAACAAAGAGGGAACACATCTAAAAATGCATTCTTTTGTTACATCTGTGTATCATGCATATGCAGCAGGAGAGATGGTGGATTGGGGTGGCATAGGTATGGCCTTCATACATGAGTTTAGCGTGTGACGGGCCAGTATGGGGTACTCCTGAATTAAGCCACCCACCTCACTGCACCTGACCACCTTCCAGGCTCCGAGTGACTCCCTGGGGGCACCATGTCCGGCTGACCCCCTTCCTGGAGCATACCTGCAAGCCTGGGGGTAACGCCACCACCAACCAGGGTTTGGACTGATCCTGGCCCTGTACCCCTTGGGAAACACAGGCCTAGTAGTCTTTGAGGGTACTTGACCCACTGCAAGAACTTGGGGTGCTTCCCTCAGTCTGAAGTACAAATAGTGGCTTCTCTTAGTCAGCTGAACCAAGGGGACCCCAAGGCATAATTTATACTCCCTCGCAATAAGGCTCCCATGCTAGGTACAGAGGAGAACTTTATTGGTTATAAGGAGCAGGTTTAGAATAGGGTACAGGATAGAGCAATATCAGAGAAATCCCTTACAGTGGCATGGTAGTGAGTAACAGCGGGGTGTCAGTAGAGGAGCAAGTGCAGTTAGCTGGTTGGCATAAACTCTCTCACTTTGGCTCCGGGTGTACTGGCTCTAGGAGGAGTAGCCCTTGTGTTCTATGGAGCTCTACATACCCTTTCACAGCAGGTAGAGAAATGAGTCACTGCATCCAATATGCACCCCTACTAGGGCAGAGTGGAGCCCATCGTGCTTCCCTGAATCACCGAATCTCTGTAGCTGTTTAGGTCTGGTTTTCCCTGTGCTCACCCTGATGTAGGGTAACTAGTGACTTCTGGGGTCGTCTGTAGGGTCCCTGCTAATTTACATAGGGGAAACAGGAGATTCCAGCCCTGGGAGATGAACTTCTCCTTTTTCAGTTTGCTCTCTGGGAAGAATTTCTTTTTTCTAACTTCAGGACAAGTCCTGGGATTATGTCTCAACTCTAATCACTGCCATAGTCAGTGGGAGTTTGACTGAGTCAAACTGAGTCACCCCACCCCAAGAGGTGCTTAGGGAAGCTTTATCAGGTCTTTTCAGCTGCTCTGCATTTTTCACAATTCCTCCACCAAACAATTACTCTTCTTTTTCTGTCTGACTTGCTACCCTGGTCTGCCTCAAGTGACTTCTGTGGCTTTTCTGCAGATCTGCATTTCTCAAGGATTGTTTACTGGCTTGGAAAAGTTGCCAACAATAACATAGATTCATTTTGTTGGCAGACACTAAAAGAGACCATAATCTTGTATGGGAATGCTGTTCATTTCTGAAGAATTCATCATCAAGTTTTGTAGACAGCTTCTTCCATCTCCTGCTTAGCCAGAGTGTTTGTTCAGGTGACAGTATGGAAGAGAAACACTTTCTGAAGACCTTTGGAGTTCTAAGGGCTGCAGTCAGAGGCCACTCAGGTGGCCACCAGGAGACTCAGAAGGCAAAGAGGCAGTTTTTTAATCTGGAAATGGATTTTTCATTCCCAGAATGACCACAAATTAAAAACACAAAACAGTGAAATTTAGAACAGTTGACTTGCAAGGAAAATCTCTCACTGTTCCAGTTGGATCTTTGTGGCGTAAATGGCACCTATTCACATGACTGACCTCTGCTCCAACTAGACCTCCCAGATTTGCTGCGAGGCTGCTGGAGCGTGCTAACCAGCAGCCTCTGCATCCCGTGTATTCAGTGTTCCTGCTCTTTAACATGGCAGCAGGGGCACTTTAAAGCTCATTGAACCAGCTTTAATTAAAGCGTCTCTGCGGCAAGTTTGAAGCATGGGATGCTGTGGGAGCTTTAATTAGAGTGGTAATCAGAGCCTCTCTAATTAAAATGTCCACCCCCCCCCACTCTGTAGCATCTATATAGATGCCCTGAGAGACTTTCCAATTGCAGTCTAATTTCAGCTCCACGGTGTTTTCTTTAGTGAGACTTCATACTTTTATATAGTAATTAATAGTATCACTCCAACTGAAGAGATCAACTTCTCTCAATGAGAGCAAATCCCAGCGAACTGAGGGCTATTAACCCTGTCTTCTGGTACATAGGGCCTAGGGAGTTTACCTCCCCACTTCCTGAAACTGTGGCTTCCATCCAGGAAGAGCAGGCAAGAGCCTTTGGCAGTGATTCTTTCATGAGCCTTTTGCCTGTCTGGCTGCTATTGGTCCCAGAGAGAGGTCTACAAGCATATGATATTGCTCTGCTGAAACTTTCAAAGCATTTCACAAAAGCAGCTGAACATGTTGCTTCATGTAGGGGGCATTGTACTCATTTTACTCATGGGGAAATTGAAGCCCTGAGCGGTAGTGGCTTTCTCAGTGTCAAACAACAAGTCATTGGTAAGAGGAGAGAAATAATGCAGAGGAGTCATAATTCCTAGTCCTCACTTTAACCCTTTGACACACATCCTGTCATTCCTAAAATACTATAAGCCCCACCACCTGATGATGGTCTTCAAAGTATTGTGGGGTAGAGAAAGATTGCTGGACCACAGCTTGTTTGGGTCACAAGCTCTAATATATTCAGTGCCATGCCATGCTCCTTGCACTGGCTAGTGGGCAATCTTAGATGGCCAGAGAGTACGTCTTTCATTCTCAAATGACTAGAGAGTACCGATTTCCAGTCTCTTTCCATCGTGAGGAGCACATATGGCTCAGTATTCATTCACGTGGCCAAATTGCCTGTTGTCTGCCTCTTTTTGTTCGGCATATGTGTGCACAACACAGGCACAGAAAGATACCTCCTACACACACACACACACACACACACACACACACCTCACATAAGCACTCACACTCCATAACCACCTATTCATGGACATCCATGCACATGCCTTTGGAAGGTTCCATAGAAGTGACAATCTATTTAAATAAAAAGGTTTTGTATTTTCATGATTACAGGAGCATGTAGGGTTCAATATGACTCTAAAAGCTAAATTTATTTCCTTAGACCAAATAGCTTCAGTATTAATTACTTCCTTCACAATCTAGGTTTGGTAACCAACAAGAAGAAAATTTTATTTTCAAAGGATGATGCTGTGTATTGGATCAGTCAAAGATAAAGAGGTCTTCATATCTGCATAAGTGAGGCAGTTAAAAGAAGCTACTGGACGATTCTGTGGTTTTTCAGTTTTGTTTCTCTTGAATTAAATGCCAAAAAAGGAGGTTTTTATGTCTGTGATAAGAAATGAGAAGTTGCTTCCTTGTATGCCAGCTTTGGCCTTGTGCCAGATATGAAAGATGAGCCTTAACTGAACCGCAGTTTAATTATCAGCTCCCTTTTCTTTATTTCAAGGTGCTTTGGAGATTTTCAGTATTAAGCAGCAGATTTATTTATTTTCTGGTATACTTGGGTGTTGATTTCCACCTGTCTTCGGCAGTTACCTGTGTAGTAAGCATGAATGGTCTGCTTCCAGAAGTGCTGAGAACACACACACCCTTTCAGATCAGTAGGAGCTGCCAGTGCACAACACCTTTGAAGTATGGTGTGTCTATAACATATTTCAACAAGACCAACTTGTGACTAGCAGAATAGTGAATGGAATAGTGTAAAATGAATTTTGTAGGTAGCCATGGAGCATATGCCTATGCTACTAAAGGGAATGTGATTGTAGCACAGTCAATATTGCATCCAGCTTGCAATAATCTTTCTGGAACTACTAATAATAGTGAAGATGTACTTACAGAAATTTCATTCCTGCTATACTTATCTAGTCTGGACTGAAATCTGTGCCATTGCATCTTCACTACTATTGTTATTCAGGTTTGCTAGATTAAAGCTACCATAAATGTTCCTACATCTCTGACTGTGGTGTGGATATGCCCTGAGCATCTCAGGCAAGTTTATATCTCATGGAGGATAGAAAACCTTGTCTACCTATTAGGTGCATGAAGCGCTAAAGTGTGACTCTTTTCCACCCTTCTCTAGTCCCTGAAAAATAGTTCATGCAAAAGATGGACGGGGTTTCCTCTTCCTTGCTGCTTTTCGTGATTCACTCTTAATGGTAAAATGATAAGCATATTACAAAAGTAAATGCATTAATGTATTTTCAGGACTTGAACATAGTGGCACAGAATTACATTTAGGTGTCTTAAGTCCACTTAGATACCTAGCAGGTGGAATCGAATATGCCCCTATCCATGTTACATTTTATTTGTCTAATGATCACAGGATTGTCTTGTTTTACTTCCTGTAGAGTACATATCCTGACCATATTGTCTATGGCATCCGAGCCGAAGGGAAGGATTATGTTCTTCATCTGGAAAAGAATAAGTAAGTGTATTGTGGTATGAGCATGGCTTGGAGAGTTTCCTAATTAAATCATTTTAGCCTAGTTTTAAGTCTGGCTTCTTTTCTAAGCCACATCGTAAAGTGGACTGAACTAAACAGAGTTTAAGGGGCTAGAACAGTAGACTATCTGGGACCTCTAGATGAACCCTTTGATCCTTGAATTGAAATCTGCTTTCCTAATGGCTTGGGTCCAGATCCAAAACAAAAAGGAGATTATTCTGGTTCAGAGATACCTCATGAAATTTCAGAACCCAAACCTGACCTCAACCTAATTTGGTCTCACACCCAATCCCCTTGTTTGTCTGTTTTTGTGTTTTGTGCTTATCAGTGTCTGATATCCGATTCAGAGTTTATTACTGCTTCTCTTGGAACTCAGCTCTTAGCTACTCATCCCTGATCCCTGTTCACATCCTGATGCCCACTCCCACTGTTGATGGAAAGGGGGAAGTTCAGTCTCCTTCCACTGTAACTTTATGGCAGAGAACTCATAAGCAGGAAAATACACATCACGTACAAATTTGCAGACTGATAGCATGGGAAGAATAATTTGTGATTCATGAATCTGTTTCTGATTGTTTCTCCTCCAGCATTTTGTTTGGAGAAGTTAGCTCTGCCCCCCTGTTGCTGAGTTCCCTACTGCTCCATTTAGGGGAACTTGTCTTCTTGTAGCCCCGTTAGCAGTAAATGGAGGTCACTGTATGACACTGAATCCCCTTCGAACACTGACTCAGGTTACTTGCTTACCAACTATCTATCAGACAGAACATAAAAAGCAGTTCCTGTTCTGTGGCAATAATAGCTTCTTCTTTGTAAGCTCCACAGAAGAAAAGGTCACATTCCAACTTATGGCAAACCTGTGGTGTGGAGATTTTCCAGTAGGAGTTCCTGCAGTGATGTGGTGTTAATCATGATAACTTGCTTATAAAAATAGTGTAATGAGCTTCAGTGTCAGGGCTCCCAAATTAGCAGGATTTGGCTGGATTGCAGGGTCTTCTCATACCATCTGGTTTTCTCTCTGGAGTATACTGTTCAGCTAGAGATTTACACTGTCAGCCTTCATTGCTAACATCCATTTCTCTTTTACAGGGGACTGCTTGGGGAGCACTACACTGAAACCTATTATTTAGAAAATGGTACAGAAGTCAGTGAGAAGCCGGACCCCCAGGTATGGATCCTAGCGCTATGCTAGTTGATGCAGTGTGGCTTGTGCATGACAGGAGAGCTGAAGGTTATGCTGAAGTTGAAGATGTCTTAGGCCAGATCTCTAGAGCTTGCAGTGTGTCTTCCAGTAGTTTCCACAAGCAAAGTAAAAGGCTTTTTTTAGGATGATTGGTACCTGAGATACTGAGATGTGGGTCAGGACTGGAGCTGAAAATGCCCATATCCATGTTCTTGTGTCCCGTGTCCCCTTTCCCATAGCTCTGGAAGATGGGTGAGGGTTCTGTGAACAGAGCAGCTGTCAAGGTAAATGGAGTTATTCATGACATGATTGAGAAAAAAGACACTCACCTTCATCTCCATCATCCTTTCTCCAGCCATGTGCAAACTGCTTGCACAGTGGGAGAGGGTTAGGCTGCCTGCGTTGTGTAGGTGGCCATGAAAGGAGCCAGGTTGCTCACGCTTAAGGGAGGAGAGCCAAGCTATCCATGCTCTGCGTGCAGCTGGGAAAGGGGCTGGGCTGTCCATGTGGTAAGAGGGAGCTGGGTTGCCTGTGCTGCCTACGTGGCAGGCATGTGGATGGGCTGCCCACACTGCACACAAGGTGGGCCTTTCTGCTTGTGGCTGGGCAGTCTGCTGTCCAGGTGCCATATGACTCCCTGCTGCCAAGAAGTTGAGCAACCTTGCAATAGACCAGGGGTTTTCAACCTTTTTAAATAAGTGTACCCCCAGTTGCCAAATGCAGAGGCGGGTGGGAGGGGCTCATGACTGAAAGTGGAGTGGGGGCACGTATGAGTTTCTTCCTGCATCTGGCCAGTCAGGCTGTGCCTGTGTGGCCCGCACAGGGGTGCAGCTGCCCTGGTCCCCCTGGCCCTGCTCCTGGGTGGTGGCAGTGTGGGGTGGTGGGTGATAGCGCTCTGTCCCCATCTGCCCATGTATACCTCCTAAGGCCTTACCAAGTACCCCTGGGGGTACACGTACCCCTGGTTGACAGCCCCTGTGATAGACTATAAGACCAGAAGGGACCCTTACAATGCAGTGTGACCTCCTGCACAGTACTGTCTTAAGAAAACTTCCCTCAGCAACTTCTGTATTGAACCCATTTGACTCCTGGCTGATTTAGGGCACAGCACTGCTTTGCCTTTCTCTGGCATCTTCCTTCTGCCAGAAAACACCAGAGGACAAAGCCTCCACCATCCCAGAAAGGAAAGCCAGACAAGTTATCATCCCGTCTTTCATCTATGGAGACTGAGGCTCAGAGATCCCATGGTCACACTGTAAGACCCAGGAACAGTCCCCACTTTCTTGATACCCCCTCTGACCTCTCAGCACTAGGTTTTGCTTCATGGTCAGAGCGTGTACTGGTTCCCTGTGACCAACTGGGAGACAGGCCAGCATAGGCTCAGGCTACCCCTCAAAGACAGCTGAGTTTTGTGGGGAGGGCACTACAGTGATTTCCATTCTGGGCCATTCTGTCTCCCTTTGTGGGAAGCTACGCAGGATGCACAGTGTGGTCACAGCTACACAGGATGCACAGTGTGGGCACAGTGTGGTCACAGGGAAGCTATGCAGGATGCACAGTGTGGTCACAGGATGCACAGTGTGGTCACAGCTACACACTCTATGTCAGCTTCTGCACTCTGTTGTACCCTCTGCCCAGCTCCCTTCATACTGAGTCACTCTTGGTAGCTATTGTCATCTCTGGGGCAGGTAGAATTAAGATTGCATTATGGGGCTGGTATATAATGTAATTTTTTCTCTGTCAGCAGCTTTGCCCAGCAAAGCCCAGCATGGAGTTGTAAGCAGGGACTCCTGCCTCTACAACATTTCACCTCACAAAACTTATCTAGCTCCCAGCAAAACCGTGATCCTAACTTCCCTGTGCAGCAATGGTTAGAAAGAAACCTTGACCTACCCTGTGCCATCCAAGTCTAACTTCTTTTCAGAGCACCTGAACTGCTCATTCTGCCCTTGCAAGATATCTGTAGGATGCTGCTGTGTCCCTGGATGGTCTTTTGCCCAGCTTGCTTTTGGAGCCTCCCTTGCTGTGCCTGCCTGACCTTCTACCCTCATTCCTACTCTTCTGTAGGATCCTCATATCCCCAGATAGGCCTTCTCTTTTATCCCAGGTGAGAGGTCAGCCCTGCTGTCCCCTGTATGGCTTTTCCCACCTCAGCTCACCCAGTTCTGGGGGTTTACCACTGCTCTTCTCAGATGGCCTTTACTTGTCTGGTAGCTTCTTCTGGTGAATATCTCTTCTGTCTCCAGAAAAGCTCTGCCCCCTCAACCTTCCTTATTCTGCACACTATCCGTGCTGCCCCTAGATGGCCTTTTATACCCAGGCTCACTGGTTGGGGGGAGTTTGCTATCCATTAATGTTTTTTGTTTCCTACCTTTCTCCCTTGCCCTCATTATAAGAATAGGGCGACATCTGCATGTTTCCAGAGGGCAATCCTATAGTTATAATGATTGAATTTACACACCCAAAGGTGACAATAGAATCACTCCTGTGCTTTAGTTTGTCTTAAGCTGAGCCAGTCCTATTCCATAAGGTGAAACAGAATTTTGCTCTTAGTGAACTTTTTCCTTCCAATTATCCACAGTGGGCATGTATAAATGTGCATTCACATCAGCTTAAATTGACTTTGCAGTAAGCTACTGTGCAGTAAGTGGGACTAGGCCAGCATCTACACATGTAGGTGTTGAAGTGCATTAACGCTGTGTGTGGACTGACTTGAGTCTAACTTTAGTCCCAAGTCAGTCCACACACACAGTGTTACTGTGCAGTAAGGCATCTACATATGCATTACTGCACAGTTATTAATCGGGCATTCATTTGATACCTGCATGATGTAGATATCAACTTTATGCTCAAGTCGGTGTAAATCACCATATTTACTGTGCAGTACAGGCGTGTGCATGTTGACGGATGCCCGTGTTGTGCAGTAATTTTAGTTACTACGCAGTAAATGCGCATGTGCAGATGTATCCAGTATATTGCAGATTGACTTTTAACTTCTGTTTCCTCTGGTGCAGGATCACTGCTTTTATCATGGGCATGTTCAGGGTTACAGTGACTCAGTGGCCAGCATCAGTGCCTGCAAAGGACTACGGTATGTTTTTTTTAGCTTACACAAGATGCACAGAGAGGAGGGAACATCAGAACATGCACAGGCAAAGCCTACAGTAACACTGGGGGGCAGATTCTGTCATCCCACATTTGGATGTCATTTATAGTAGGGAGAGGTGGGTGTAAAATCCTACTGTTCTGATCTGGTAACATTTTAGACCCATTCCAGACCAATTAGTGTGACAAAATCAATCTGATTCTGGTTTGGTGAAAGGGTATATACATTACATTAACCAATATGATGATGTCACAAGGTATTGAATATACTGATGTTTCACCTCTGTGTAATATATTGATGTGCCTTAAAACCAGCATGCCATCTCTCATGATTTTGTGGCAACTCTTTTAACATTTTTTTTCATGAAGCCATGTGAATATAGGGGTCATGTGAATATAGAAGCATTTTAGCTTTCCTTTAAAAAAAAAGAAAAGAAAAGGAAAAAGAAAATCTGTTTCCTCCTGGTTGTAGAGAACAGCTTGAAATATGTTCCGAATATGACCAAAAGCCAGAAGGCAAATATGGAGAACCATATTTTTATGTTAATTTGATTTTGGGGGTCTTGCTCATAATGTTTTACTACTTGGGATTGACAGTTCTGGGACATTTACATGCTGTTATAATAAGGATTCTAAGGTACTTTGAAATATGCGGGTATTCAGGTATCACTTCTCCCAGTCACTGAAATATTGTCTCCTTTAAATGAAACATAGCGGCTATTTTTCAATGCACAGCAATTCAGAGGAGGAAGGGAACAGCACTCTTGCATCTTGTTGTACAGGAGGGGAAGCTAGGAAGAGGCAAGATAAAATTAGATTAGGACGTTGTGGCTAAGACTAGTTGTGTGCAATGTTTGCCAGAACCACAAGTGTACTTGCAGTCAGCCTTGACTGAGGTTTGGGCTGCATTCCTGAGCCTTTGGTTTTACCTGCTGTTTTGTAATGGAAACATAGGCTACTTGGAAATGTTTGTGTAAGAATAGGTCTGGACTGAAACCCAGCTCTGGATATTCATGAGTGCGGGGACATCTGGCGTCAGATCTGAACTTTGCAGCTCAAGCCCCCTTTTAATGTGAAGTCACTTTGTCTGTCCCTTAAAGCATATTTTCTACACACTCTGTCAGCTTCTGCACTCTGTTGTACCCTCTGCCCAGCTCCCTCCATACTGAGTCACTCTTGGTAGCTATTGTCATCTCTGGGGCAGGTAGAATTAAGATTGCATTATGGAGCTGGTATATAATGTAATTCTGCACTTTCTAGTTTTCTCACAGCTATGTTTCCATTATCTCCTCTCTTTTCCTAGTTTTCAGAAGCTTGAGTAGCTAAAATTGAGGTTTTTGAAGGATATGAGACACCTCTGGAAAGTTTGAACTCTCTGAAAATAAAGTCTTGGGACAATTGATTTAGTCCTCCTGTTTGTTTTTTCTTTCGTGGACAGCTTACCCCTCACCCTATGATGACTTGTTTCTTTATTAGCCTTTTGTGATGGACATTGTCAGAATCATTTTGGAAGTACAAATGTCAACCACTTTTCCCACATGTTTACTGATGCATTGTCAACTTTCTAAGAGATTAGTAAGATATAATTTTCACTTGCAGGAAGTGTAGTAAATAAATCCTATCATAATCATTTAGGCATTTTCATATTAGGCATTAATTATGGTTCTACCAGTTTGCTAGGAAAAAATGTAAGGTTTACTGACCCATATTTCCTTGGCTTGCCCCGCAAGCTCTTTTAAAATATAGACACAGTGCCAATGCCTTCCTATCCTCCAGTACAGCTACAGTATAGAGAGAAAACGAGTTCCTTCTGAATTCCTTTCTTTCCCAAGCCCACAGGACTCAGAGGAAGATGACAGCTGCATTCATCCTAGTACCCCCAAAGGAATAGGATTCACCTCTGCACTGGTCTGCCAGTACTATCAGAGTTTGGCCCTATCTTTTCTTTGGCCCTATCTTTTCCTCTACTACAGTTGGGGTCTGTCTTTGTGCTTATTTTATATCCTGAAAACTGGACGTTTTACCAACGTTAGTGCTTCTTGTCACCAGACACACACCCAAGCTCCAAAGACAAATCATAGTGGCCATGCTTTTTCCCTTTAATCAGAAAGAAGCTCCAAATTAGCTTCACTAGGATCAGGCGTGGACCCAAGACTCTGCCCAGCTCAGAAATAAATCAGGCAATAAATCTTACACAGGAGTGAAAATGGTATGCTTTTGGGGCAGGTGCTTGATGACCTGAAAAAGAAACAGCCCATCACCAAACTGAGGTGTGCACTCGCGTCATTCATAACCAGATTACAATATGTTTTGTCATGCTGACTTTTATCTTACCTGAGGAGTAGTGCACAGAGTTACTCGTGTAATCAGATGAGTGAAGAGATTATAGCCTGGTTCCTACAGCGAAATGAAAAGTTGTTTTTTTCTAGAAAACAGCATTCTGCATGGGGCGTTGATCAGCAAGCAAAGCTTGCAAATCCTGGGATCCCTTGTGGAATCTCAAAGGAAGAATGCTCCTGATTACACCTAGACAGTACATTCTCTCCCCTCTGGCTCACTGAGAAAAGCTGACATTCAAACTCTTCCCAGATGGTTTGCTCCCACAGAGAATCTGCTTTGGTTTGTGTCTCAGTGTTCCCACTGCCAATCATTTCCTGGGATTTATTTTTTTTTCTCATGGTGGAAAAAACCCCCCATGATTATACAAGAAAAGAGAATGAAGCAAACAAGTCTGGAGCACAAACTGATGTAATTTACACTTTCTTCTAGCCCCTTGCTTTCTTAGCCACCAAAGATGACCACAGCAGGGTGAGCGGCCTGGGGCAAATCAGCCTGTGCAGGGCACAGACGTGGTGGGGAAGTGGGGTGTAGCAAGCAGCTGGATTTGAAGTCAGCTTGGCTCTGCGAGGCCTGGCACAGTCACCCCAATTTGCCCCCCTAGGGGCAGGCCTGTCTGTCACTCTTTAGCTTTGGCTCATTTCCATATCCAGCCTCCTTACACATCAGCTGTCATTTGACTGTGACTTTTCCAAAAGAGAAAAACGTAACAAAAAGAGATGAGGAATCATCCTATTATTAAATGTAAACTATCTTTTACCTTCCTGCTGTTTCTTGGTGGACCAAGTACACCCATTTTATCTCCCTGTGCTTGGGGTAAGTGAGTCTACAGGAGCTGAGTCTAGACAGGCCTAACATACATGATACCATATGCTGCCTCTAAATTTGACCTGTTGACTTTAGTAGGATGCCCTGAGGAAAATTTTCCTTTCCATATGGCTAATATCAATATTGCAGAAGTGGAACACAACCAGTCATGTTGCGTGTAGAATCTTTAATGATTCTTCTCTGACTGGCAGAGCTGCCTAGCTATTTTGCTGCTGCTGTGGAAAGGACAGTTCCCTTTAACTCATATCTGTGAAAATTGCTTTGTAATTTTTGCTGCATGCTATTGTCTTAATGTGAGAAGCCTGACTGCCTGTTAAATAGTATCAGTAATCTTTCTGCCTTTCTCCATACATTGTAATGAATGAGATCCTTATCATTAAGGAGTAAAACCTGGAGTTTATAACTGGGCTGAAGAGCTAGAAAAGCATCTGATTATCTAAAGGGTATTCAGAGCAAATACATATAAAATGTAAAGTGGCTTTACATGCCTGCCATATTTTCAATGTCATTTCAGAAACAGCAAGTAAAAGAATGGGTATTATTGAGGAGGGGAAGAATAGGGAAAAATAAATATTTCCTAGGAGGGAATTATGAATAAACTAAACGCAGAATGAATATTGCTCATTGCATTAGTCATACAGGAGCTGAGTTGTTACTGAAGGTAGCTGTTTCTTTCCCATGTGACTGTGCAACTGGCATCTGAATGTTTTGGAGACCAGGGTAAAGTGGTAATAATGCTAAGGTGCAGCAAACTCACTATTCCCTTTGGCAGGACGAGGCCATGGAGATCTTTCTCACCCAAGAAATTAAGTAATAATTGCAATAAGCAGAGCTGCAGTATATTTTTTCTTAGAACAGTGTCTCTGTTACCTGCTTTTAATACTTGATCAATACTATCACCCTAAAATCATAGAATCATAGAAAATCAGGATTCTGGTTCAAGAGGTCTCCTAGTCCAACCCTCTGCTCAATGCAGGACCATCCCCAACTAGATAATTCCAGCCAATGCTTGTCTGGCCAGGTATTAAAAACCTCCAAGCATGGAGATTCCACAACCTGTCTGGGCAATCTGTTTCAATGTTTTATAAACCTCCTGATGAGACAGTTCATCCTAATATCTAACTTAAACTTCCCTGGCTGCAACTTGAGACCCTTGTTCCTTGTTCTGTTATCTGCCACCACTGAGAACAGTTTAGCTCCATCTTCGTTGGAACCACCCTTCAGGTAGTGGAAGGCTGTTATTAAATCCCCCATCAGTCTCCTCTTCTCTAGACTAAATAAGCCCAGTTCCCTCAACTTCTTCTCATTAAGTTGTGTGCCTCAGCCCCCTTACCATTTTTGTTGCCTTCTGCTGCATTCTTTACAATTTGTCCACCTCCTTTCTGTAGTGGGGGGCTCAAAACTGGACGCAGTCCTCCAGATGTGGTCTCAACAGTGCTGAATACAGGGGAAAAATCACTTTCCTCAATCTGCTGGCAATACTCCTAGTAATGCAGCCAAGTGTGTCATTACTCTTCTTCGCACCTCTCTTGTTATCCTTCATGGCCCTTGCTAGCTGTAACTCCAGTTATGCTTTGCCCTTTTTGATTCAATCCCTGCATGCCTGAGCAATACTGTGATGTTCCTCCTTAGTTGTTTGTCCAGGTTCCCAGTTCTTGTAATCTTCCTTTTTGCATTTTAGCTCACCAGAGAGTTTTCTGCTAAGCCCAGCTGGTCTTCTGCCACACTTAGCAGATTTTCTGTGCATTGAGGTGGTTCATTCCTGCACCCTCAGTAAGGTTTGTTTAAAATACAACCAGCTCTCCTGGAGTCCTTTCACCTTCACATTGGTGGCCCAGGGGAACCTGCCCATCAGTTCCCTGAGAGAGTCAGACTCTGCTTTTCTGAAGTCCAGGATCCTTACTGTTCTCCTCTGCTGTTCTCCTTCCTTCCTTTCCTCCGGATCCTGAACTCAGTCACTTCTACATCTCCACCAATTTTTCCCTGTTTGTGAGCAGCAGGTCAAGAAGAGCATGGCCCTTAGTTGGCCTCTCCAAGACTTGCACCAGGAAGTTATCCTCAACACTCTCCAAAAACTTCCTGGATTGCCTGTGTACTGCTGTATTACCCTCACAGCAGATATCAGGGTGACTGAAGTCCCTCATGAGAACCAGGGCCTATGATGTGCTTCTTCTATGTCACTTACCTCAGGGTTTTGGTCTCCATCCCCTGGCAAAACTAATTTAAAGCTTTCCTTGCAGACAGTGATCCTGTCTGCGAAGATCCTGTTCTCTCTCTTTGTCAGGTGGATCCCAATTTCTTTCTAGCAATCCTTCATGGAACAAACATCCTGTGCTTGAAAAAGCCAGAGTCCTGCTAGTGACAACATCTGCATAGCGAAACATTGATCTGCAGGATGCATCTGCTCCTATCTGGGTCCTTCCCATTGACTGGAAGGATTGAGGAGAATATCACCTGAGACCCTGTCCACTTCGCCCTTACATCCAGAGCCCTGTAGTTACTTATGATCTGTTCAGGGTCATCCCTGACAATATCATTGGTGCCCACATGGATGAGCAGCATGAGGTAGCAGTCAGAGGGCCAGATGAGTCTCAGTAATCCCTCCATTACATCTCAGATCTGCTCTCTGGGCAACCAGCAGACCTCCTAAGACAACAGGTCAGGCCAGCAGATGGATTGTCCACAGACCTCCATCATCTGTAGAAGGGAGTGTCCATCTACCACCATCCATTCTTCCTCTTGGTGGCAGTAGTCTTGAACCTCCCAACCTTGGGGCTGCCTGGTGTGGCCTCCTCCACCAATGGAACATGTTCCTCCTACTGTGTTGCTAGGTCTTTCTATCTGTTTTGCAGGCAAAGTACTCCAGGTGGAGATGAAGGCTTCAGCTTGCTTCCAGAGGTTACAGGCTTCCAACTTCCTGGGAGTCCATGTCCTCTTCCTTCTCTAGCGCCATCTCTGGTAGTTCTTTCTCCACAGTCCTTGAGGTCTCCTCCAGCATTTAATCGATGAAGTCCTCATGGCAGAGGATGCTTCAGAGCCTTGTCACCTCCTCCTGCAGCTATCTTGCCTGCTCCCATAGGGACACCACGAGGAAGCTCGATTCGCATCTTAGGCACTCCCCCATTTGGATCTGGTGTCTGGTGACCGGATCATCTTCTTTTTCTTCCTCCTTTTGTTCCCATCAAACTGCTTGCTAGCTTCCCTATTTTTTGCCCCTGCTTGTTCATTCCTTATACATTGTGATAAGAGTTTGTGTTGCTTCATGTTATTAGGGAATGTAAAACTCACTTGTCTGTATGCCTAATGGCATCATCTGGTAAAGTAGAGCACTATACCACCCTAGCTTGGGCCAGTGGTGGATTTACGGTTAGTGGGGCCCTGTGATCCAAGCAGGGTATGGGACCCTATGTCCCATGCCATAGCACATCCATGGGGGAATTAGCGTGGCACACCAGCTGTGGGGGAGGTGTGGTGGCCAGAATTTCCAGCCAACAGCTGAAGATCCCCACAACCCATTGGGTGGGAGGGAGGACCAGAAACCAAAGGCAGGAGGCTCTCTAGCAGCAACAGCAGTGTGAGCAGTGAGGCTTCCTGTCACTGGGGGCCCCATCTCATCCCATGGTTGGTTTCACAGTATATCCACCACTGGCTTGAACACGTTGCATATAACCTAGTATCACATCTTTCTTCCATACTTGATTGGATGCTAATAACTTATTCTGGGTTCTCTGGTCACTACTGATTCTTCAGAGGCCCAGAACAAGGTAAAAAAAGGGCCCATAATTCTCCTTTCCAGCTGTGCAACATTGGCCATCGGGCAATGCCTGGGAACAGTCTCTTCCTGAACTTTGCATAGATTAGCTCACACTCTGAGGTATTATTCTCTTTACCAGTGTTTTAGCATCATTAGGAATAAATCATGTTAGTGGTCAAGGGATTACCCAACTCTTTCTAGTCTCCATTCACTGCAGCATCAGCCCCCAAGATCGTGGGGCTTGGATACTTTTTGGTGTGCAATTTTTTTTGCTTTTGTGCAATTTAGTTAGATAACAATGTCCTTAACGTAAGGGCAGTACATAATAATACCAGTTCCCATGCATACCCTTTTCTCAGGCTCCTAGCTATTAGCACAATTATTTAATTATTATTCTTGTTAGTGGTATTAGACCAGGTTCTTTGATCAAAAGCCTTGTGAATCTGAAGCAAACCAGTACATAGCTTATCTGCAGATCATTTTTATAGGACAGAGAAGGTCCTTTTGGCCTGAGGAAATGACCTTTGGGTCTAGAGCTGGAATAGGGTCAGACTAGAGTGTAGGATTGAGTTCTTGGCCCAGCATTGGACTCATATTTGATGTGTCTGCTCTTGAATGAGCTGTTCTTGTGAAAGCTTTGCCCCCCACTGGGAAACATTCTAGCATCAACTGCTCCCCTGGGATCAGCGGTGTTCGGATCTCATCAGAACTGTACCTGGGAGACAGGCCTCTCCTTGTTTGGTATCATTCCTGGTGTCAGGGCCATAGGCATCACATTGAAGTTTTCTATACCACAACATTCATAGTAGCTTGGAACTGATGATTTAATTTTTGTTCATTTCTGTTTTGTCATGTTTGAATAGTAAAGTGCCCTTCCCCTACCCAGAGGAATAGAACCCCCCCACTCCACTGGCTGCTGTTTTTCAATTGCTTTGTAAGCATTCAAATGCGCTTATCAAGGCTGGAAGTAGATGTCATCACATGAAGTGGATCAGCTGTTCTGGGATCATAGAAGAAGTAAGGCTAGGAGGGACCTCAGGAGATCTAATCCAACCAGGAATTGAACCTGCAACCTTAGTGTTATTAGCACCATACGCTTGGCACAGCTGGTCTGCTTCGCTGCATAAAATACCCATCTCTTGTTGTCCCTCCTGTTGATGCCATTGGACAATGAGTGATATATTCTCCTTCAGGCTTGAGGGGCCCAATCCTGCATGTCCCTGGGATTTCCTCACAGGATCAGGCCATGGGAGCACCTGCCTGGCTTCCCCCACTTGCAGAGATGCATCCCAGAGATCCCAGGGATACATCTCTAAGTGGGGAAATGCTGACTTTTTCTACTTAGGGAGATATGTCATGGAGATCCCAGGGGCATATGGAGATCTCTGTAAGTGGGGAAAAACCAGGCAAGAACTCCCAGGGCTTGGGAGGTCTGATGCTGTGCAGGAATTCTTGGGATGCATAGGATGGGGCCCCATAAGCCCCTGGAGCCCCCAGAGCTCTGGACTGCTTACAGTCTCCTGCCATAAAGCTAATAGATGTTCACCACAATAAAGTAGTGCAAATTAATACCACTGTTGTTGGGACCACAGATGTGTAGCATGACAAGGGGCATGGATGTCTGTTTACTTGCTTGGCTTTTGTGCCACCATAAAAAATGTTATGGCAGCACAAAGACAAGAGAAGATAATGTCAGTATCCACCTTAAGAGAGGGCCAGTGAACAATAACACTGTTCTTCTTAAAGTTCAGTGTGCCTATGCCATACCGTAGGTATACAGCTCCTGTATAAGTGTTAACATGCTACTCAAGGAGGGGGCAGATGATGAAATATCTCTGTGTAGATCAGGGGTGGGCAGTAATTTCAGCTGGAGGGCCGCTGAATGATTTTTGGTGAGCGGTCAAGTGCTGCAAGGGTAGCTCCGCCCCTTGACAGGTGTCTTACCCCCTGATCACCATCTTGAGACCGGAAGTCCCACCTGCTAACTCCTGACTTTACCACTGGAAGTCACACCCTGCCCCCACAGAAGTACTCCCTTGCCGGGGGGGGGGGGAGGGGTTGCCATCTTGGAACCAGAACAAAACAAACAAATCATATACTAAAAATCAGACATCTGCTATAACATATTTTAATTTTATTTAAAAAAATTTTTTCCTGATATACTTGTGTTTGCGTAATATATAAAGAGGTGATTGCATAATAGCTCAAAATAAAGTCTTACTCTTGTATATTGTGTGGGGGGAATGTGGGGGTGGGGGTGTGTGTGTGTGATGGGGGTGTATGGGTGTGGACATGTGTATGGATGAGTGCAGGGTGTGTGGGTGGGGGTGGAATCCCTCCCCCCCCCACACACACCCACCCATGGTTCACAGCTCTTGCCACCAGTGGCATCAGCAGCAGGTGGTAGGTCCTTGGGATGCTCCTGTTTTGTGGCAGGAAGAGTCCTCAGCGATGTATGGCTCTGGCTGAATCCTGGTTGCTTCACATGGCAGCACGGAGCCGGTCTCGCCTGCTGGCACACACCTTCAAACCAAATCAGGCTTACAGTCTGGACATTAGGTACTGCACATTAATAAACGTGTAGATGTGCCACCTGACAGCAAGTCATATACCCCTACATCTCTTTGCAGTGGATTTTTTGGGACTAATCAAGCCATCTATTTAATTGAGCCACTGGGAGAGAATGAGAAGATGGAGCATGCTGTGTACAAGGCAAAACACCTGAGAATGAAGCGTGCAACCTGTGGAGACTCCAATATCACTTTGGAATATGATCATGAGCCAAAAATTGCCGCACCCATGAAACTCCATCATTGGGTAGGAAGCCAGCGTATCCCACTGTGTTGGGGTTGAATTGGTAAAACACAGAGCCTGATCCAGTGCTTACTAAAGACAATGGCAATCTGTTTGTTGACCTCTATAGGCTCTGGATCATACTGTTTGTTTGGAGGGGGCATTGAGAGGAAGGGTATGAAGAGACAGAGTGAGTAGTTTGCAAAAAGGCAAAAGTACCTCTCATATCTCACTGCTTGTCAAATTGCACTGCTGCTGACTGTAACCCATTGCTGTAGCTATCACTACAGTGTTAGGGCAGCAACCCAGATTTTGGAAGACCCAGCATTGATTCCCTGCTCCACTGCAGACTCCTTGTTTGATCTTGGGCAAATCACTAGGTCTGTCTGTATCTCCCCTTCTATATAATGAGAATAATTGCCTTTCTCTACTTAGCAGGCAACTCTGGGCACATCTACACCTGTGCTGTAATGTGCATTAGCCTATTTTCATGCACATTAAAGCGTCACAAAAAAACTGGGCATTTTTACACATGCTTTAGGAGGCGTGGGGGGGCGGTGCTCTAATTAAAATGAAATGCTAATTAAAAGTGCCCAAGCATCACAAGTATCAGTGTCCCACATGCTGAAAAATGGTGGTGGGGTGCTTTGAATTAAAGCTTATTGAATGAGCTTCAGTTCAAAGCACCCCACCGCCATTTTTCAGCATGGGGACTCTGATACACATGATGCTAACGTCTGCTAGAGTGCATTAATTTCCGCACTCCAGCAGACTCAATTAATTGATTAATCAAGTCTGCTCCAATGCTCTAGATTTGCAGCTCATTGGAGTTGGCTCCCTGTGCTGTTTAGATAACGTACATTAAAATAAGCTACTTAAAAACTGCGGGCACTTTTACATGTGGTTCGGGGTGGGAATGCAGGGAGGAGTGGAGATTTAATTAGAGTAGCTCTGAAAGCCACTCAGAGCTAATTGAAGTGCCACTGTGTTTCCTATATCAGCGTCCCTGTGCTTAAAAATGGTGTTGGGGTTGCCTGAATGAGCTTTAGTTCTAGTGCCCCTGTTGCCATTTTTAAGTGCAGGGACACTGATACATGAGACACGGGGAAGCTGGAGCAATTGTGCAATTATTGAACTCCAGCAGACTCAATTTATTGAATCTGCTATAACATGCTGGAATTCTAGCACGTCGGAGCAGCCTCGCTGCTTGTGTATAAGTGCCCCATACTCTTTAGTTAATACTCATTAAGACAAGCTCATGTCTGCAGTTGTATAAGTAGTGAAATGTGCATCAGCACTGAGAAAATGGTGATGGCACACTTTTGAACTAAAACAAATAAAAGGTGTTTTGGTTCAAAAGTGCACCGCTGCCTTTTTCTGCAGTCCAACACACATTTCGCCACTTATACAACTGTGTGCAATGCAGTTCACATCAGCTTGCATGCAGAGCAGACTTGATTAATCAAGTCTACTTTGAAGCAGTGGATCTCCGATGCATTGTGGGACAAAAAGGTGTGTGTATAAATGCCTGGAGGTACTAGATTTAATGCACATTAACTAAAGTGCATTAATGCACGTGTCGATGCACTCTCTGAAGAGAAACATGTTCAGCAGTATGCAGTGTTTAGATATTGTGGCAATGGGGATCAGAGCCCCCTATCTGGACAGAGTTGGTCACAGATGATTGGAGAGAGAAAAGCTGCAAAGAAGGCTCAGCAAAACAGCACCAGCAAGCCCAGCTAGAATAACTAATGCAGAAAAAACTAGACTCTGTTCTAGAATATAACAGGTTGTAAGCAGTGAGTGTTCATGCTTGGGAACCCTGCAGGAAGGTTTCTGTCATGCAGTCTCTGTTTAGCGCTAACAGAGATGGAGTTCAAGTTCCATATGGCATTTACTTTTGTCTTTCAGAAATCTGATCCATTACAGAAAGGGCCCTGGTATGTGGAGCTGGTTTTGGTAGTGGACAATGAGGAGGTAAAGGGAATGAATGGGCTGAGACCATTTAATTCTCTAGTGCTATAAAGAAACTGTAGCAACTTCACTGGAAATTTGTTTCTTTCCTTAGTATAAGAAATACAGAGACTTGCGGACAGTCCAGAATCGCATGAAGGAAATTGTGAATCACGTTGACAAGGTACCACATGCTGTGGTGAGGCTGCTGGGCCCATCTTGTTCTCATTCCTTGTGCAAAACTCACAGTAACATCAGCACAATTTTCACTCCCTAAACTAGGGTTTAAGGGACTGGGACGATTGTTGCTTGAAGTGATAACTACCTCGAACACTCTAATCAATGCATGCAGTCAGGGGACAGAAGATAGTTGCTTCAGCCTCATATAATAATAGAGAACAGGCTTGATTGGAAAGTGTCTCAATACAATGTATGATGGCCATTTCACTGTTTGGTGACAAACCAGTAGTAGTCAATTTATAAATATAAGCAAAGATGAATATCACATAATGTAGATAGACACAGTAGGAACACAGATGTAGGTGAGGAAGGACCCAGTGAAAGCTTAGCGTAGAGCAGATGTGACACCAGGAGGGCTCATTGTACACCTCTGGTATCATACCCTGGGTGCTATGGTGCTGGGTACTGATGATGTCACTGAGCACCTGAGATGCCTTTGTACAACTTCCCTGACTGAAGTGTTTACTTTGGGGGGCATTTTTAGAGCAGGAGATGGTTTGTACGTAAGTAATGTTCTAGTTGTCAGGGAGAATAGAAGAGAAGATAGTTAGGGCTAGATTCTGTTGCAGCTATTATGCATGTAAATAGATGCAAGTGTCTAACTCAGCAGTTCCCAAACTGTGGGTGGCAACTCCAAATGGGGTCACAACATCAGCGGATGGGTAGCAAGTGTGGGGGGATGTGGGTTGGGAGTGAGCGTCCATGCTGAGGAAATGGGGCCATGCTGAGAAAAGGGGGCCATAAATGGTGTCATGCTGAGGAAAAGTTTGGGAAGCACTGGTCTAACTGATTTAAGCATGAGTCCCAGAAGGCTGCTAATACAGAAGACTGGTGGGTGCTCCTTCTCTTTGCTGCTTTTTGTGACTCACTTTTAAGGGTCACACCTACTTTAAGGGTGTGTTACAAAAGTAGATAAATTAATGGATTTTCAGTACTCAAGCAGGGTGGAACAGAATTGCACTTTGACCCCTTAGTCCACTTAGATTCTTGATAGGCAGAATAGGATCTGGTCCTTATTGTCTCAGGCTTTAGTTCAGCAGGGTTATGAGTACTCAGACGCTCACCCAACATAGCATTCAAGCATGCAATTCACTCTAACCATATGAGTAGTCCCACCGGTGTCACAAGGGCTGCCTTGAAGCTCAGATCTAGAACTGCCCCTACCTTGGTATGGCTCCTCAGGGCTTCTACACAGGTACAAGCTTCTACCCCTAACCAGTGAGGAAGGGTTTGTTTTCCTGTTAGCTGCTTGACTATCACTCCCATTGCCTTTGGTAGAACTGTAACCCATGGCTAGAAGAAGAATATGGCTTGGAGTGTCATGCCAAAGGTGAAGGGGACAGAGTGAGTGGATATCAAATTCCATCCTTGAATATGTCCTAGACACTACCTGATTCGGGCAGAGTATGGCCTGGAATGGGGAGCAGCAGTGGTGACTGAAGGAAAAAAAGCTATATCCTATGTAAAAATGAGTTCTTCCCCAGTCAGCAGGGCATGAGGCTCAGGAAGTAATACCACCATCTGGGTGCCAGGTGTCATCCTGGTGTGGATTGATAATTTTTTGTACACCGGGTCCAGTACAGATGCTCTCTCTGATGCTTTCTCTTACTGCAGCTTTATCAGCCTCTCAATCTCCGTGTGGCCTTAATAGGCCTGGAAGTCTGGAATGACAGAGACAGGATCACTGTGAGTCCCAACCCAGACACCACGCTGGAAAATTTCCTTCTCTGGCGAGATACTCACCTGATAAAGAAGAAGAAGCATGACAATGCACAGCTGATAACGTAAGTGCTGCTCTTATACTGCCCACATGAATAATTCACTGGCTGCATGGGCATGGCTGAGCACTGTGTGTTCACATATTACAGAATCTGATGCTGTACAAACACCAAGACATATCAGTGCAGGCGTGCTGTGAATGCCCTCATCCCTGACTCCACACAGCTTGCCAGCACATGCAGCCTTCCAAGAATGTGACATGTCCCTTTAAAGTAACAAGAACACTCATGGGCAAGAATTTCTACATATGCTATCGGCATGAGCTCTCTGACTTTAAGGAACTGTAAAAGAATCATGTATCTGTGCAGGGTGCTTCCAGCCCAGTATCCAGTGTCTAGCATGAGCTGGTACCAGCTGCTCCAAAAGAAGAGCTAAGAGTAACTCCAAAGGGTTACTTGGGGAAACTTGCTTTTCAGGGAAGAAGTGTTCCCTATGCCTCTGTTAACATGGGCTTGGCTTCTGCCTTACAGCAGATCTCTCAAATTGTGGGAATAGCATTGGGGAGAATTTAGCGCAGGGGTGGGCAAAAAGCGGCCCGTGGGCCAGATGCGACCCACCAGACCATTCTATCTGGCCCACGGGGCCCCTAAAATATTTAGAAAATCAATAGTTATCTTCCCCTGGCTGCCTGTCATGTGGTCCTCAATGGCTTGCCAAAACTCAGTAAGTGGCCCTCCACCCAAAATAATTGCCCGCCCCTGCTTTAGAGGTTCTGGGCTTGCAGGGGGTTGCTGGCATATTTGATGGTACCAGGGACAGCTAGGATAGGCTATGGGCAGCTGGAGGGTGCTATGGTAGATTTGTTTTACTGGATGAGCTAATGATGTTGACAGAACTGTGAATGCAGCATGATAGGATTGTAGATGATAGGATGTGTTTGAAGGACACAGTACCACACCATCACCATTCTATTTCTTCTCTCAAGCATAGCCAGGAGTGACTCTGAAGGTCACATGTCAGCAAAGAGAAGGAGAGAGGACAGGATTTGTTCTCTCCCTGCACACTGGCTCCATGGACCTTGGTGTGCTTTGCCATAGCCAATACTTTGTGTACTCTTGTGAACTGTGTTATCGAGAGCTGAGTAGGTTCTGGGTTTACATTAGGTTCTGTATCAAAGCTTGAAACTTTCTGTGTTTTGCAGCCACTTCCTTGATCCCAAGCATATCCTGTGCTGTGCTACTGGGAATATATGTGGCATCACCATACAAAATCCCCGGACTGGTCTTGGATGCTGATCATCATTTTACGAGAACTGTTCTTTTTTTACAGAGGGATAGACTTCCAGGGAACCACTGTAGGGCTTGCTAAGAAGTTTGCCATGTGCACCAGGAACTCAGGAGGAGTGAATCAGGTGTGTCTTGCTAACAGCTTTCTTTCTAAACAAGAGGGGAGGCACAGTAGTGATTCACAGAGCTGAGGTATATATCAGACAGCCTTTGCTGGCAAACACCCTGCCCTCTGCTTTTGTCTGATTATTCCCATCCTAAACTTGGATGCCTACTACTCTTAAACCAGTTCCTGTTTCACTTACTGGGTGTCTGAATGGTACCTTATGCACTTTAGTGCCATTCTAGTCTACCCTGCACAAGTCCCTGAAAATCATCTGCAAAGCATCCCATCATCTGAGCCTTAAGGCTGAGTCTCAAAAAAGCAGTGAAGAGAAGGAGGATCACCCACTTTTGGTATTAACAGTTTCTCATGAACTTTAGCAAGTTGAAATAGGATCACATTTAGGTACCCAAGTGTACTCATGTACCTAATTGTTAGGATAGAATATGGAACCTAATGATTTCCAATCAAGAGGAAGACTGTCTGCATTTTGCCTTCTTGAGAGTAAGTGGCATATGTTCACATAGTCATGGAGAGTCTGCCTCCATCCTTCTCTATCCATAGGCCTCTTTTTGCAAGATCAGGGGAATGAGGAAGGCCAAATCCTGCCCAGATGACATAATCCAGCAAGTTGCCTGACCTAAACTCTTATGGCTTATGTCTGTACTCAGATGCCTATGAGCTGCTGCTTTTGGCTTTGGCCAAAATTGGCTCTGATGGCACTTTGTTTTCTCACCATTGATGTCCTGATAGAAATAAGTTACATGGTAGGTGAGGGTGGGTTCCCATGGTTAGTCAGTCTCTTTGAATGTTCTCCTCAGCTCCTCACCATGTCTGCTCTATTCCCCCAGTCCCTAGGAAGTGAGCTCTTGGTAGCTGAAATTGGTGTGGAAGAACAATGTTATTCCATGTTTCCTGAAAGTAGCTGACTCCTGAATTTGGGGTCACCCAGTGCACCTGTGTAGCCTGCTTTCAAAAGAATCACTGTAACTAGAGGTGCACCAATACATCATTCCATATCATATCAGCACTGATAAAAGGAAAATTGACATTATCAGCAATTGGCTTTTTTTGGCTGTTGTGGCTGATAATGTTGCTGATAAATGCTGTGTGCATGTGTGCAGCTGCAGCATGCATGTGGCCAGCTTGGCAGCATGAAGAGCAGCATCCAGCTGGTAAATCTGTTAAGGTAAAGGAGCATGGAGGAGGGAAGGCATGGGGGGGGGCGGCAGATCAAAGCCCCTGCAGTGAGAGAGGGAGTGGGGCTGGAGCTGGGTAGGCACCGCTCAGCTCGGGGCGAGGTGGGGGGTGTGGCACAGCCGCAAGTGGGTTATCTAGGGGGTGAGGGGTGGCTCCTGCTGCTGTTCAAACCCCCAGGGGAGGCATGGGGGACATGTTCCCCCCCGTCTGTGCAAAGGGTGAAGGTGGGCTGCTGCTGCTGGCTGGGGCCAGGGCCAGCACCAGGCACTTCCAGGGCTGGGCTAGGGCCACTCTCAGGGCAGGCGGTGGCTCTGAAAGGCGAGGCTACAGGGGGCTAGAGCCACAGTACCCTCTGATCCCCCCCCTCCTAGTGCTGCCACTGCCCGCCCCGAGTATAGTTCCGGCCTCTGAGAAAAACTCAGCCCTAGCCCACAGTGGCAGCCCACTCGCCCTATGCACAGATCTGTGGGGCATATGCCCTCTGTGCTTCTCCCGGGGGTGTGTGCAGTGGTGGCAGCCACCCTCCCTCCTGCACCCTGGACAATATGCTCATGGCTCTGTCCCACAACCAGCCCTGGCTGGGCAGCACCTGTCCCAGCCCAGCCCCACACCCTTCCTCACCTTTGGGGCCTTGATCTTCCCCCACATACCCTTTCTCTCCCCTTCGTCCCTTCCCCGCAACAGACTTACCAGCTGAATGCTGCTTTCCAAACTGCCAGGCTGCATATAGGCAATCAGATATGTCGCAGTAATAAACAGCCATTGGTATTGGCCCTAAAATCTGTATCAGTGTGCCCCTAACTATAACCATTTTGTTTCAGACTCTTAAGACCCTGAAGTCAGTGGAACTTCACACACACATACAGAGGTTGTAGGACTGTACCTGTAAAGCATTAACCTTTGTTTAGCCCTGTGTGTTAGTTTCAATGCATGAATTGCACACAGAGTTTAAAGTTGGGAAAAAATACCATGGAAGCATTTTAGTGTCATCTGACTTTCATCCTTCTTATTATTGCATAGGACCATAGCATGAGTCCTATTGGGGCTGCATCAACCATGGCTCATGAGATGGGACACAATCTAGGAATGTCTCATGATGAAGACATTGATGGCTGCAGGTGCATGGCCCCCAAAACTGATGGAGGATGTGTTATGGCAGCAAGTGTTGGGTAAGCAGAAGAGAATTGCTAGGGACCTCATGCAGCGACTAAACCCACTAGGCAAATGTCACTGTAGATTAGGAGGTTGCTCACTCTGAAATTGTTGACCTAAGTAAGAACAGATCAACTCCTCGTGGTTATTTACTGCTTTAACAGTGAGTTTTTTGCTTTTTGAGGTGAAGTGGGCAAAGGTCAGGTTGGGTTGGCGAATGTGAAGGTTTTGGAGCTTTTACTTTGAAAGTGCTGCTCACAATAGTGTCTATTTTTCTTTCTCTTCAGCATGATTTACCCGAAGTACTTCAGCAGCTGTAGCACAAGTGACCTGCACACATTTCTCAGTGACCCCAGAACTAGCTGCTTGCTGAATGTCCCCAACGCTGATGAGTTGTATGGCGGGCCCGTCTGCGGGAACCAGTTCACAGAGCGAGGGGAGCAGTGTGACTGTGGAACACCCAAGGTACTTTAACTCCCAGTGGAAGATTTCAAATGGGGGAAAGCAACAGAGGTGCGAGTTCTATATGACACCCCATTTTTTTGCTCTTTGTATTTGTTAAGCTGAGTCAGGAAGCTGGTTCTGTTGCCACAAGCAGGTCAGCTGAGCAGCCAGATATTGCAAGATCTGGTGAATAATACTTCCTTCCTGCACTTTGTCATTCAATGTTGCATATATTCTGGTTAAAAGTAACCTGTGAAATATGTTTGTTATCTTAGACTCGCATCCCTTTGTTTTGTTTCTTTGTAGGCAAAGCAGAGGGCCTGAAGGTCTGTTTAATGTAATAAAGGGTTTTATCTGCTTCTTTCTACCTCAGAAATGCCAAGGCTGCCTCTCCCCAGGTCTGCTTGATGTTTTTTTGGAGGGTTCCAGATATGTATGCTGATTCTGATTGATGTATTACACAGTTCCTACAGGCCACAGCTGAGATCTGGCTCCCAGTGTGCCAGGTGCTGCACAGAAATTAAGAGAAAAAGACTGCTCTGTTTTTTAGAGCTCTGACCAAAGCAGTGTGGCACAAGATAGAGTAGGATAAGGTGCACAGGAAAGGAAGCATAGGAACATGTGACATTGACAATAACAGGAGAAACATTTGTTTAGGTTGGCTTTAATTTAGATTTTTGCTACAAAAATCCTCTTCTCCCAGCTGGCTGGAAAGTATAGAGTGGGAGGAACAGGATGTCAACTGGGCACTCCTCACTACAGATGGGTAGGGGGTGAGACCTCAAACCTTAATTAAAGGAACAGGGTGCTGAATCTTTCCCTACAGCCCTAAAGGGTGCCATTTGTCCTGGTATTTATAGCAGCAGCAGCATCTGTTCTCGTAGCAAATATTTCACTGTTTTCTGTATGTAGAAACAAGCAATACCAGCATAAAGTTCTTCTTACTGCAATGACTGCATTGACAGTAGTGATTGCATGGATTTAACAACCTTGATTTCCAAACTGGTGTAATTACATTGATTCAGAAAATGTACATGGGCCTGCCTGAGAGAGCCCTAAAGAGCATTGCCCTCCTTATTTCCCTTTGAATGTCCTCTTTAGATGACAGATCTGCTTCAGGAAAATAACTAAAGTTAGCTAAGCAGTAACAAAATACTGATTTCCTAATCTATTTGTGTAAAAGTGCTGAGTTTATGTTGCTGTCATTTGTGGGGTCGTATATATCATATACATGGGTGAGTGTTGAGTTTAAATTTATGAAAGTTGTCAGAAATGCCCCATGTTTCCTGTTTAGTAGGTTTGAGTTTCATCTAGAAATTTGAACCAGAAAGCATGTTATTAACTATTCATTATTCTCTAGTTTTAAAAGTTGAAATTCTTCCATATGCTTGAGATCATTGGTCATACCCCTTGACGAATGCAAAGGAAGTAGCTGAAGCAAATACTTTGCTAACAGCTCTTCAGCTGAACATTGTTTGTGAGAGTTCACTGGGTAGTTCTGAGAACTAATCATTAAGAAATCTTATCATTAAGAAATCTTTGGCAGCCTGAGTTGATTAAAAAAATGCTACATCATAGATGGACAAAAAGAACTGCCTACATAACAACTGTTTTTCATGATAACTAGTTCAGCAGTCTGTAAAACTTGGAAATGAACTATCATTCTTTTAAATTCATTTTAATATAATTTTAGCAGTAGTATACCTAGGAGAGGAATCACATATTCCTAGGGAATGGAGAAGTGGATTGTAAAATTATTTTACTGGGTATTTCACAAGGATTAGAGGATGCTTAACATATTAATAGGGTCACAATTGCGATGCCAGCTTTGTGGATGGAAGACACTTTTATCACAAATGTCTGTCTTCAGATGTGTGGGTTTTTTTTGTGAATTAAGCATCCTTTGGACTGTAATTTCCATCATGTTTCTTAAATTCAAAGCTGAAAGGTGCTAGCATTCCATGTGGTCAAGGAAGAGTTAGCCCTGCATGGAAAGCAATGTATTTCACCAGTCAGGGCCAGGACCTTTGTCTATTGGCAGAAGTCTGTTTTAGAAGCCACCTGATTTTGAGTGTTAGAAATCTATCTCATTCTTACACAGGCTGCCATTTTACCCTTGTGTTTTAATAGTATTCCAAAGTGAATTTTCCTAACTCACTGCTGGTATAGCAGAGCAAAGCCTGCTTCTGTCCACTGTGGCCAGGGAAATCGCACGGGCATCATGACAGCACCTACACAGTAGAAATGGGAGATACAAATTGAATACTAGGGTTGCATACTCATGAACTTTCGAGCAAGTGAATCTGCAGTTGGAGACTCATCCCTGGTGCACACAGAAATTGTTCTGAGTTCAGTATTGTTCAGTATTTTCATTAATGACTCGGAGGATGGAAGTGGACCAGATCCTATTTATCTTTTACACAAGTGGTAATTACATAGCAGCTTTTGGTGATTATGCATAGTTTGGGATTCTGTTTCCATCTATGACAGAACCCCTGTCGCTGTGCCTGCATACCTGCCAGAATTAAAATGGAGGAGGAGGAGAGGCTTCCCAGCTCTTTGCCCAATAGCCTAGTGTTTACAATGCCTGTGCAGAGAGCAGGAGACACAGGTTCTGGACACCCTTCACACAGAGTGGTTTGAATCTGCATTTCTTGCTTTTCAGCAAAGTGCCTACCCCCAACAGGCTAGGTATTGCCCAGGGTACTCTCCAGCCCTCCTCTTAAACTTGGCCCACTGGGCAACCAAGCAGGGAGGCGAGGAAGAAGTGAATGAGCTGAAAGGTATGTGGTTCAGTAAAGGAATGCTAGCTTGGAAGGGAGGGGGCCCTGAGCCCAGTGGGACAAAAACTTTCCCTATGATGTTTATCAATTGACTAGAAAAAGCCCACAGACTTGTTTCAAGGTACAAGAACTGAGCAGTGCATAGCCTATGGTCTTGTGGCTGGATCACTTTGCTAGGAAGCAGAGATGTAGGTCAAACTTACTCTGGATGAGGAGAACCTAGAAACTGGGTCTCTCGCTCCTTGTGCGGCTACCCTAACCACTGCATCTTGAATGAAAGGGTGGGAGAGCTGTCCTCCTCCATCTAATGCCTACTAGTTGTGACTAAAGAGTCAGGACTTATTTGGAGCTTAGTGATTCTGTTGCTCTTGGGCAGGTACCTGGCGTGGGTACAGCCTCAGTAAGTTTGCAGGTGGCACAAACCTAAAACAGTTTGGAGGACAGGATTGGATTCAAAGCGACTTTAATAAATTTAAAAAAATGTCATGCCAAATCATGAAATTCAATAAGGGTAAGTTTAAAGTACTGCACTTAGGATGTGAAAAAAACAAATATACAGATATGAAAGGGGGGATAATTGATTAAACTGTGATACTGCAGAAAAGGACATAGAAGTTATAGTGGATCATAAGATGAATAGGACTCAACAAGGTAATATTGTTGCAAAAAAAGCTAACAGCGTACTGAAATGTATGAGGTAAGACTCAGAATCCCACTGAATGGTGCAGGACTTTGTCCTGTAATTGGATCTGCCCCTAAGGTAGCTGTGGCACACTGGTGGCCACTCTAAGCCCATTTCTCACTCGGTCTCAACAGAATACTGCTCTATACAGGATATTGCATTTGTACTTGCTGAATCTTATCTGATTAATAGCAGACCACTTTCCCAGTCAATCCAGATCATTCTGGATTCTAGCCCTACTTTCTAGAGTATCTGCAAATCTACTCAACCTGGTGTCCACAGATTTGCTGAGTATGCACTTAATTGCATCATCCAAGTTATTAATGAAGATGTTAATACCAGATCCAGGACAGACCCCTGGGAAACCCCATTTGATACATTCTCCCAACTGGACAACCAGACACTGAGCAATTGACAACAAATAGGGGCAGGTACCAGACAATGAACACAGTTGGCAGCAAAGACAGGGAAGCAGACAAACAGCCTAGAGTATGCAGACACTGAGCCTCTGAGTACAATGAACCACCAATTATGTATCCACCTTACAGTACTTTTGTCTAGTCAGTATTTCCTTAGCTTGTTAATGAGAATGTTGTGAGAGATGGTGTCAAAAGCCTTATTAATGTGAAGGTATATCACGTCCACTGCTCTCCGCCATCTACAGATACTGTCACTTTATAATAGAAGGAAATTGGGTTGGTCAGGCGTGACTTGCTCTTGGGAAATCCATGCTGGCTGATCACCTTGTTCTCCCTTGATTGCTTCACAGTGGATTCCTTGAGGACCTTCAACCATGATCTTAAGGTATTGAGATCAGGCTGACTAGTCTCTGGTTCTTCAGACCCTCCTTCCTTTTCATAAAGATGGACACTATATTTGCCTTTTTCCAGTCATTTGGTATCTGATCCAACCTCCATGAGTTCTCAGAAAGGATAGCCGGTGGATCTTAGTTCCTCAGCTAGTTCCTTCACTGTCTTAGGGTGTAACCCATCCAGTCCTGCTAACTTGAAACCATCTAGCTTCTCTAAGTAATCACTAACCTCTTCTGCCTTATTCTAGGCTGTTTGTCTGCTTCCCTGTCTTGACTCCCAACTGTGCTCATTGTCTGGTAGCTGCCCCTATTTGTGAAGACTGAAGTAAAAAGACATTAAATTCTTCAGCCTTCTCTGCATCATCCATAGCTGGATTGCCTTCTGTATTCCACAAGAGACCTTTTGTTTCTCTGGTCTTCCTCTTATTTTTTACATATTTATAGAATCCCTTTTTACTAACTTGTATGTCCCTCGCCAGCTGCATCTCAATTTGTGCCTTCACCTTCCTAATTTTCTCCCTGTGTGCCCATTTGATGCTTTTATACTTTTCCCTAGTACTATGACCAAGTTTTCACTATCTGTAGGATTCCTTTTTGCATGTCAGCTCATTAAAGATATTGTCATCTAGCCAGAGATCTTGTTGCACTTCCCATTCTTCCATTGCAATAGAATGACTTACTCCTGTGCCCTTAATGTGGCCTCCTTAAAGTGCATCCTGGACTCATTTTCCCCTCAGACTTGCCTCACAGGGGATCCTGCCCACCAGTTGCCTGAGTTTGTTAAAAGTCTGTTTTTCTGAAGCCCAGTATTCCTATGCTGCTGCTCTCCTTCCTTCCTCCCCTTAGGCTCTTTGGGCACCTGTATGCATGCTAGACATCTGCTCCGATGTGCTGATTAGCACGCTTCAGATCAGACTTGATTAATTGGGTCTGCTGGAGCATGTTAATTAATGCACTCCAGCAGCCTCTGCATTATGTCTATTTAGCATTCTACATTTCAAAATGGCGGCAGGGGTGCGTCAACTAGATCTAGTTGAATGAGCTTTAGTTCAGGTACCCCTACCACCATTTTGAAGCATGGGGCACTGAATACATATGTGGTGGCTGAGAACCACTGTGTTCTCAAAAGGTTGAGCCACTTTGTTAGTTGTTTTGAATCTGGGCTTTCCAGGTTTGCATTGAGATCCTTGAACTTCTGAGTCTGAAAATCAGTCCAGGGCAGCCAGTCTGTAAAGCACAAAACTATTCCAGGCCTGAAGGTTAGCCAGTCTAAAGGAGCAGTACAAAGTCATCAAAGAATTACAAAAAGGATGTTTTCCAGATGCTCCTACCAGGGCATTATTTTGCTGTTTATCAGTTCACAGATGCCTCATTTGTGATGGCGTGGGGTCAGGGAGGGGAGTGCTAATGCACTACATTCTGTTTTTGTTGCTGCCTTCCTGTTGGGTCTGAGATTCTGTCAGTCTACTTCTATAAGACAGGGAGAACAACACTTTTCCTGCACCAGAGAGCAAAAGTAGCATAGAAGACCTATGTGGAACTAGACTGTCCACATTTCCATAATCAAAAATTAGCAACAAATTTTTGTGTGGGTAGGAATATGGCATGAGTGTAGTTAACACAGTGTATGACCAGCCATGGGCTATTCTCCTCCAGCAGGAGTCAGCAACATATGGCAAAGCTTGAGGCCTTTGCCTGTGCCCATGCCTGTGTCCACTCCAGGGCTGGGAAGCAAGAAGCAGTGCCAGGGCTGAGCAGCTTTAAGCTGTGCCATGGCTTCTGCTGCTTCTCCCTATTCCTTGCACCCCTATCCCTCTCTCCCAGGTCCAGTCCAACACAACCTGGGTGGTTTCAGCAGCACATCAGTGAC
Source organism: Caiman crocodilus (assembly GCA_030014935.1). Classification (NCBI taxonomy): domain Eukaryota; kingdom Metazoa; phylum Chordata; order Crocodylia; family Alligatoridae; genus Caiman; species Caiman crocodilus. The sequence goes on along the minus strand of JAGPOW010003149.1, from coordinate 547,628 downwards.
GGGATTTCTTTGCATCTTCATCAAAGCCAGGCAGCTGGGAGCTCTGCACACATTGCTACCGCTTCCCCCATCCTCCAGCTCCCTGGGTGGAGTGGTTGGAGTGCAGGTGCAGCTGCCAGCCAGTGGAAAGTTGTGCAAACTGCATCTCTGCTGCCGCTGCCTCTCTAAAGCTCATCCAGTTATGGTACAGGCAACATCCTGCACTGGGGTCAGGCAACATCCTGCTGTAGAGTGGTGAGAATGGGCATGGGGAGAAGCATGGATCAACAGCACCATGAATCTAGTTTGCCAATACCTGGTCCTGGCACAGCTCCCTGCTGGCTGAAAGCTGTGCCTATGCCACAGCCAGGGTGTAGAGGGATGGGAGAAGCAGCAGCAGTGCACAGTCTGGCTATTGGGAACACACAAGGCCCTGTCTGACCAGACTTCTTTGCAATCAGCAGAAGTGAGGTAGTTGTGTCCCATAGTGGCAATAGACATTGGGATGGATTCAAAACCCTTTTCCAGGCAGTGCCCTTGATGGGTTTCAAAGTATTCTAGGAGGTGTGTTGATCATTTGCTGTTCACTGTGCCACTGCCATGCCCTTTATATCTATTCTTTAATACCGATGTGATGTGTTTGTCTCAGGAATGCCGGGATCCCTGCTGCAATGCTACCACCTGCCAACTCAGCGAGGGAGCAGAGTGCGCTCATGGAGAATGCTGTCATCAGTGCAAGGTAGAACACAACTGCTAGGAGCTACCATGGGAGAGCACAGACACCTGACAAAGGCCTTATTCAGTCAGGGGAAAAGTGCAAAAAATGAAACAGGTCCTTTCTTTTCTAGCAGGGATACATTTCTCACATTTCATAGCTAATTCATGGTTTCAAAATGAGCTGTAAATGCTGAAAAACTGAACTTGTTAGAAGAGCAGTTAAGAATTTGTACTGTGGATGGTTTGGGCTTGAGAGCAGGTCTAGGGGCAGTGTAGAAATACTCTGAGGTATTCAGAGATCAGCAACCATGCCTGATTTCTCAAGTAATCCCTGACCAAGCCTGAAGAACCACTCTGAGGTCAGCTGATGCTTTTACATGCGTGGGTCTCAAAGTGTGCTAGTCAGTTTGCTAGTTTGTTGGTTGACTTCTAGTTCTTTCCAGCTTTTTTGTCTGACAGTGAGTATAACCCAGATAAATATAGGTTGGTCAGCCCAACAGCATGGAGTAACTGGTGCAATCAATATAAGTTGTGTCAAATAAATATTTTTATAGGTTGTTGAATTTACAAGTTTGTCTCATAAAAAGAATTGGGCTGATCAAATTTTGAATTCTGAAAGGTCTTTGAATTAGTCCTGTCTGATGTTCTGATAAAAAAACAATCGCTGTACAAAATCAGTGTAGCCCTTATAAATGAGCTTAAAAAGTAAATTTAAATACCATATCATTGCCCTTTGTTTCTAGTGGAGTGACACAGGGCCCCAATCTGTTGTCAGATGTTTGGTAATCAATATCTTTTTATACAGTCTGAAAGAAAATATAGAATAAGTTTTGGTAGAAATTTTTGATGACACAAAATTGGCAAAGTAATAAATAATGATGGGGACAGGGCAGTTATACAGGTCAACCTAGATTTCCCTTAGGCCCAGCTTGCAGTCTGATCGTAAGTGAACATGTGTTCATTGGTTTCCTCTGTGCCTGAGAGAGGGCACCAAGGTGAGCCCGGTGTAGCCTCAGTGACAGTTTACACTTGCATCAACACTTCTCTGGCTGCCTGAAGCCACCTGCCATGCTGTCAACTCCTTGCCTGCATTGTTGGGGGGATTACTTAGTGTCATTTTCTAAAATGAAGCCATTTTCTAGTGAAGGGAGGTCATAATTGAGGGTCAGCAGTGAAGATAGACTCAGCCCTTTTCACACTGACCAATCAGCAAGCCAAAAATGTGTAAAGCAAGGACAGCCTAGTTCTGTTGGGCCTGGCTGACCTAGTTTTCCTTGGGGCCTTCCTTGTGTTTGCCAAGGTGAAGGCTGCTGGAGTGCTGTGCCGTACCAGGAAGAACAGCTGCGATCTACCTGAATACTGCACTGGCCATGAACCTGAGTGTCCAGAAGATGTCTTCCAAGAAAATGGCATCTCATGCCAGAATGGAAATGGCTACTGTTACAATGGGGCTTGTCCCTCACACCTTGAGCACTGCCGCATACTCTGGGGTGCAGGTAATTCACCTTCCTTTGCACGCTTCTTTAGTTCCATGTTTGCAGACAGTGCTTACACTGAGAACTCCCGGGTAGTGATGCCTGCCGCTGCCTAAGATGCATTACCCATCTTTCTCACTGGCCGCAAACCTACCTGTGAATGGTCCTTGGCAGGCTGTTCACTGATACACTCTTACTCATAACCCAGCTGAGCCCATGGCAATGGCAGTAGCTCAACACCTTTTTACACCCAACTACCAGTATAGCACTGAGAAGCCTAAACTGGGCTCCCAGTTTCAAAGGCTGGCCCTCTCTTTGTTTCGGATCATGACTCCATGGTAAGCATACGATGCCTGGTAGTTTATCCCTCAAGCATACTTTACTAGTACAGGCAGGTTGCCTCCTAAAGTAGAAGCAGTGTGCCTCCATCTGTGCCCTGCTTTGGGCTGGATAATTAACTCTCCTGAGTGCCAGTGCCAGTTTTCTTGTCCCCATGCTGATTAGCCTACCAAAAACACTGACTAGATGCGGCCACACTGGTTCTGGTTTACAAGGCACACTACCCAGAAGAGTACAGCATGCTTGAGGTCACTGTTGCTAAGGATGATGTGGTTACTGTGTAGATTAAGGGTTAATACCATACAGACCACAGAACCATTGGTTCTCAACCACAGAGCTGTGGGTCTTTGCCCACACTGGGCAGGGTGAAGGGACCTTTGCCTGTGCCATAGCTGGTGGTGGGGAAAAGCAATGGCAGCAGCTGGGTCCGGCCCACCTCAGACCCAAGCTGGGTTGTTCCAGCCGATCACTCCAAAACCGTACCAATGACTGGGTTAGGCATAGCTTTAATTTTCCTACCACACAGTGTTGAGATTGGGTACCCAAGACTAGACACACAGAGGTTCACTGCAACTCCAGAAAAGTTCGGCACTAACATGGCCTTAATGTCCACAGGCATGTTTCAAGTTTGGAAGCTTGCTGGTGAGCACACTTGGGGGGCCCTACCTGAGGCTGCTCTGACCTTTGGTTCCTTTATGAGACCAAGCACTGCGGTAATCGTGGAGCAGCACCACTAACATGTTTCTGGGATTGGAGTATGCCTGTGGGCATAGGTGGCAGAGTTTGTTGGCCCTGCCATAGTTTGAACCCACTCCAGCAACTTAGGCAAGACCAAAATTCATAAAGAGCTTTGAGGTTCCAGATGGAAGGTGCAGGAGAAAGGTGTTACCTAATCACTGACAGAGCATACCTTGGACTCAGAATTGCCTGGTGGCTATTTGTTAGGCAGGGGGGCATTTGGGAAGCCTGGAGACACCTAGTCAATAGAGGGGGCAGTCAGGGGACTTGGTGGTACCATGTGGGCAGTTTGGGGCTCAGGGATGCTTGGTATGTTGAAAGGGGCTGATGGAGGAGGACGGTTTGGGGGTGGATGGTGTAACAAAAGGACTCTTAAGGTGGCCTGGAGGTGCCTTGTAGAGGGAACCAGCAGGGTGTAAAGATGCTTGATGGGGTGAGCCCTCGTGAGGCTTGCAGGCGTCTAATGTGGGAAAAGACAGCTGGTGGCCTAGCGTAATTGGAGGCTGTGGAGGTTCTTTGCCTTTGTGTTACCCTCATGTAAGAGCTCTTTTCTGTGTTTCTCCAGCTGCCCAGGTGGCCCCTGATGTCTGCTTCCAGTACAACAGCCATCAGAATCAGTATGTGCACTGTGTGACTGAGTCTGGGAAAAAACCCTGCCTCCCCAAGTAAGGAGCTGAGCACTTAGTGCCATGGGTGCATGTGACTTTGCTAGTATATGTGCATACATGAGCAGACCTACCTTTGTGAGAGAGTGCGTATACTTATAGGTGCATGTGTTTTTGTGTGACTATTCATGCAAGGATGAGTGGGCAAGCATTTGTGAGAGAGTGCACATGTGTGTGTTCATACACATGTTTGAGCATGCATTCTTTCATGAGATAGGGCATATATACACAGATACATGTAGAGTCTTCTGGGGTTTGAGTTTTTTGGGGTTCTAGTCCTTTGGTTTTTCAGGTGGTTGAAGCTCCAGCTCCTCTAAAACTGGTTTCTTTAGGCCAGAGCTGGAAAGGCCTGTCTAAAACATGCTATACAGTGTTCAGAGCTAACAATCCAGTGATTTTCATCAGCACTTAACTCATCCTGTAGCTAAAGGCAGAGTTGCTGTCCTAGCCAATGGCATTGATTGGGGGATGCAAGGTTCTAGTTTGCCCTGGTTGTGATATACCATCCTTAGAGTAGGAAGAGATCCCAACCTACTCATTCCTTCCTTTGCCTTCTCTTTGAGGGATGTTAAGTGTGGCACACTGCACTGCATGAATGGGAATGATAACCCTACCATAGGAGGTCGCTTCCGTACTTTGTCATTCGGAGGGGTGACATGCAAAACAGCAATTGCTGATGAAGATGACAATGAAATGGTGACAAACCTCATGGTGGTGCCAACAGGCACCAAATGTGGAGAGGAAATGGTGAGTACACGGGGCAGGCTGATGTTTTTTTCCTTCATTGGAGCTGCTGATGTCTGCTGGGCTTTGGGAACCTGGGGAAGGGTTTCCAAGGGACCTGCCAGAAAGGATGTGGAGGCAGACCTACAGCAAAGAGCTGAAGGAGTGGCAGAGATGCTATCTGCACTGAGACTGCCCTGTGCTTTTGTCAGGATGAAGCAGGTGGTGGGTAATGATTTCAGGGCAGGTCTTCACACAGGGTGCTGAAAATGTTGTGCCTTCTGGTTTCAGGTCTGCTATGCTGGGCGCTGTCAGAACCTCCTGATTTATGGTGCCAAAAACTGCTCTGCCAAATGCAACAATCATGGGGTATGTTCAGGCCATGATGCTGCATAGGCCCTGGGAAGTAGCATTTTCCCTGGTTATGAGAGTCATACAGAGGGCTGGTGTGGCTTCCATTGCCATGATGCACTGGGCTTCCTCTGATGGAGCTGGAGCAAAATGAGGGGCTGTTTTAGAAGCAGGATTCCCTGTAGGAGAGGGCCTGCTTTGTTCCATGCACATCCCCAGCACCTGCAAGAGGGTTAACAGAGGAGGTAAGTGAGGCTGATGAGGGGACTCTGCCTTGCACCCCCATGTGAGCCTACGGCCCCTGGTTGAGCCTCTACTATGGCAGTTAATAAGGTGGTTGGCTTCCCTCAACCCTATTCTGTGATGAGGACAACTCCCTCCCTATCCCCCTTCTGTGCTCAGGCTGCAGAAATAACTAGTTATGTCACTAGAAGGGCAGTCTTCAACCAGAGTGGCACTGTCAAATTCAGAAGAGTTATGGAGGATGCCTTAAGTGTAAGAAGGGTTGAGAACAACTAGACTAAGGTGTCTTATTTTATGTTGTCCCTACCTACCATTCATTCCCTCACAGCACATGCTCACCAGGCAGCCACTGAGGGGCTGCATGGAGTCTGTGTGAAAACTGGCCCCATTCCCTGAAACAGTGTCCACTGCATTTTGCTTTTCTCAGCACATTCAGGCTCAGAAAAGTCAGTCAGGGCATATATTCATTGTAGTCAGGGCCCCTGGGATTCCTAGGGTATGTTGTGTCATGGAGGAACGTGGCTTAAGCTGGGTGGCAGCATTTTGTAGCACAGTTCAGAAGAATGTCCGGCTTTTGTTGTGAGAGGAGAAACAGTTCCAGAATAGAGTATTTGTGGAGTGCTGACAGATGCAAATGCAAGGCTATGGGATTGTCCCAAACTTGGAAGCAGGCTGGAGCTGAGTAGTAGCACTTGGGACAGAACAGCATCACAAGCTATAGCATTTCACACAGACAGGCATTGTCTAGGGTTCATTCCCCTGTGATATCAGGAAACATGGATCCTATTGTTTCAGTGTCTGGGTATTATTGGGTAGTAACTGTGATCCTCAGGCCAGGACAAAAATGCAGTGCTAACCATAAGTCCAAATCTTCACTCTTGCTCAAGAGAGCCAGGTTGCTGCTGACTCTGATGGGTATGTGACTTGAGTAGGAGTTGTAGGATTGGGCCCAATATTACTGTTCGTGAAATGTGATCAGAAAGTCTGAGTTCTTGCACTTGGCCCCTAACCCCATCAGATTTAATTTCAGGTTTGCAATCACAAGAGGGAATGCCACTGTGAACCCGGCTGGGCACCACCCTACTGTGATCGAAAGCTGTCAGAGATTGCATCAGGTATGGCATGGGGTGTAGTTCCTAGGAAGGGAGTGGGGTTACCCAAAGGATAGAACCATGGAAGGGAAAGGTAGGGCCCTAGAGAGGTTTGATGTCCTCTCTGTGAGACTGGACAGGCTGAACTACTCATTCCTGGGTATGTGCTGGATAAACAAAGGCTTCACCCTCTTCCCTAATTTCAGGGGTGTGCTCCTTCTTCTACAGTTTGCGGCATACCCTGGGCTCCCCAACAAGAGCAGAGGAGGAATAAGCCAAAACCTGCAGAGCGCCGTGATCACAATAAAGGGACGACTCATATCCTGATCACTTCCTCTCTGTTTCAACAGGCAGAAGTAGTATAATTGTTGCGGTCGTGCTGACAATGGTGGTACTATTGGCTGTTCTGATTGTTGGAGGCCTAGTGTTTTTCAAAGGCCATGGGAAGAAATACTTCCAGAAGGGGTAAGACTTGCTGCTGCTATATGCTTACCAGTGCATAGAGGGGGCTAGCTTCTAGATTCAAAAGGACATTCAGCATCCAGAACCCAGGATGATACTCTGCGCAGAATGCTTGGACAGACAGATGGAAAGGCTGATTAGATATCATTGATTGACCTCTCCCACCAGGCCACTGGTATTAGTAGTTGTGCTCATTTTCAGATATCCAGCTGCTTATTTGAGCCCCAGAGAATAACATTCTCTGTTTGCAGACAAGTGACCTCAGGTTGCCATACCTATGGAATGCCTCCAAGGTCTGAGGAGGAGCACAGTTCTCTGTGACCATTCACTGTTTGGCCTTTTGTGTGGCAACATCTGTCATTCACAGAGCCCCTGCTTGGTTTCTGATGAGTAACTAAGCGGTGAAAACCTCTACGACCAAATCTCATGCGCCAAGCCTCTCCAGATACTTGCTGTCCCCCTACAGACTCTCCTTTCCCATATCTCCCCTTCTACCTACTGTTGGTGGGTGGTTTCTGGATTGTTTCTAGGAAGAGACTCAGAAACACCATACTGTTATATCATACAGGACAGGATATAAGCTACACAAACACTGTGTCCAGGAGGACCCTGGAGCATGGGGTACTTGCAGGTATTCATGAATCCCCATCTGGTAGACTCACTTTTCAATGAAGCCAACCATGCTGGCCCATAAAAAGCAAGCACTTGTAGAGCAAACCATGTCCTTCTCACACTCCATGCATTAGGCAAGTTCCAGCATGCCCTTACGCTGCCGTTAGCATTGCCCAGTTGCATGGACTTTTCCTGCCCACTGTGCTTTTGCCAATAGAGGGACAGGTGCAGGCAGCCAGGTGCCCAGAACTGCTCTTTAGATAGGAAGGGGATAGATGGGGATCTCTAGGACAAGGACATGAGCGGGTTGTCAGCTCCAGAATACATGCTGGATGTGTGCTTATTCACCCAAGGACTGAAAGCATTGTGGTGACACCTGTGTCATATGAGAGGCCCTATCTGGGGCTGAGGGCAGGACAAATTAGGCTTCTCTGGGTATGAAAGCCCCTCTTTTGTGCTAGAAAGACCCAGTGAAGAAGCTCACTCACCCGACTTGAAAGGCCTGGTGGAGTCTCTTTCCCACTAACTCTACAGAGCTCAGTGGTGCTCTATTCTGATGTGCACTAAGGCTGCTTGAGAGAAGCTAGGGGATCGGGAGCTATACCAGCCTCAGCTGGACAAACAGCATATGCTGTCTGAATATTGTATGTTCTTCTTCCACCTTGCTTCATTCTTCACCCAGCTTCCCAATGTGTGGCATGAACTGTGGTCATTGCAGAGGGACCAGAATGGTTGAATAGGGCCTCTGGGCATCATAGTGTTACAATGCACGAAGATGAGGTTTTTAGGGTTTCACTGGATCAACAGACATTAGTATAAGTATTCTGCTCCCATCACTATAAAAGTAGTAGCTCAGTGGAGGGCATGCCTGCTGCAGGACTGAGATTGTCTGATAAAGTCTCGTAGCACCCCTGGGCTGAACAGCGCCTAAGCATCTCCTGTGGTTCACAATACAGTCACAAGGTGACAAAGTCATGATGTTCCATGAAAGGAGAGGCTTGGTGGTATATGTGCTTCTCTGGTGTAGAAGCAGCAGAGAGATCAGGCAGTGTTCTACAGATGCTGCTCTGACTGATCATCATATGACTCAGGACAGACACACTCAAACAACTCGACAAGCCCTTTCAGATACAAACCTGCTTGTGCAATTCTGTGACTTTTCTGCAGTAAGGTAAGTTTCTAGGAAGAGACCAAGAAGTCTCTTAATATCATACTCCACAGGACAGGACACAAGCCACACTGTGGCCTACTACTGGGGACAGGCTTTGCATCCAGGTGTTGGGGACGGAACAGACTGGCATGTGATACAGCTGAAGGAGCTGTTCCATGCAAAATCCTTAGGGCCTTTCCCTCCTAACCTGGGAAATCTACCTAATTTTCTGCCTAAAGAGGGAAGATAGGAAAGACAGTCAAAATAATGAGTCATTTTGGAGCTGGGTGTGGAGGAAAATGAGCAGATCTCCCCTGTTACACAAATACTGCTGTCAGCAGTGACCTTGCTGAGTAAGAGTCAGCGGGAGAGAAAGGCAGTTTGCTGAATAATCCATTTTAACTTCCCTATTCTGCTGCTCTTTTCTTTCAAAATAATTTCTAAAAATAATCAGAAATTTAGGGCAGCCTGTAGCTCTTTTCCTAGAACCAAGCAAGTTCACTGTTGGGAAAAAGAGTGTGCTTCTGGCAGGAGTTGAGTTGGTATCATTACATCTGTCTCACTACACCCTCTGTTGATGAGCAGTAGTATTCAAAGGGGCCAGAAAACAGAGTATGCTAAAGAAGAGGCTGCCAACTAGGTGGTCAGACAGACAAACTGTTAGGTGATAATCATAGGTACCCAGGGTCAACAGTTTTCATAATTTAAAATAATATTTCTTTCTAAATATGTAAGCAGGCCCTAACACCCAATAGATTGCTTGAGCTGGGGTGACTTAGACTTTGATTCTGCAAGCAGACTTGCATGTGCTTCACTCTAAGTATCCATATGCTCAGTGAGTTAGAGCTAAAGCTTGAAGCTAGTTTAAGCATATGCTAAAAGTCAGTGCACTGCTGAACTACAGCCTGATTCAGGTGAGTATGAAACTCAGCTTCCCATAACAGGTTAAAGTAGCAGAGCATTCCACTTAAAGGGAAAGAGCTACAGCTAGTGTCAAATATTCTACCTTTCCTGCAGTCAAGCTGTGAGCCTGATCCACAGGCCTAAATGGTACTGAACATTTCTACCCCACTTCCAGCCAAGGGTCATTTTAGCTAATGGGTATTACTGACCCTATATACAGATGTGGAAAGTGAGACACAGAAAAGGGATGTAAAGGCCAGTCAGACACAGAGCCAGGAATAGATCGCCATCCTGCTTTTCTAGATCAGAGATTCCTTCCACTTGAGGTAGTTTAACAGAAAACCAAGCTGTTCCTTGCAGTTGAATTTGAGTTGCTATAGGAGACTTTCACTGTGACATATATGGATTTGGAAAGGCCTGCTCTTTGAGTACTCTGGGACACTAAGGCTGTGCTGATTTACACCATCAATGGCTCTACGCATGCTTGGTCTTATTCCCAGCCTTCTCACTATGCTGGCAGAACTGATGGATTCAGTCACATTAACAATTTTGAGTCTGTGTGAGTTACACTTCAAACCTCACACAGCTCTCAGCCTTGACACTACACACCAGTATGCCACAAGATCTCCTTGCCTCCCTCTTCTGATACCTCAGCTGAAATGAAAGGCCAGGTTGCAGAGGCTGGTTTATTCTCTTGAGTAGGGCAACATAAGGACTCAGGTAAAGAGTCAATAAGCATAGATACTCTGCACCTTCCTGTTCAGATGCTATCATCACCATTCAGGCTGAACACAGCCTATTGGAAAAGGAGAGGACTTTTCCTCAAGGTGAATCCGTGACAATCCGATTGATTTTGCGGTGTGTTTTTGTCTGTTTCAGAAGAGTCGTAACCAACACCAGCACTCCTGCTGGACTCTCTAATCCCATGTTTCAAGAGAGCTATAGTAATGGAAACACAGGGAATGCCCTGCAGAGATCTGGCATTGGCAGGCCAAACTTGATTGCTACAACGTTGGACCTGAAGGGGTCCAAGTCTGTGCAGGTCCCAGTAGGTCCCAGCTGGCCACCACTGGAGGTAAGTGAGGCACAGGCTGCCTGACCTATGCATTAGGATGGTAGCTTTTATGCATGAAGAGTGTGATAAGGGAATTCTGATGGAGCTCTGGAGAGATTCTGGACTCCCAGCACCGTTAATCTGCCAGAACGTTGTAAAAAGGAGCTCATTTTTCTCCATAGCATCTTTTTATAATCTATTCAGTGGACCTTGATGAGCAGGGATCCAGGTTTTCTGTTTGCCGCAGTAAAATGTGGTAAAATGCAGATGTTCTTATTTTAAGGAGCACCCACCCTGGCCCCATCTGACTCCCTTCCTCACTTCAGGCACCTCAATCTGCCCTCCACACCCCTTCCCTCCCCCCTCTCTTTCCACCACAACAGACTTACCAGCCAGACACTGCTCTTCCAGCTGCTGGGCTGTATATCAGAAATTGGATTGGTGTCAGCCAATATGCCTCTTTAAAAATCAGTTATTGGTATTGGCCCCAAAAATCTCTGTTGGTGCACCTCTAGTAGACAGCAATATAAATGGTTAAGAATCTGTTTGCACAGGGCTGGAGAGGGTCTGAAACAGGAGCCCGAGCAGGATCCTGGTCATACCCAGTTCACTGTCCCTTTCAATATCTGTTCTCTGCCTCTTTGTGGCACAGGATGCTGGGCTAGATGGATCTATGGTCTGATCTAGTAAATGCTGATTCTTATGTTGTTCTTATGACTCTAAGTGATGGGAAGAGTGTGTGGGGAGAGGCTGGGCTTGTACTTCCTGCATGCCTAGGCATTTAGCTACTTCAGTTATAGCAAGGATCTCTCAGTGGACTCATGTTCAGCTGTTTTATACAGCCCTTTGCAAGCTGGGTATAGGCTCAAAGCCACCCGTATTGGCATATGACAACCCAGGCTGGTGCTTCCTGATGACCTGGAGTTTGTATGTGCTGTATGTTTGCCAGGTTAAAACTGGGAAACCAGATCTGACTGAGGAAGTGTATAACTTTCCTTCAATCCTAGAGTACATATGCTAATCTGAGTGGGAACAGGTCTCTAGCTTGGGAAGGGAAAGTACCAGGAACTGGATTAGCCACTGTACCATGCATGGTTCTTGCTGCATTCTAGCTGGGGCATTGTGTTTTGCCTGCTGTTCTGGTCTTTGATGTGGGAAGGTCACTGCTTAGCAGCAGAGTGCATGACCACCCCCTTCACTTTAAATCCCAGGGCTCACAGTGATTTATGGCCAGCCCTATGTGTGCTGCAATAGGCACGTGTCTGAGTGAAGAGTAGGAGCCTCAAGGCTGCACCTGAGCCTTGTCTATAGAGAGAAGGGTTACTATGTACCTCAGCTTATGTATATGTGTAAACAAGGTATGCGCACCATGAATAAGGTGCATCTGGCATGCTTCACAGGGAATTGAAGCAGGCCTAGGATAGATGGACCATGCTCTGCCATGCTCTGCTCAGACAGCTCTGTAGAGCAATCCTGCTGGGTGAATGGTTGTCTTCAGTAACCTCAGTCTACCACTGATGTGCTCTTTCCCTAATGGAAGAATGGTGAAAAATCAACCTGTAGAGCTGGCCCTGGATTTTTTGTATTCCTAAGCAAATTAATTTGACTGTCCCTCTCATCAGCATTCACAGTGTTAATTGCACCAACCAGTCAGAACCTCTTATCACTAATGAGTTCTGGAAATATCATCCTTCCAGTTCTGCCACCTTGGATAACTTCCTAGTTTGCCAACAGGATGAGTAGGCCTTTTTTTTTTTTTAAACCTATTCTAGGATGGAGGCTTCTGGGGCACAAATAGCTCTGTATGGCTCCATTCACCCATAGTTCTCTATTCAGGAAGGAAGATATGCTCTCCACTTGCCATGCCCTTGCAGGGGGAGGTTCCTGACTCCCTGCATTTTTTCTGGGTTGCCCAGGAAGGCTCATCTCCATAGCTCTGCCAGTCATACATGTCAGGAGAAAATATTTGGGGGGCTGGGGCAGTGCAGGGCATGGTGTGGAGCATGCCTCCTGGCTCCCCGCTCCTGCACAGGGTGGCTGGTGCACACTGCTGCTGTATGCAGCAGAGGAGTGCATGGTGGGGACACTGGATGCGGTGCTGTGGTGGTGGGGCATGGTAGTGGTATGACTGGAATTGAATTTGAGGGGGCTAAGTCCTGTTAGCCCCGGCCTTCCACTGCCTATGCTGCCAGCTATGAGGGTGAGCAAAGTGTCTCTCTCTCTGGGTGTAGAAGACCCTAATCATTTAGTCTCATTCAGACATTGTGCAGGGGGAGGAGATTCTGCTCTGGGAAACAGGATGCCAACAACACTTTTAACTTCTGTTTTTCTCCCTAGCCTCCTGCGTTAGCTGCCAGTGCCCACCCGAGACCTCCAGTTCCTCCAGCCAAACCCACACAGGTAGTCAACTCATTCAGGCCCTTCCTGTCCTTGGGTCCTATAGACTTTGCTACTAAGATTCCTGAGATGGTCACAATTACTTTTTTTTTTAGTAGGAGTTGGTAAAACACTCCTCAGAGTAGTGGAATTAGTATAGAGGCTAGTGGGGATTGCTACTGATGTGGTAACCCTGCTTGATTCAATCCTAGTGGACTCCAAGATGAACATGAGTTGCCAGTGTGACGAAGTTATCAGAAAAGCTAATGGCACTTTATCGTGCATCAGCAGATGCATGATGAACAGATCCAAGGAGGTGATACTTCCCCTCTAGCAGGCGCTGGTCAGACTGCAGTTGGAGTACTGTGTGCAGTTTTGGGTGGCGCACTTCAAGAGGGATGTGGATAACCTGGAGTGGGTCCAGAGAAGGGCCACACGTACAGTTAAGGGCTTGCAGGCCAAGCCCTATGAGGAAAGACTAGGGCATCTGGACCTCTTCAGCCTCCGCAAGAGAAGGTTGAGGCGACCTTGTGGCTGCCTATAAGTTCATCACGAGGGCACAGAAGGGAATTGGTGAGGCTTTACTCACCAAGGTGTCCCTGGGGGTTACAAGAAATAATGGCCATAAGCTAGCAGAGAGCAGATTTAGACTGGACATTAGGAAGAACTTCTTCACAGTTAGAG
>JAGPOW010003149.1:484504-533966 GCA_030014935.1 Caiman crocodilus | reverse complement strand
GTTAGAGTGGCCAAGGTCTGGAACGGGCTCCCAAGGGAGGTGGTGCTCTCCCTTACCCTGGGGGTCTTCAAGAGGAGGTTAGATAGGCATCTAGCTGGGGTCTTCTAAACCCAGCACTCTTTCCTGCCTATGAGGGGGTCGGACTTGATGATCTATCGAGGTTCCTTCCGGCCCTAACATCTATGAATCTATGAACTGCTATCCTCTTGCTGTGATTTAATTTTCAATTAAATTGTCAACAAAATTCCCTTGTTTGTAAGGAATGGGCCAGATGCCACTCTGGGCCCTTGGGCTGTACCTCAGTGATCTGTGGCCAGTCTTAAAGTTACAGCTCTTTTTGCACCCATGAGGGACATTGCTAAGCTACATTGACTGGGAAGGTGCAGGCTGCTTTTCACCAGCCCAGAGTGTATGAGAAGGGTTTGGGGTCTGTTTACTGATTCTTTATTCTCTTTAATTAGGTGAAGCCAGATCCACCAAGTAGGCCACTCCCAGAGCTGAAAAGCAAACAGGTAACATCTTGGCTGCTGATCCTATCCATAGGCATCTGGCTCCAGTTCCCTGGGGCTCTACCCACCAGAATATATCTGGCTGCACTTCACAATGACCCCCACATGTAGGACAGATTTCAGAGCACAAAAGGCTATAGAGCCCCTTCTGACCTTGAGACTCAGACTCCAGTGCCAGAGACTGAGGGACTTAGGATGGGCTCTTGGTTGGGCTACAGAGGATGCATCTCTGGATGCTAAAACAGTGTTTCCCAAACTCTTGACAACACCTCGGGCACACTTTTTTCTAAATTAAAATTGGCAGCACACTTCACTCTTATACATGATAAGGGGATGTGTGTGTGTGTACATATATATATGTGTATATATTTTTTCGAAACATATAACCATGGATCCTAGTTTTCTTTTTTAAAAATGACAAATTCTTTGATTAAAATGCAATTTCTCTGATTAAAACCCCCACACTCCATGTTTTTCCATGATTAAAATGAAACGCCACTACATGTAGGTATCAGTTGAACACAGTATTTTATTGATATATTTACAGTTTCAAAGCAATTTGGAAGCTTATCAGTCCCTCAATCACTAGAATAAAATACATTCTAAATACCTATAAACTTTGGCTTTGGGTTTTTTATCATGTCAAATAAGAGCTCCCCCTTCCCCCTTGCTCACCAGAATGTGGGTCTGACTGAAGCTCTTCCATGACTACTGTTTTGTGGCTCTGAGCAGCCTGATATGCCAGTGCCGTGCCCATGCCATTGCCCTGGACTCCTGACCCATAGCCACCCCCCCACCTGATGATGCCCCTCCAGCTGCCAGGACTAGGAAGCCAGGAACCCAGGTCCAGATTCCCTTTGCCTCCAGCAGCACTTGAGCCTTGGCTGCCACCTGAGGGACACAGTGGCTGCTGTGGCAGAATGGAGCCCAGAGCTCAGCTCCCCTTCCACCACGGGTGGCACAGCCAGAGTGGAACCTGTGGGGGTGGGGGGTGGATATGGGCTGGCCACTGTGGGCTCAGGCTCCCTGCTCTGCTGGGTGGGACTTGGTGCAGCAGGGCAGAGTGGGGCTGGGAAGGGAATTTTGTTGCTGATACTCAGTGATCCCCACTGTCATGGAGAGGCACCCCCTGCCACCCCTGCTGCTGCTAGTCAGGCAGGGGGTACCTTGCCTTTGCAGTGCTGAACTCATGGTGGCAGCATCGAGCTTCCCCACACTGTTCTGCCCTGCTGCATCATCTCTCTCCCACTGGGCTGTGGGGCAGGGCAGCAGGGTGGGGAGCCTGCAGCAGGCAGCCCATTCCCACTGTTGCCACACGCACAGATCTGCCCCCCCAGCATCCTGGATGAGTCACCTGTAGCCCTGTCCCACTTCTCACCTGGCCACACATTCCAGCCCCAGGCCTCAGGCTCCACACACTGTCCAGGCTGGGCAGCCCCAGCCCTGCCCAACTCCTTCCCTCCCTGTGGGAGCCTCATTCCTCCCCACCCACTAACCCATCACCAGATTTACCTGCGGGAGCTGCTTTCTAGGTTGTCTGGTGGTGGTTGTACATGTGCACACATTCACATGGCACCTAGTGCCTGATCGCCCTCCTCCTGCTTTCCCTAGCCCCTTGCAGGCTAGAGCTCTTGCCAGCCTGCAAGGGGAAACCCACTGTTTGCTGTGTTTTTCTTGTTTAAAGAAGAAAATCTGTTTTTTTTCTCTTTAAAATGAGACAATCCAGTTTTTTCTCCTTAAAATGAGAAAATCTGGGTTTTACCACATTTTTCCATGGTGAATGGAAAATCCAGATCCCTGCATATAACATTTCATTCCCATACCAGAGGAAAGCATATCAGTCCCGAGATATACTGTTGAAAATGACACCCCAAAAAAGAACTGCCTTACTCTTCCACTGTCTGCTCGTTCCCGATCTCTGGTTTGTACCTCGGAGGCAAGGGCAGCCGCACTGCTAAGACTGTTCCTGCAGGGTCTCACATGTCTGGAGACCATCCCTGTGTCCCCTCATGCTGGCTCTGGGTACCAGGGAATAGAGGGAAATAGCCAGATTGCAGAGCACAGCTGCGTGCATCCATCCATCCATCCACTATCTGCTTGCAGCAGAGAGCACTGCTGGGAGTGTGGGGGGAGCTGGCATAGGGGCTGCCTGGTGGTGAAGGGCAGAGGAAGGCAAAAGCAGCGGCATTTCCTAGAAGAGCAACTACAGATACTGCTGGAGTAGCTTAGGCAGGCACAGAGTGCTGAACAGGGGAGAAGAGCATTTAGCTCCTCACATAGGGGATCTCACAGCACGCTTCTGTCACTGTCGTAGCACATTAGTGCCTTGGCACACCCTTTGGGAATCACTGTTTTAAGATGTACACAGGAAGCTATTGCCCTGCTGAGTAAGAGGGGCTGCTGCTGGTTTGTGGAAATAATCCAGAGAACAATCATTGATTACAAAGTGTTTGTAAATTTCCAGATTAAGTGACCCTCTTCATCTTGCCTATTTGACAGTTTAAAGAAGGAAATCAACCTGGCTCGACTTTGGCAGGTGTCAGGACACCATCCTCGCCATCTCTGCCCATTCCCCCAGCCAAGCCTGCAGCCCTCAAATTTCAGCCTAGCCAGCACAAACCTCAGGTGAGTCACTTTCTGCACGGGTGCAGGCAGAAGTCTCATTTTTCAAGTGATCTAGTCCCTGAAACCTCTCCACAGCTGTGTCTTAACACATGTACACAGCTGCAGAGTGCTTTTAAAATGGCCAATCATGCAAAAGATTAATCTTGGTTAAATCAGGTATTACATTAGGGTGCTCAAAAACAGAGCATCTTAGGGAATTTGTGTTCCCTCTAGGGTTAATTTTTCACTCCAGGGTCAAGCTGGGCTGCTTCTACCAGCCCAGCCCCACCCCCCAGGCTGTCAGGGGGAAGGAGAGGGAGTTCCTGGCTCCTTAATGGCCAAAGTTGAGGGGGAGGGTGTGGGGAAAAGGTCCCACTCGCCTTGCTCCCCCCACCCCCAGCTACCTTGGCTGGGTTATTGGGAGGAGCCAGGTCAAGCCCATGAGGTAAGGGGGCTCCATTCCCCCGCTTCCCTCTCAGAGCTCCTGGCTGCTGAATGGCCAGAGCTGAGGGGGATGGGGAGGGGAATGGGGCCCCCTCACATTGAACCTCCTCCCCAGACACCTTGGCTACGGTATTAGAGGGAGCTTGGTCATGGCCATGAGGCATTTCCTCACTCCTCCCATCCCCCTCAGCCTGGACATTCAGCAGCTGAGAGCTTTGGAGTAGCTGGAGCGGGGCAGGCGTTGCATGAGACAAGGAGGCCCTGTTCCCCACCCTGTTCCCCTCAGCTCTCTCCAGCTGGGACCTCCCTTTCCTCCCACTTCTCCTTCCCCCCTTTCTTGCTGACAGCCCCAGAGGCTGGGCGTAGGAGCTGTTCGGCAGCCTCCGGGGCCGAGTAGATGTTGGATTGGGCACAGGGTGACTTATGTAAAGTGCCATGAGTTAGAACAGAGTCCTAATGTCTGTCTGCGCCCTGAGTTTTCTGTTACAGGTACCAGGGAGAAGAGGGGCTCTCTTTTCTCATCCAGGTTTTGTGCTTGATATTCACAGCTTGATACACTTAGAAGCTTTTTCTCTCAACTTGTCCCAAACCCTATAACAGCTTGCATGGTGTTCCTTTGAGCATCTCTGTCTCCTCAGCAGTGATGCCAAGATAGCTGCCAAGAAACAAGCTGTACCCACTCTCTCTCACACTCTATATGCCACTTGCTGAAAAATGTTGTGCGGCTGCTTTCTGATGCATGCAAATAGATGTAGTAGGAGGGTAGCACTGGAACAAGTTACCCAGAGAGGTTGTGGAAGCTCCATCCTTGGAGGTTTTTAAGACAGGCTAGACAAAGCTTTGGCTGAAATGATCTAGTTGGGGATGGTTCTGTTTTGAGCAGGGGTTTGGACTAGAAGTTCCTAACTTTCTATGATTCTATGACTGCTTGTACTCTGGCTCCCTTTCTCAGGCATGCTCCTGAGCAGTGCTAGAGCAGTGCTAGGCTTGCCCCCCACTCCAGTGATGCCTGTACTGCAGCTTGTCAGTGTTTACAGCAGGAATGAGTGAGTGGGGCTTGTCTCTTAGCTGTGGTCTGTACAGCATCCTGGGAACAATGTAGACATACTCTTTGTTTCTTATGTGCACACATTTCCTTCCTCTTTTCCTTCTCCCTATATAAATGAGGGCTCTGGGAAGGGCTGTCTGTGGCAGGAGTGTGTGTGCTGGGAGCTGCAGAAGACCCAGTCCTTGCCATGGCTTCTTTCCATTTATTTTGCAGAACGGAGTCTCTCCAAAAGTCGCACTGAAACCTCCTGCTACCCAGAGATGATGCAGACTGCACTAACTATGAAATGAGAAGAGCTTCTTTGTGTGAAATGATCGAACATATCTGCTTCTAGCTTCAATGGTACTTGAATTGCTTGCGGAGTCTTCCTTCAAGGTCTTGAGTGTTTACATGAAATGTTTGACTGAGTCGTGCCTTAACTTGGATCCTGTAGCTTTATATATAATTCACCAGTGGAAGGACATCTGGCAGCTGTTCAGACACCAGCATACAAACAGGGAAACATTTACAGGCTGGGCAAAAGTAAAGTGCAGGGAACCTCCCAAGCATCCCAAAAGGAGAGGAAAGTTTGTTTTAAATCCATAGATACCTCTGCTCCCTCCTGCAGAGGCATGACTGGGAAGCCAGCTACAGTTGCAGCTCTGACTTCTATTCTGGATGTGGTCTGCAGCTGTGTGACCTGTACCTCTCTGTCCCATGGGCTGCCAAGAGCACATGTCTCAGCATGGAATGCTTTAGGTCCATTTGGGTTGCTGGAACAGGACATGCTGGAAACTTCAGTCTCTGCTGGCTGCACCCTGCTATGCCTTACGTCATTGTTTTGTGGCTCTCAGGTCTTTGGCATAGCAATATGCCCCCAGAGCAGCCTTTGCTCCCTCCTTTTGGTTCACCCTCTTCTGTACACAGGCCTCTCTTGCAAGAGGAGAGTCTGACACTGTATTACAGCCTCCTAATTCACAGGCAGGACCTTCTTAGCTCTTTCAGTGACCATCTTCTCAGCACCTGGGAATCTAAGCCCAGTCACAAAGGTTTGAGGGCAAAGGCATATCAGGAACTCATCTCCTAGCCTTTTCTTATTACTCTCCAGGGGACATTTCCTTCCTCAAAGCAAAGTGTGGCTAGCCAGGCCAGAAGCCATGGCCTCTCAACCATCAGCTCCTGAACATTTAGCTGTACTGCAGAACAGGCACAGCAGGACAGGAGGAACAAGGCTTCTAGCTGGAGCAGGCTGCAGTGGTGCTACTGTTTGAGAAGTTCCTATGCTTTGGCAGCATGGAGGTGTAATCCACACAAAGCTGGTTGCAAACACTTTGTCCAACATAGATTTTTAGACCAGCTAACTGCAGTGAGCAGGAAGGTTCAGCTGATGATTTTCTTCAGGGCATTAGCTGGCATGGTACAGAGCTCAGAAACATAACAGACAGGGGGCAGGACTGTGGAGAGTTCCCTGAAATAGGTTGCTGCTGCCATTAAAAATCTGCATTCAGTAAATAAAACGGTCCCATCCACCTGGGCTGTCTCACTGTCCCTGGGGTTTCAGCAGGACTGAAGCTGTTTGTTTGTTCTGATCTTTAGGAAGCCACAAATTATCGTTTAAATTATTGTTCAAGTTACTATTCTGTCTGAAGAACATTCCTTGATTTTTTTTATTTTTTTTTTTTAACTATGGCTGTTAATTTATGATCTTCAGTGTGATGTTTTCAGTTGGTATGGCCTTACATCAGATATCTCATTTGATATTATTTCAGTTGAAGGCTTTTGTAAAAATAAAAACTAAAGGTCATCTCAGGGTGCGTCAGTTTCTGTACGGCAGATGAGATGAGTCCGTACCATTACAGGATCCCTATGCAAAGTAGATGCAGCCCTTAGCACAGGGGTGGGCAAAATGTGGCCTGTGGGCCAGATGCAGCCCACCAGGCCATTCTATCCAGCCTGCGGGGCCCCTGTGAAAATTTAGAAAATTAATATTTATCTGCCCCTGACTGCCTGTCATGTGGCCTTCAATGGCTTGCCAAAACTCTGTAAGCAGCCCTCCTCCCAACATAATTGCCTGCTCCTACCTTAGCATTTGCCTAGACGCCATCACACAGTTTCGTCTAGAACTGTGTGGCAAACCTCCAGCACAAGTAATATAAACAGTCTCTGTGAGTGGCACCTGGCAGATCAGGGAGGGAGCAGGGTCACAGCAGCAGATAGAGTAAGAGAAGGGGGTTGCAGAGGCACTTGAGCAGTGGGCAGGGCTTACTTCGAGGCATACCTGTCAAAAGGTTGGCCCTGTAACAGGGAGCCAAGGTCTCTTACTTTTGAGGGGAGAGCAGCACACTAGAGTTGTATTCTGATGGGGGTAGCTGAGCTTAGGCCAGTTACTGAGGAAGCAGCTCACTTCGAAGGAGGATACCTGGGACGCAGACAGAAGCGCAGCTCCGAACTTACCGAGAACGCTTCGCAGGAAGTATTCTGTTTGTTCCAGGAGATTCTTGCCATTCAGAAGTTCGCTGATGGGTTGGGGAAGTGGGGTGGGGAGCAGGGAATTTGGCTGCTGGCTGAGAGCCTGCAGATGGTTTCCCCTGGCACCAGCCCCTCCCTGCCAGGCTGCATGGTTTTCTGAATGGAGGGGGAGAAAGGAGCAGAGTGAGCTTCTTCTAGGCGTTCCTCAGCCAGCACTGGAGGGTGGAGTGGGTGAACTGGAGCCCCACACCTGGAGGGGTGGGAGGGCAGGCTCCAGTGCACCTGCCCCACACTCCAGCTGGGGCTGAAAAGTCCCCAGACTGAATTCTTTCTGCTCCCTTTCCTCCCTCCCATTTTGAAAACAGCTTGAAGCTGGCAGGCAGAGCAGGCAAAAGTTACAGAATATGTTTTGAAACGTTTTCATCTGACCCCTCATGCAATAAAGGGTCAGATTTTCACTCAATTGGCCATTTTTTAAGCTGTCTGCAGCTGTGCACTTGTGTTTGGTCACAGTTATAAATTGCTTTAATAATTGTCACTTTTGTCTGCCCCAAGTTCAGTAAGCCTATTCCTGGCCTATGACTTGAAATGAGAGGAACTCAGGGAGCTAAAAGCTGAGCCCAGAACAAGAGTAGGTAGTCAAGACCTGATTCCCTGAAGGAGAGGAGCTCCTGCCTGTAGGAGTGGCTGCAGGGAAGCTGAAAGCCTAGCAAGATGTTTGTAGTGTGCAGAGACCTGAGCTGGGGTATAAAATTATGTTCAATGGTGGGTTGATGTTTGTGTTTTCCATATGGGTTGATGTTTGTGTTTTCTGCCTGAGTACCATATTTATGCAAATCTAAGATGAGGTTTTCCCCTTAGTCAGCATGGGGGAGAGGGAGGAAGCCCCTCATTTTAGATTTGTATGGGGGCAGGTGGGAAGAGGGGTAGGTGGCTGCTGTGGCTCTAAATCTGGCCCTGAGCCTGGGTTGGGGCCAGAGTCAGACCCACAGCAGCTGCCTGCTACACTCCTCCAGCTCTGTTTGCTCTGCAGTTCAGGATGGATTCCCTCCCAGGCACGGAGTACAGGGAAACTCTGCCCCCTGCCTGGCCAACAGCAGCACTGCTAGTGCTGTGTTACCCAGCAAGGGCAGTGCTTCCCCGGGCTGTGCTATGTGACCTGGTAGGGAACAAAGCCAGAGCAGAATCTGACAGTAAGGGCAGAGACAAAGAAAGCAGAGATTGTGCAGATCTGGGGATTGGGGGTGTGGGTGGCAAGGGGGCAGGAAGGTTGGAGGGGAAAGAAGTAGGGGGGCAGAGGGCAAGGGGGCTGCTTGACCCCCCCAGCCACTGCTTTACCTGCTGTAGCATGGGGGGAGGGGGCAGCAAATTCAAGACAACCCTCTCATAATTAGAGTCTATACCAGGATAATGACAGCAAATGTATGCATTTTTCATATATAGAGCTTAATTATTGGGGATCATCTTAAATTCAGGGTTGTCTTAGAAATAAGTAAGTATAATCATTAGAAGTTTGGATTGGGGCTATAATGATGGTGTGGAGGCCATAGGAGGGTGTCTGAGGAGCACTTTATATTTGAGCCCAGCAAGTTCCAGGGGCTCAGAGGGCAGAGACAGCAAAGGGGCTGAGGCTGGAACCAGAGCAGAGCCAGCAAAGCACATTAAAATAAGACCTGTGAGGCATGGATCTGCCCATGAAGGAGGCTAGAAGCTGCAGTTAGAGCCCTTAAGGCACGGGTAGAACTAGTAGGGCCATGATTAAAGGCCTGTGGTGAATTAGTGCCTTTAAGACCTGATCAGTTAAAGAGGAGCAGGTACTAGAGGGGCACAGAGTAGAGGAAGAGGATGTTTGGATTTCCCAGTGGATTGGTCTATTGTTAAGCTGGGGCCCTAGCCTATATATGCAGCCCTGGCACTCCCTTGCCTCACTGGGTAGGCAAGCCGTGGTACATCCCTACTTGGTTCCCAGTACTGTTAAGAATGCTTGTGTGGGGGCCCCTGTAGGAATCAACACACTGGAGCTGTTTAGCACTTTAATGCCAGCTGTCCAAAAGGCACTCATGCAGGTGCAATGCAGCTCCTGTTCTTGAACTCAGAGAAACTAACACAGACAGGTGCAATATGAACTCAATGTGGTGTCCATATTATCTATATTTAGGTCCCCCTGAAAGAGGGACAGCCTATTTAGAGTGAATGGAGCTCATAGGGCCAAATCTTGTGGGGTCTTTTTTTGTTAACTTTTGTGTGTTTCACCCTAAGCTTATGTAGGAACTGGTTTTACAGCCTCAGAAAAATTGCACAGAAAATTGGGGGTTTGATCATTCTTGAGGCTTTGCAAAAATATGAAAAAACAATTGTTCTTAGCACTTGAAAACTTTATTGCAGAGCAATAAAATCCCTGCTACTCTTGCCTCTCTGTTCGAGCCAGAGTTCATTAAAATGGGTAATGAGATTTCTGAGCTGAATAAAAATGCTTTTCAAAGGACAAAGCTTGTCAGCAACTTCATTTCCCCCTATACTGAAGGGCCTGACACATGCCTAGCCTGGCATACTGGGCACACTGACACATGCAGTTAAGGTGACTGTATATACTCAGTAAACTAATCCTGGTGTCACCATCTACACATTTTTAAGCGCAGTAATTTACTGCACTGCTAGATACCACTTGTATCTGACAGGGCTATTTAGCAGCATAATAAGTTAGTTTACTGTGCCCTAATTACCATGCACAAATAGATGGTGATGCTTTATTGCAAAACAAATTAGTCTGCTGCTCACTAAAACAAAAGTTCAGTGAGGTTTAGTTGAAGATTGAGGTACAAGAAACACTATCTTCATAGTACAAATGCTTTTGGAGAGGGCAACAGAAATGAGGAAAGACCTTTTCTTGTGTTTTATTGATTATACCAAAGCTTTTGATAGAGTCAAGCTTGAGGTTTTAATGAAAATGCTGGAAGAACTGGATATTGATGGTAAAGGCTTGAGAATTTTAAGAAACTTCTAATGGGACCAAACTGCAGCAGTGAAGATAGAAAATGAACTGATTTCATCCAAATTAAGAGAGGCGTGAGGCAAGGTCATGTTTTTTCACCTGACTTGTTCAACTTGTACAGTGAGAAAATACTGAGGGAGATTGATGATTTACCAGGGTTGATCACTGGTGAACAGGATTTGAACAACTTGCGTTATGTTGATGGTACAGTCTTAATAACTGTTTCAGAAGAGAAGCAGTAAGGAATTCTAGATAAAATTGTTAATGAAAGTGAGAAGAAGGGTCTAAGTATTAACTGTAGGAAGACAGAATGCATGATAATTCAAAGAAGATCATTCCAGTATGCAACATCAGCGTGGAAAAGGAACAGGTAAGACAGGTCAATAAATTGAACTACTTGGGAAGCTGACTAATGTCAGATGGTAAATGTAATCATGAAATAAAATGGAGAATAGGGATGGCAAAAAACACATTTCTGAAAATGAAAAAGTTATTGACAGATAGTAACATTTCTATTGGGGATGAAGTTAAGAGTTTTGGATTGCTATGTTATACCAGTTTTCTTGTATGCATCAGCATGCTGGACGATATCGCCAAGTATGGAAAAGAGAAGTGAAACAACTGAGATGTGGTTCTTAAGGTTCATCTTGAAGGTATGTTGGACAAGTCATATTTCAAATTAAGATATTTTGTTAAGAACAGGCTGCAGGAGGAAGCTCCTGATTAACATCAGAAAGAGGCAGCTGGAGTTTCTCAGACACTTACGAGGAAAGAGGAAATTGAAAGTCTGGTTGCAACTGGAAAGACTGAAGGAAGATGAGATCGTGGAAGGCAGAGGTTGACTTATGTCAAGGGTCTGTCTAAATGGATGAATGTATTGACGTGGGAAATTCTGTATGTCTCAAAGAGAAAAGATCTGTATGTCTCAAAGAGAAGGTAATCAGCAGAGATCCGGGTTTTCCATTTCTCACAGAAAACCAGAAAACCACAGATTTCCCGTTTTTATCAGAGAAAATGTGGATTTCTCCTTTTAGCAGAGAAACCTGTGGATTCCCTGCTTTTGCAAATGGCTCTGCAGACTGGCTGAGCTCCAGCCTGCAAAACCTGTTTGCAAACAGGGCGGGAAATCCCAGCTCCTGCCCCGAGGAGGGGGAGGGGAAGGGCAGGGCCTGAGACTCTCACTCAATCACGGCTCTGCTCAGCTCAGCTCAGCTCATACTTTTCTCCTGGAGCCTGAGGTAAGTGGGACTTGTAGGGGGATGGGGGGCCCTCTGGCATGGCTGGGGGGGATGCAGTTCATGGCTGGGGCCAATGGCAGAGGTGGGAGGAGTCAGGAGTGGGCCCCACTCCCACCCGAGCAGGCAGCAGCAGTGGGGAAGCCAGCTCCGTGTTGCTTCTGCTGCAGCCGCCTGCTGTTGGGGACAGAGAGCTGCAGACTTGTGGGCCCTGGTCCCATAGCCCAGGCAGCAGGGGGCCTCTCCAGCAAGGCTGGGGGGCAAGAGCTGTGGGTGGGGGGCAAGAGGCACAAGGATGGCAGGAGGGCTGTTGTGGGGGCAGTGAGGGGCACCAGCAGTATTGAGGGGGCTTTGGGGTCAGTGAGAGGCACCGGCAGGATTGGGGGGGGTCTTTGGAGATCATGAGGGACACTGGCAGTATTGGGGGGACTTTGGGAGCAGTGAGGGGCATGAGCAGGGCTGGGGGGGCTTTGGGGGCAGTGAGAGGCACTGGCAGGATTGGGGGGGGTCTTTGGAGATCATGAGGGACACTGGAAGTATTGGGGGGACTTTGGGAGCAGTGAGGGGCATGAGCAGGGCTGGGGGGGCTTTGGGGGCAGTGAGAGGCACCATCAGGGTTGGGGGGGTGCTACAGGGGGCTTTTAATTTTAATAATGGATTTTGGGGGTTTTGTCAGAGAAAATGTGATCTTTTTTTTAATCAGAGAAAACCAGGATCCCTGGTAATCAGTGTTCTGTTTGGTTATGATACCTAGAGAGAGAGCTCAGCAAAGCATCTTGTGTTAGTATGAATGGATGAATGCTAGGACTAAACATGGCATGGTGTAGGAGCTAGGGATTTTCATTGGTGAAAGATGAACATGTGCTGTGCAGGAAGAGCAGAAACATGAATAGCAAACTGCTAAGCTACTTATTCTGAGCCCAGAATAGTCACACCTGCCTTCAATACAGTTGCTGCCCTAATGGCACCCTCTGTCCCCTACACAGCCCTCTGAGCCTATGAAAGGGTAAGCAGGCTCATCCTTGGGATCTTGGTACACCTTACACAGTGAGCCGCACAAATATTGGTAGGTGTTAGTGCTAGCTTAGAGTTTGGAGCAGGTACACCCTTTGTCTAGAAACCTTCTCTGACTCTTCCCTGCCTGCATAGCTATAACTTGCCATTAGAGGCCTCCTGAGGGAGTTGGCTGATGTGACTGCAGAACCTCTGGTCATTATCTTTGAAAACGTGGTGGTTGGGAGGGGTCCCGGATGATTGGAAAAGGGCAAATAATAGTGCCCATCTTCAGGAAAGCGAAGAAGGAAGATCCAGGAAACTATACCTCACCTCACCTCAGTGGTCAGCCTCACCTCAATTCCTAGAAAAATCATGGAGTAGATCCTCAAGGAATCCATTTCTAAGCACTTAGAGGAGAAGGTGATTAGGAACAGTCAGCATGGATTCACCAAGGGCAAGTCATGCCTGACCAGCCTGATTGCTTTCCATGATGAGATGACTGGTTTTGTGGATGCAGGGAGAGCAGTGGACAGGATGTACCTTGACTTTAGCAAGGTTTTTGATATGGTCTCCTACAACTTTCTTGCAAGCAAGCTAAGGAAGTATGCATTGGATGAATGAACTGTAAAGTGAATAGAAAACTGGCTGCATGGCTCACTCAAAGCACAGTAATCAATGACTCAATGTCTAGTTGGCAGCCAGTATTAAGTGGAGTACCCTAGGAGTCAGCCCTGGAGCTGGTTTTATTCAATATCTTTATCAACAATCTGCAAGATGGGATGGAGTGCACTTTCAGCAAGTTTGCAGGTGACACCATGCTGGGAAAAGTAGGAGATATGCTGGAGGGTAGGGCTAGGATTCAAAGACACCTCAACAAATTGGAGGATAGGACCAAAAGAAATTTCATGAGGTTGAATAGAACAAGTGCAAAGTCCTGCATTTAGGACAGACCGATCCCAATCCCATGCACTGGTACAGGCTGGGGACTGACTGGCTAAGCAGCAGCTCTGCAGAAAAAGACCTATGGGTTATAGTGGACAATGAACTCAATATGAGCCAACAGTGTGCTCTTTTTGCAAGGAAGGCTTACAGTATACTAGGCTGCATTAGTAGGAGTGTTGCCAGAAAATCAAGGGCAGTAATTCTTCCCCTCTTTTTGATATTGGTGAGGCAACATCTAGAGTACTGTGTCCGGTTTGGGGTCTCCCACTACAGAAAGGATGTACAGAAAGGGCAGATTGGCAAGAGTCTATCAGAGGGCAAGAAAAATGGTTAGAGCGCTAGGGCACATGACTTCTGAGGAGAGGCTGAGGGAACTGGTTTTATTTAGCCTAGAGAAAAGAAGACAGGGAGGATTTAATAGCAGCCTTCAGTTACCTGAAGGGTATTTCCAAAGAGGGGTGGGCAGTTATTGCAGATGAAGAATCACTTCATGAGTTTTTGGGACCTGTCAAGGGTCACATCCATCTTTCTCCCTCTCATTCTCTTGCTCTTTCTCTCTGTCTCCCTTCCCTTCCCTTATCACTGTCTTCTTTTCTCTTCTCCCTTCTGAGACAAGAGAGAGATGCTGCCACCCACCCAGCGTGACAGCAGCTCTTGCTTGGGTCTATGGCTGATGCTGCTGGCAGGTTCGAGGTTGGGGCTCCAGGTGGGAGCTTCCGCCATGCTTGGGAGGGTGGCGGGTCAGCTATGGACACCGCCAGAAGATTATGCATCGTGGCTCCTGAACTTGCTTGTGGTGTCCACAGTTGATGCCACCTGCCCACTGCGATGGAAGCCTCACCCAGGTCCACAGCTCATGCCTGATGCTGCTGGGAAGAAGCAGTCTCACCCACTCACCTGGCACTACGTGGCAGCCAGAACTGTGGGCCACCTGCAGGCCAGATCCAGTGAGTCGGTAGCAGTCCACCCCTGGGCCGGATCGACTCTGTTGGCAGGCCACGTTAGGTCTGCAGGCTGTATTTTGCCCACCCCTGAGCTAGACTGTTCTCAGTGGTGGCAGAGGACAGGACAACAAGCAATGGTCTCAAGTTGCAGCAAGAGAAGTTTAAGTTAGATATTATGAAGAATTTTCTCACTAGGTGTGTAGTAAAACACTGGAACAGGTGACCGAGAGAGGTGGTGGAAGCTCCATCCTTGGAGGTTTTCAAAACCTGGCTAGACAAGGCTTTGGCTGGCATGATCTAGTTGGTAATGGTCCTGCTTCGAACAGGGGGTTGGACTACAAGCCCTGAGGTTCCTACCAACCCTAACTTTCTATGATTCTGTTTGCTGCTACCCAACCAGTAGGCTTTCCTTTCTTCCCTTGAAACATGAGCACGTATATTTTGTGTCACTTCTTCCAGGAGGCCTCTTCTGCACAAAGGAGTATGGTAATGAGGGCTGCCAAATATTGCAGTTTTGGCACCTTCTTCACACCCACAGGGAGCGAGTGTCAATCAAGTGGAGCACAGTGGGAAGAACTTTGCTTTCTCTCCCCAGTGCCATTTATGTAGTTCTTCCAGTGAAGCTGGAATGCAAAACACACAGACTACATGAGTAATGAGTAAAACATTACTAAATGGGTAAGGGCTCATTTCCTCCTTGCTAGGGCAGCACCACCTCCTTGAGCCACAGAATCAGGCTATTTTGCCTGTTCCCATGCTGGTTGCAAGGTGTTTTCCCTTTGGGCTGCCCAGTGGCCCTGCCTCAGTAGGAAGGTGACCTCAGCTCTGCCTGGTGTGTAACCCAGTGATTAGCCTGTGGTTCTGTAGAACCAGGGATGCCCAGGTCTTTCCTGACATATGCAGGTGCTCTTACCACTAGGTTGATGAGCAAAAGGTGGAAGATACATGTCACAGCCATTACTTGTGTTTTTTGGCTGTCTATAATTTCAGGGATGTATGTTCAGTTCTGTGAGTTCATGGCGGAGTTGCAATGTAATGGCGGCCCTAGAATTCTCCTCCAAGCTGCTCAGTGACCCTTCTTCAGCAGAGGCTCTTATATCTGTTGGTGAACAGGACTTGTCTGTACTATCTAAAACAGCTTCTCTATGAAACACCTGTAGACTCAGGTTCTCAGCTCTGTCCTCTCTCGTCAGAAGAGACAAACATTACGCACCAAGTGGTAAGATGAAAGCTTTGTGATCACCCAGGATTCTGGTTTTTTCTGGTAAAAAGTCCAAAATTCTTTGATAAAAAAAATCCCAAATCTATGTTTTCCCATGATTAAAATGAAGCACCACTATATATCAGTTGAACACAAAGTTTTATTGATATTTTACAATTTTAAAGCACTTCGGAAGCCTACCAGTGCCTTAGTTATTATAATAAAATAAATTTTAAATACCGTTTGATTTTGGTTTTCTTTTATCATGGAAAATCAGAGCTCCTCCTGCTCCCTTTGCTCACCAGAATGTGGGTCCGATTATGGCTGTCCCTCCCACTGCTTTGTGGCACTGAGCAACTCCAACAGGCCGGTGCCCTGCCATTGCCCCTCACTCCTGACCCATGGTCCCCCACCCTCCAGCCCTGCTAGTGCGCCTCACTCCCAATCCGCAGCCTCCCAGCCCCCTACTGTATGGGGCAAGAAGCGGGTGTGCAGAGGAGGGGGAACATGGGAGGGTACATACCTCCCAGATTTCTGTGCCTACAGTGGGGCATGGGGCTTCAGCCTAGCCAGACTGGCACTGGGCATGAGCCATGTCTGTGGTCCAGCAGGTGGGATCTGGCACAAGAGGAAGCATAGTGCGGCTATGGCCAACGTGAGGCACCCCTGCCTGCTAGGCAGCAGTGGCACCACTGTTCCATGCTGCTGCCACTACTGGAAACCCCACACCAGCTGCACCACCATGGTGAGGTGCCATGGCAGCAGCGGTGGTGGTGCAGAGTTGTGCCCTTCCACTGCTGCTCAGTGGGCAGGGGCTGCCTCGCCTTGGCAGCCATGGTGATGTGGCGCTTCCTTCTACACTGGGTCCAGGCTACTGAGCTGTGGAGATGGCTCCTGCCTGGTGCCAGTCCACCCAGGCTGCAGCCCCATACCCTGCTGTGGGTACAGAAATCCGGAGGGGGCGAGGCATGTGCATGCCCCCATAATGCATTGTCTGTGCTCCCCCCCATAGACTTACCTGCAGGGAACTGTGGGAGCTGTTCTCCACTATGCTGCCTGGTTGCTATGTGTATGCACAAATGTACACGTGCATGTGGTGCCCCCTTCCTCTAAGCGCCCTCCTCCCGCTCCCCCCAGCCCCAAGGAGCCCCTTGCAGGCTAGAACTCTGCCAGCCTACAAGGGGAAACCCATGATTTCTCAGGTTTTTCTCCTTTAAAGAAGAAAAACACTGTTTTTCCAGGTTTTTCCAGGGGACATGGGGACAGGAAACCCTGGTGATCACAGAGTGGCAGAACCTGTAAGAGAACCCCAAAATCTCGTCTCCCAGGCTCTCATTCAAGTGCTACTTTTCCTGCCTACCAGATTAGCAGCAAAGCTAGAGTCTTGCTTTTTACACACGCTGATTGAGCGTGCTTTTTTGTGTTGCACTCATAGTGGTGCTGATCCTGAAAAGCCGTGCAGGATCAGACCCACAGGGTGAAATCTGTTTACTGTCCCTTTCTGTGATGCCAAATCAGAGTAACAATTTCTCTAGGAAGGACACTTTTGTAATTGCAGTCATGTAGCACTTCAATATGGCATAGTCTGGCATATCAATAACCTTGTGATTATCTTATCAGGACATGTGCAGCCGTATTCATGGTCTGCTATAGGCCCATTGGGGCCGCACCCATTTCCCAGTCCCTGACCACAACATACCATTCTTCCTGACCCTAGCAGCTGATACTCAGTGCGCTGCATTATGGTCCCAACTGCTGTATTATGATGCAACCTATTTTTTTCAATATTTATTTATGCATTGGATTATATCGCAGTCACAACATGGTCTTCTTTCATCAAGATGCTTGTTCAAGATGGAATCCCTCCCCCACACATTTTTTTTTAATCTGCTACTAAAAGGTGTAGTTGTCAGGTGAGTACCCAGTACAACTGCAGAAATATAGCCTCTGTGCTTTGTCTTATTCACCTCCGCCAGGGACCTCTTGCTGAAAGGAAATGGGCTGTCATGAAAACCTGCCATCTGTAACTGAATCCAGGTGGCACAGAGCTCCAATGAATTCCAGCTGTGGGCTCACGGTCTACAAACAGACTTACCTCTCCTGTCCAGGGTCTTTTGAGGATTCATGCCCATCAGCAGTATTTTCCATCCGGAGAGCTCAAAGCTATGGGGGCTGAGAAACGCTGGTGGAATGGGGCCGCTGATAGAGTGGAATTAGTTGCAGAGAGGCAGCAGTGGTTGTAACAAACAAACTTTACTTACAAGCTGTATACACAAGGTATGCAGTGTAGGCACAATCCATAGACAAACACAAAACAAAACTGTAGGCAAGCACACCGATGTTCACACTCACGCGGGGTATGGGGTACGTCATGGTAACCGCGACAGGGAGTCGTTGGTGGTTGATCAGGCCCCTCCGTGGCTCCGAGGTACATGTGGGGATCTCTCCCTACACGCATCCGAGCTCTCCTCCGTGTATTTGGGCTCTCCTCTGTGCCCCCGGGCGCTCCTTGGGCAACTCTGCCCTCCTTCTCTACTCTTCTGTGGTGGCTCCCCTCGCTTGGGCAGATATGTCGCAAGCCTTTTGTACAGCCAGCGAGCCAACTGCTGACTGCCACGTGTGCATAATTTACACTGAGCCAATCGAAAGCATGCACTTGATGGTGCAGCTGCAAGCTTTTGGCGGGAGCTGATTTTGCACCAAGGACTCTTTTCCCGCTGCAAGGGAAAATCCCTGCACTGGGGACTCGCAATGTGCTTAACACAGCTGTGCCAAGGCACTTTTTAACCATTTAGCTCTGACAAAAGCCAGTGTGAACTAATCAACCCTTGAGAACCTCCTGGTTTGCAGAGGAGGAATCATGGAGCACAAAGTCATAATACAGCAGCAATTTTGAAACTTTTTGAGCTGATCCCTGCTTTGAGTTACAATTTTGTTTGACCCCCCCCCCATCCCCTTATCCCAGAGGAACAGCACAGCCAGGCACAGGGTACCCCCATCCTAGCAGCTGCTACAACTTGGCTCGGCTTGGTGGGGTGGGCTCTGCGTGCTGTGGCTCCAGTGCCTCCTACCTTGCCCCTGCTGTGGCTCTAGGCTGCAGGCCTGCCACAATGGGCTCCTGGAGGTGCCGCAGCCTGCTGACAGAGCCTGCCCAGGACTCCCTGCTCCTGCATCTCCTCATGAGGCTGCAGCAGCACCTGCTCTTTGCAAGTTTCTTGCCCATGCCCCACTGCTTTGCATCCATCTCCCCAATGTTTCTTCATGTTGCCCCAGAAGGGTGTGCCCAATAGTTTGAAAACTGCTGTAATAGAGGCTAGTGAGTGAGTAGGAGAGAGAACCTGGGACTCATCCTGTTCTCCCAGCTTTTATGAAAAGATCTGTCAAGGTTTGAACAGTAGCTCCATAAATATGCCAGCACCAGTGATCAAAGTTGCTTCCTGATTACAGGCAGTCCTTGGACTTATGATGCAATTGGTTCCTGAAAACTGTGTCTTAAGTTGAAATGTTATAACTCGGAACCAATTTTTTCATAAGAAACAATGTCATAAATAGGGGATTGGTTCCTGAACCAAGGCCCAATACCCTATTTTCACTAAAAATACCCCAGAATTTTGTGCTTAGTCAATTATAGATGAGTAGCTGCATTAATGTATTTATATTGTAAATAGCTATCATATTGATTTGGAAGGATTTCTTTGAGGTGACTTTGCTGGAATTTTTTAAAGGTTCTTGGTTGGACTTTTTGAAGGACTCTTGGCTGGAGTCTTCTCAGGAGTCTTGGCTGCAGGTTTTTCTGTAGTCTTGTCCGCTTTCTTAAAGAAAGTGTCCAAGGAAGTTTGGACAGACGTTCTCCAGAGAGATGTGCGATGCAGCGAACTTGTTCACTGGTGTGGTGTTGCATCAGATCAAGCGTTGTAAGTCGAAACTGATGTCATAAAGTTGAAACAAGGTGTCAATTTATAAACCTTGTAAGTGTGAAACGTAACTTGAAACATTGTGAGTCAAGGACCATGAATTTTCACTCTTGAACAATGGGGGTCTATTCACAGGCACTGTCTCAGTAACTGTTGAGCAACAGTGCCCATAATCTGCATTGTACAAAAACATGGCCCTTGTCTCTAGCACGTATGCTACACCTACCAGTTAACCAGGCCTCCAGCTGCCCTGGTGTCTCCACTTTACCTGCTGTTATCAAAAAGCTCTCTCTGTCCAGTGGGTGGCAGCAGGCTCCCACCATCCAATCACAGCAATGACTCTTATAAAGGCTGACTCTACTCTGTCTTCAGCAGGGAGATTATAAAATGCATCATAAAGTTTTACTGGTTGAACAAGAGGATTCATAATGGGTAGAAATGACTCTGGCAGGGGCCAGAAGGGTTTCAGCTCTGGGCTTAAAATGAATTGGTAGTTTGTTTGGTGGTCTTAAAGGGCTGCAATCAAAGTGACTCCAGTGAGTGTGCTGCACTGCTAGACTTCCAAATACTTGTCCACTCTTTTGGGATATTCCAGTTTGTCTGCTAGCTCCATGAAGGACAGGGATCAAGACATTGTGAGCATAGTGCCTCGATTGTTTGTGCCAGCCATAGGGCCCAGGATTCCACACGCTGAAAGGCACAGGGCTCTGTGCCAGAAGCAAGTTGTGTCAGCAATAAGGGGAAAGCAGGAGGCCTGTTAAACAGCCTTTGTGCTAATTCTCCAGATCAGACGGATGGTCTGCTGTTGACGACTCATGTGGCTGATGAAGAGGCACTGCTGTGTCCTGCTGTTCTGGACAGAATCCAACATGCATTTATCTAGAGGAAGTTGTAAGAAGTGGTTCCCTTGGCTATAAGTTCTTTAGGACAGGGCTTGCTTCTTGTAGCTGTGCACAATGCCTGGCACAGTGGCATCTGCAGTCATGGGATTCTGCTGCAGGAATAATCTCCATGTTCTGGCTTTGGTGGGCTAGTTAGCAGGATAAGGACAGGGGGCACCTGTACACACCGTGGGTTTTAATTCTCCTTAAATTAAATAGGTTCATAATATTTAAACCTGTTTATTTTGGAGTGTTACATCTGTGTTTACATGCAGTAGGTTTTCAGACAAATTAAGCTGGGTCCCTGGCTGGTGCTGCAAGAGAGTGGAATGGTTCACTATTGTCCCCCAGCCCAGGGCCCCTCACCTGCCCTGTGCCTGCACCCTGCCATGCAGCTGTGGAAGCAGGGAGATGGCAAACCACACAAGAAAAAAAAGCTGAAGCTATTCTAAAGCAACAGCAATTCAAAGGGGGAGAACTACAAAAAAGTTGCAGCGCCATATGGTGGACAAATGGGTTTATTACACATTATTGTGTTTGGGTGCAATGAATCCATGGACTCAACACTTGGATTCCTGGCCAACCAAACTAAACTATGTCTGAGGAGTTTGAGTTTAATGCACAAGAAAGACTTACAACATTGGGAAATCCTGTTGGTGCAAACAGAGATGCAGTTGTAGTGCATGAAAGGGCAAAAATCACGGCATATACATGAGCCCAGGGGGGGTAAAGACAAGCACCTGGGAGAGGGATGGTCTTGCTTCTGTAGCCAGGGCTTAGATTTGCAACTGGGAAAGAACCTTTGGGCATGAGGTGCTGTGACCAGGGGGCATAGAAAAGGGGGCACCAGGCTCTACGCTCTCTCTCACACATGCCCCATCCAGTAGATAAACAGGGAGTGACAAAGGCAGGATCAGGTCCCTGCTGTTTGCTGTTCCTGTGGAATGGCAGGAAATCCAAAACTGATATCCCTGTCTAGTTTACTCGTGAACACAGGCTGTGGAGCCAAGGGCCTCTATATATACACCCATCCCAATCATAATAGTAACTATGGGTGAAGTCTTCAAAACTGAGGGTAGGAGGAAAAGACTTCCTAAAGCATGTAGGTGATTTAGGAGCTCAAATCCCATGAAAGACAACGGATCTTGGGCCCCTAAACCATTAAAGCCTTTTGAAAATCACTCCCACAGGCCACTTCAGCCTCCTCCCTGCAAATATGACTGACTCTTGAGTAGAAGGTTCCCTATCCACCAGCCTGGCTGGCAGCACAGACACTATGGTTCATCTTTCAACGCAGCGTGTTTGGAATGCTGTGCTAAGAGCATCAGAGCATCCATAAGACGGTGCGTCTGTATCTGCCTGCCTGTCTGGTTCAAGGAGTTATTTTCCTCCGAAACATGTAAATTTGGCCAGTGTTCTGAAGTTTCTCACACCCCAGACAACCTGACTGGCCACATGCAGGCATAGTCCCAAGCCTACGCTGCTCTCCAGCAGCATGAGAGTCTGCACATTTGTGAGCAGTAAGGAAGGATGCAACTGAGCTTGAGGCTTCCTCCACAGGAAACTGAAGGTGGTGTGAGAGGAGCTAAGCTGGGCGCCTTCTGTCTGTAAGACAGTAACTCCACACCGTATATAATTAACCTTTGGAACTGACTGCTGCAGGATGTCAGGCTAAGAACTTGTCAAATATGAATGGGACATCTCTGTGGGGAACTAGGACATTGTAAATGATTCTGACACTCTTGGAACAGATAATGAACCTGCCACATCAGGGTTTGAACCAGTTTCTGTTAAAGACCAGCTTTAATAGTGATTGGTACTTTACCATCTCTCTCTGAAACTACAGGTGCAGGGGGGTACTGCCAGAGGCAGGACACTGAGTGAGGGAGACCTCAGGTCCGCTCCTGCTTGGTGATATCTTGTTTTCACCCTGGACCTGCCAAACACCCCCCTCACCAGCTGCCTAGCACTGGCTCCCGCCTGGCTTAGCTTGGGTTTTCCAGCCCTCCAGGACTGTGCTGGCACATGCAGTTCCGAGTTCACATGTATGTGTGTGACCATGTGTGGGTCTGTATACCTGTGTGTGTGCAGAGGATGAGTGGGGGATTCTGCTGTAACCCAGGAAAAAGTGCTGATACTCACTTCAGCCTCCCCAGAGGACAACTGTGCTTCTCTGTCCCCATTGTGCTTACACCTATCCAGACTAAGGAGAAATCACTCAGTCCCAGACAAGCCCAGACTTCCTAATACCCCAGGGCACTGATTCCAGGGCAGTGTTAAAGTGTACCCAAACCGCAGCAGTGTTCTGGGTGGTTTGGTAAGGGACAAACCTTGGACCACTCTGTCTTAAAGCAGCCTTTATTAGGACTGCTGCAACCTGGTGGTACAAGATGCATATGCCTCTAAGGCTGTAGGCCTTCCCTAATCTGTCTGAAGTCCCAGTCACTATGGGTGAGAGCATTTCCCATAGGAGTCATGTACCAGCTGTCATTCCTCAAGCTGGCTCTGGGCTCCTCATGACTTTGACACTGACACTGCTTCCTTTGGCCACCTGGTGCAAGCAGGCTTGCTCTAGCTGCAGTAAGTGTTCTTCATGCAGCAGACAAGGAAGGTTCCTTGGGTGAATTTGATATCTTTTATTAGATCAACCCAAATAGTTGGAAAGTAGTTCATGCAGCAGAGCATTTGCTCCCCGTTTCCCCACTATTCATGCAGTGAATGTGCTAGCAAGTAGGGAACTAGCTACTTGCTGAGTTGTAGCCAAAATCCAGTAGTAACAGGCACATGGAACAGACAGCCAGGATGCTCCAGGGCTAAGAACTGCAAACAGCCGCTGAGCAGCCACAAGCACTTGCAGGCAGGGCCTCAGGGTAAGAATGAACACACCTGGGATGGCTTCTGAGTTCCCCTGGCCTGGAGGGGGCAGGGTTTAGCATAGATATAAATTCAGGGCATGAGATTACAACAGGCAGTCTGGCCCTAGAAGTAGCAGAGGAAGGAGCTCCAGAATAGGAGGGGCCAAGAGAGCTCCTAGCTGGCCCCAGTGTGAATCGTGGGGGAGGCAAACAGAATGCTACTGCCTTGCAGAAGAATATGGCCTAGGATAAGCAAAGCCCTTGTTGTACAAATGGATAGCCACTGTTTATGTTCAATCCCAGAGCATGTTGGTTGGTGTTATAGCCAGAGGGCTTATTCCTTTGCTACTGTTTATATTGCTGGTTGGGTTTGGGACTGTCAGGGGAAGGCAACAGATCCCAAGTAGTGCCTGAGGGCATGAGGGTGTCTTGGGCAGGGGTGGACATTTATTTGGACTGAAGGGCCACCTAATGAGTTTTGGTGAGCTGTTGAGGGCAACACACACAAACACACATACAGACAGACAGATCCATGCACACACAGACTTGCACACAAGTTCCCTGCAGCTCTCCCTTCACCAGTTCCCCTGCCTTGAGTCCCTGGTACATGGCCAGGTTGGGGAGGAACTGTGCCAGCCTGGTCCAGCTGTGTCCACATGGCCTGAAGTGGCACACGGGAGTATAGTGAGGGACTGGCCCAGTCCAGCCCTGTGCCAGGGACTCAGGGTGGGGGAGAAGATACAGAGAGAGGGTGACTGGAAACCACAGGTGATCTGGACTGAACCAATCTCATGCTGCACTGTGTCCACCACCTTTCTCCTGCACTCCCCCTGCCCCAAGTCCCCCAGCACATGGCCAGGCCAGGCCAGTGCCATGCTGTGTTCCTGCATGGTGTTTTGGGCCACGTGGGCACAGCTGGAGTGCCTGGTGGTTCCTGCCCAACCTGGTTGGGTATCAGGGACTTGGAGTCAGCCAGAAGCCACAATGGGGTGAAGCAGGAGCTGCACCAACCATTCCAGCTGCTCACATGGCGCAGCCCAAAAGCAGCATATGGGAACACAGTGTGGCACTGTGTTAGTGGCACTTGTGCCCCTACCAAGCCCTGGCCCAGCTCAACAGAGCCTGGATAACTCACGGCTCCCGGCCCTCTTCCCCACCAGCAGGTAGACCCATACCTGAGTCTCAAGTCTCACCAGGGGCCAGGCTGTCTGGTCTGCAAGTGGCTGCAGTGTTAGAGCTGCATGCTTTCAGCCTCGCCAGGCAAAGCCTGGCCAGGAGTTCAGCACCCTCTGCCTTGCAGTGTACACTGGGAGCTGGGGGATGGGGCAGGGTGGGCCAGGCTGGGGAAGAGGGTAGCTGCCTGGCCACTGAAGCTGGTGCTGTTGTTACTGCTGCAGCCAGCTACAGCATGGGGAAGGGAAAAGGGCAAGAGGAACCAAAAGCCAGGGCAGCTCTGGGCTGGATACAGTTCTCCTTCAGAGGAGCAGTCATGGGCCAGATAGAGTCCCATGGCTCAATCCAGTCCACAGGCTGTATTTTGCCTACACCTGGGGTAGTGGCCCAAGACACAGGGCAACCTTAACCAGAGGATTTAAGCTTGGAGAAAGCAAGGGCAACAGCCAGATTGGGCCAGGGGGCCCAGCGGGAGAAGGGCAGAACCAGGGCCAAGGGCCCACAGCCTAGAGAGATGAGAACCAGGGCTAGGAGTCCAGCAGCCTAGGAGTAGCAGAGACAGGGACTGGAACTCAGGAAGCCAGGTCTGATATACTCGGCCAAGCCTGAAGGGACCAGCGAGAGCAAAGGGGTGGGAGCCAGGAAAGCTGAAGCCCCAACAAGGGAAGAGAGGCTTAAAGCAGCCTAGAGTTGGTTTGGGGCAAAGTGCCCACTTAGAGGATGACTGGTACCATCTGTAAGGCATGGGCATGGCTGTAGTAGAAGTTTGGAGGCTGTGAATAGCCCTTAAGGCCACAAGTACCCTGAAGGGCATGAAGAGACCTCAGTCTACCAGGCGCACAATAGGACTAAGACTAGGAGGGGCCAGGGTGGGACCTGCTGGCTGTCAGAAGAACTCTAGGACCCTTAGCAAACCTCCCTAACATTCAATAGTTAAATCAAGGCATGGCAGGTGAGAAGAATGGGAGGGACTCTAAGAGCCAGAGCACAGCAGGGGTGCGTGGCCACCAGGGGGCATCACAGCCACTCCTGGAACCCAAACATTTCCAGAGGGCCCAGGTGCTGATTTAAAAACCCAGAAAACTCAACAGGGGGAAGGCA
The DNA here is from genome assembly GCA_030014935.1 of Caiman crocodilus. Classification (NCBI taxonomy): domain Eukaryota; kingdom Metazoa; phylum Chordata; order Crocodylia; family Alligatoridae; genus Caiman; species Caiman crocodilus. The sequence goes on along the minus strand of JAGPOW010003149.1, from coordinate 508,679 downwards.
GGCATCAAAAGAATTTAGTCAAAGGCACTGCTAAGCTCCTGGGAAATGAACTCTGTCTAGCTCTTTATTTATCAGCTGCATTTGAAGCCCCTTTGCTGATCTCAGGGCATGAGTAATGAGAAGGGGCTGACCATGAGGTGATCACGAGAGGCTCTGAGCTATAAAGTGCTGCGGAGGGGGCAGGCTCTGACACTGACAGAAGTGCCAAAATGAACTAACAAAGACAGTATCAATCATCAAGACTTGTGAGCAGCCTGGGTTAAATGCCTCCCAGAAGGAGAATACGAGGAAGGCTTCAGTTTGTAAAGCTGCGTTTCGAAACCACAGTCCCCTCTGGGCAAAGTTGTTGTTGTCTCTTCTCTTTCAGATGATTTAAGTAGATTCACGCTGTACCTAAGGTGCCAGGCTGTTCCACACCCATAGACCACACACACCATTAGCAGTGGACTCTTACTGTCATGTAACGGAGTGTCAAGATTGCTTAGTCTTTGTGGCCTCCTCCATCCCAGGCCTGTCAAAGCCACCTCCCCATCTATGTTGCAGTGGTCTCCAACCTTTTTATGGTGAAGATCACTTTTTGGAGCTAAAGGGCACCCCAGGATCTACTGTGCACTTGCCCTACCCTGTCCCATCCCCTGTCTTGGCCCTGCCCCTGTCCCATGCTCCACTCCCCGCCCCATGCCCCGCTGCCTGCTCCATGCACCCCTGAGTGTCTCGGACCTGGCTGGGCTGGGGCCCAATCCCACTTCTGTGCCACAGCTGCACTGAGCTGTGCTCACCTGGCAGCCAGAGGAAGGTGGCATCGGGCCCTGGCCTGGCCAGGTCTGGAAATCTCTGCAGTCCAGAGGCTTGCAGCACAGCTTGAGGTGCAGTGGTAGCAGACTGCCACCTACACCCCTGCAGAGATGGGGGGGAACCCTCCCCCACCCTACACCTTTAGAGGAGCCTGCCAGGCTCCAATCCTCCCACCACCCCACTTACCTTCCTGGGGTCCCACTTACCTTCCTCTGTTCCTGGCTGGGCCTCATGGTCAGTTGCTCACCACAGGGGCCTCAACCTGGCCCCTGTCCCTTCCCTCCCCAAAGACTGACCTGCTGGCGCTGGGGGAGGTATGTGTATGCCCAGCTGTCCCCCCAGCCCAGGATCTACAAAAAGAGGCTACAGGATCTACCTGTAGATCAAGATCCTCAGGTTGCTGACCACTGCCCTATTGTGTAGAATGAGTGATACCAATCAGATGTCTTCTGTCTGACATGTTGCCCATCTCTAGTTAAGAGCCCCCCCATATGCAAATCTTGTGCTTAAGGCCAATCCTCTCTGCATCTATCAGAGGATATGAACTTTGGACACTCCCACACTGCACTATGTATGAACTGCTGACCCAGCAATTAAAGGCTCTGTCTCCTTTTTATTAAATCCCTGGTGCTTTCAGCTCCCTCTGAGTGGAATATTCCTAATATGGATCTGTAGCCTTGGGAGAGACCATAGCTGATGGGAGACAATTCAGAAATCAACACTGATATAGAAGGAACTTTCAGAACAGATTGCAGGTGGTGAAGTTTGTCTTCATGTACAGTACTGCATCATTATACTCAATAGAGACCACCTGTTAATCTGCCTAATCCTAAACACACTACATGTTCAAAGCAGTCTATTAACATGGAACAACTCCTTTCACCTATCATTAAATGATCCCCATATTAGGAAGCGAAACAGGACCAAAAAAGTGAATCAATGCTCCCAGTGTTTCATGGAAATTAGTGGCAAAACTGAGCAAAGAACAATGGACACCTGCCCCAGTGTTTTGCCCACAGGAACAAACTGCTGCTAATCCATGAATCTACAGTTACCTCTATGGATTGTTCCAGTGTGTTGCATGCATACACTTGGCTCAGTGATGTCACTGATATCTTGTGGATATTAGTTTTTTGATCTCTATCAGGAAAGCTAGCAAGCCAGCTTTAATTAACATGAATTTACTGTCTAGACTGGTTACCTCACAGCATGAAATGCACATCTAAACCATTAAAATAGGGTTTAAGTGGAACTTAGGAGCAGAGAGGAATATTTCCCATGGTAAAAAATGTGGTGATAATAAGCAGCTATATCTATATCTATATATCTCTATATATTCAAATACCATTTCCTGATATTTTATACTGAAGGATAGGGTGGGGGAGGTTTATCAAACTAGCAAACCACAGGCTGCATCTGGCCAGCAAGGAATTAATGTGTGTCCCATAGGCACCTGCCTGCCTGCCAGTCTCCCTATTGCTCCTACTGCTGCAGTGGCTGAGATCTCAGGGGTAGGGCAGCATAGCAGGAAAGTGGGTCTCAGGACCCACAATGGTGCTCAGGCAGCAGGGGGTGGGGACGTGGCTTGCACTGCTTGTATGATCTGGGGGAAGCAAACAAGCAAAGCAAGAGCTATCATTTATATCCCTATCCTGTCTATAAGAGATTGAAAGCACACAAAACTTTGGGAGTAGGAAATTGGATGTGGGAAGGTGCTCAGGGAGTTATGTAGACTCTGATTTTAAGCTGCTTTCAGAGTGATGTCACCCCTCTGGCTCCAGCAAATGACTTATTGCTAACGTTCAGGGTAAGTGAAGCGTAGGACTAGGTCCTTCTCATACAGCATAGTCTCTGTGCTAGCAATTACTCTGGAGGCTTTTGTAATTCTTAGTCCATGGGCAGCATCTGACTTGGGTCTTTTCTTGATAAAGTAGGAGCTAGAGCCAGGGTGGAGGAAAGTAAAAGGCACATTCCTCTCTTATTCTCTCTGGACCTAGGGACTATAACTAGGAAGCAGTAGTGAAATGGGGGAGAGGGTGGTCCCTGCAGCAGCAGCCCTGGGTGCTGCTTTTATGGGGGGCACACAAACAGCTGGTACTGCAGCGGCGGCTGATGGCACTGCTGCAATTGATGCAGCAGAAGCCAGTACTGCTTCAGGTACTGCATGGCTGCTCTACATGGATAGCTGCTTGCTATACCTCTGCTAGGAAGTGTTACAGAGAAAAGAAGTTGGGCATGTTCAGAAGAGGAAGAGCAAGGGATCTTAGTGACAGGCCACTTGACTTTTGGGTCCAGTTTAGTTTGACTGAACCCCTGGAGCTGCTCTGGCATGGAAGCCAGGCCCTGGATCTGAAAATATCCAGGCTTCCCTGAAAGGTGTTTGGGGCTGCCTGTCTTAGACTGACTTGGAAAAATGAGAAAAGAATCTCGTGGGTGATCTGTCAGTCTCTCTGACGTTAGTCCTTACCCAGCCAGAAGTTCAGAGGCAAATGCACCAAACACGGTGCTGATTGTTCTGAGCTTGGGTAGAAATTTCAAGCTAGTTATTTTATCTGCATGGGTGGATCTGTTACTTGTGACTGCAGAATCAGCTGAGCTTGCACTGTGTTCCCTTCTAGTTGCTAAGGGCTGTTTGGGGCCCGAGTGCAAATTAAAGCAACTGAAGTAATGCTCTAATGTGTAAGCTTGCTGCACCCCCATCAGCCCAGGAACCCCCAGGCGGCCACCAACAACTGGAGGGGAGGAGAGTTGGGTGTTCAGGAAGAGTGGTCGTTCCTTAAGGAGACAATCCTCCATGCCCAAAGGGAAGTAATCCCAACAAGGATCAAAGGAGGAAAGGGGGTGCAAAAGCCCCCATGGCTCACCAAAAGCATACGGGAACGTCTCCTAGCTAAAAGGGAGGCATATACCCAATGGAAGGGAGGGGCCATCACCAGGGAGGACTATATCTCGGTTGCTTGGGGCTGCAGGGGGGCAGTCAGGAAGGCCAAGGCAGGGGTGGAACTGGGATTAGCTATCCAGATCAAGGACAACAAGAAGCCCTTTTTTAAATACATAGGGGGCAAAAAGAAGGTACTGGGTAACATGGGGCCTCTGCAAGACACAGTAGGAAATCTGGTTGTCACACCAGACGATAAGGCTAACCTATTTAATGATTTCTTTGCCTCCATTTTCCTGAGCAGGGACCAGATCAGCCCATCTGCTAGGACCCTCTCAGGCCCCGGGGGAGGCACACCCAGGCCTAGGGTCAAGGAACTTCTGGAGGGACTGGTTGTATTTAAATCAGCTGGTCCTGGTGACCTTCACCCCAGAGTGCTGAGGGAATTAGCAGAGGTCATTGTGGGACCCCTAGCATAGCTTTATGAGCAGTCGTGGTTCTCTGGTGTGCCAGAGGACTGGAAAAGGGCCAATAAGGTTCCCATTTTCAAAAAAGGGAGGAAGGAGGACCCAGGAAACTATAGTCCTGTTAGTCTTACCTCTATCCTGGGGAAGTTTTTTGAAAGAATTATCCTGGTGCATGTCCATGAGGGGCCAGCAGGGGAAGTTATGCTCAGGGGCAATCAACATAGGTTCATTAGAGGCAGGTCCTGTCAGACCAACCCGGTGGCCTTCTGTGACCAGGTCACAAAATCCTTAGATGTAGGGGTAGCAGTGGACGTAGTCTTTCTGGACTTCAGGAAGGCCTTCAACACTGTTTCTTACCCCATTCTCATTAAAAAGCTAGGGAACTGTGGCATCGACACCTACATAGTCAAGTGGATCACTAACTGGCTGGAGGGCCGCACTCAGAAAGTGGTGGTGGATGGGTCATTTTCGACCTGGAGGGATGTGGGCAATGGGGTCCCCCAGGGCTCGGTCCTCAGACCCATGCTGTTCAACATTTTCATCAGTGACTTGGACAAGGGGGTAAAAAGCACCCTATTCAGATTTTCTGATGACGCTAAGATTTTGGGGGGTGTGGGCATGCTAGAAGGGAGGAATAGGCTGCATTTGGACCTAGACAGGTTACAGGGGTGGGCGGATGAGAACAGGTTGGGTTTCAACACTGACAAGTGCAAGGTGCTGCACCTGGCGAGGAAGAACCAGCAGCATACCTACAGGCTGGGGAACTCCCTTCTCGTCAGTGCAGAGGAAGAAAAGGAACTTGGAGTCATTATTGATGCTAAAATGAACATGGGCCGACAGTGTGGGGACACGGTCAGGAAGGCCGACCACACCTTTTTATGCACATCTCAAGCAGGTCCAAGGAGGTGATCCTCCACCTCTATGCGACACTGGTCAGGCCACAGTTGGAGTACTGCCTCCAGTTCTGGGTGCTGCACTTCAGGAGAGATGTGGACAGCATGGAGAGGGTCCAGAGGAGGGCCACTCATATGATCAGGAGGCAGCAGGACAGGCCCTATGAGGAGAGGCTAAGGGACCTGAACCTGTTCAACCTTCACAAGAGAAGGCTGAGGGGGATCTAGTGACCTGTTACAAACTAGTCGGAGGGGACCAGCAGGCATTGGGAGAGTCCCTGTTTCCCCAAGCACTACTAGGAGTGACTAGAAATAACAGTCATAAGCTGGCAGAGGGTACTTTCAGGCTAGATATCATGGGGTGCTACTTTACAGTCAGGGTGGCTAGGATCTGGAACCAATTTCCAAGAGAAGTGGTGCTAGCTCTTATCCTGGGGGTCTTTAAGAGGAGGTTAGATGAACACCTTGCTGGGGTTGTTTGACTTTTTCCTGCCCATGGCAGGGGGTCAGACTTGATGATCTGCTCAGGTCCCTTCTGACCCTACAAACTATGAGACTATGAAACCCCTGCCTGCCCCCAGGTAAGCAGGGGCCCGTGGTGGGTGGGGCTCAGCTGGCTGGGAGCTGACTGAGTCGGACGCAGGGAGGGTCATGCCCCAGCCCGGTTCCTACTTGGCCCAACCCTCCAGGGAGCCGCGTGACTGGGCTGCCAGTGCACAAGCCAGGCTGGGGGGGAGTACCCTCCTTTCCTTCCCTCAGAGAGACACCCCTTAGCCTCTCTAGCCCCCCCAAAGCAGCGAGGCACCAGCTGGCCCTTCTGTGCATGTGTGCAGTTTAAAAAGGGCCCAGCAATAGCACAAGCCTCAGTTTGATCATGGCTCTGGTGTGAGACATGGGTGTAAGCCCTCTGTGTCCCCGTTAGTCCAGGGACCCCCAGAAGAGCCCCAAGACCCCCAACGACCCATGTCTGCCCCCAGGGAAGCAGGGGATCATGGTGGGTGGGACTTAGCCAGCTGGGAGCCAGCTGAGTCCGAGACTGGGAGGGTCACGCCCCGCCCGGCTCCTACTTTGCTCAGTCCCCCAAGGGAGCCATGTGACCGGAGCCTCGCAAACAGGCCATGCAAACAGGCATGCTCCTGGGCCCGGTGCATGAGTTAGTGTGGGAGTTCATGCAGGAGTGTGTGCAGGAGGACCCAAGGCCCTGCCAGTGAGCCCCCTAGGGTAGACAGTCCCAGCCGCAGCCAGCCTACCAGCGGCATGACATGGATGGGCATGCACTGCACCCCGAGGGTCCCCTCAGGGTCTGTGGCTGCCCGCTCTGGCACCTCAAAGACGGCCACCCAGACAGAGCCCATGATTCTGGGCTCCACACAGACAGAGCCTCTGACTCTTGGCTGCAGGGGCTGCCTGACATTTTTTCATGCTCTGACGACTGGGAGCATGGCCACCTCCCCTTGTTAGGTCTGCTCCCTACTGGAGTCTCTGGCACGCCAGCTGGAGGAGCTGCAAGCTCTTTGGAGATCCAGGCTGCAGTCCAGAGACTGTATGCCATCAGGGACTGCAAGCAGGAGACAGACTCCTACCGCCAGGCCCTTCTGCACCAAGAGCTGGAGGGTAGATCACAGTCTCCCTCCAGGACAAGGGAGGACTTAGGGACCTCCCATTCTGTCCAGCCCAGGGGTTGGACCAAGTTGGTCAAGGGTCCCAAGGCCTGCTGCACCAAGGCCCCTGCCCATCTGGAGCTTTGCAACAGGCACGAACCTCTTGCAGTCCCAGCAGAGCCTGCTGAATTGCCAGCTCCTGCAGGCTACATGGGCTCAGCTGTAGCTACTGCCCACACTCTCCCTAAGACAAAACGCAAAGTGTTTGTCGTGGGAGATTCCATCCTGAGGGAGACGGAGGGACAATCTGTGGCTCTAACCCCTTAACCCAGGAAGTTTGTTGTTTCCCAGGAGCCTGAATCTGAGACACCGCAGAGAAGATCCCTGAACTCCTCCAGCCCACTGACCACTACCCTATGCTCCTCATCCACGTGGGCACAAATGACACAGCTTGGAGCACTCCCAGCTGGGCCCTGAAGCACTATAGAGATTTGAGAGTGAGGCTAAAGGGTGCAGGCGGTGTTCTCATCAATCCTCCTAGTCTCGGGCTACAGGCTCAGGAGGGAGAGGAGGATCCAGGTAGTGAACCAAAGACTGTGGCGTTGGTGTCATTGGGAAGGCTTTGGCTTCCATGACTGCAATCCGCTCTTTGGAGAGAGAGGCAGCGAGCTGCTGCGAAGGGACAGCCTCCACCTCTCTCTGCTGGGGGGGAGGCCCTTCTTGGCCAGACTGGGTGACCTGCTCCATTGGGCTTTAAACTAAGCTCGGTGGGGGCTGGGGTGGGGACTACCACCACTTCTGGCCCGCTGAGCAACCCTTGCAAAGCCAGCAGGCCAAGGCACTTCAGGGAGCCCACCCCTGCCCCAGCCCTGGAATGAATTGTAAGCAAGGCAAAGGCCTCCTTGGGCACATGTGAGTGCCTATACACAAATGCCAGGAGCCTGGGGAATCAACAGGAGGAACTTGCCCTTTTGCTAAAACCATATAACTATGATATCACAGGGATAATGGAGGCCTGGTGGGACTCCACCCATGACTGGACCACAGGTATAGATGGCCATACCCTGTACAGGAGAGATGGAGCAGACAAAAGGGGCAGGGGTGTAGCTCTCTGTGTCAAAGAAAACTATGCATCTCTGCAAGCCGACATTGGCACCCACGGTGGACAACTGGAGACCCTCTGGATTAAAATCCATGGGGAATATGGCACAGGAGATACTATGGTGGGAGTCTGCTACAGACCCAGGATTAAGACCGTGACTGGGAGTTTGCCAGAGAAATGAGCTGAGACTGCATGCTCCCAGTGTATGGTTGTCATGGGAGACTAACTACCCAGACATCTCATGGGAGGAGCACTCAGCCAAATCTTAGTGGTTGCAAAGCTTTCTTTTGTTCATGGATGACCTCTATCTGGCACAGGAGGTCTATGGGCTGACGAGAGGTAAAGTGCTGTTTGACCTGGTACTGGCAACCGGGGATGACCTAACCAGTGACCTAATGATTGAAAGGAAGCTGGGTGAGTGACCATGAGCTGATCACCTTTACCATCTGCTGTAAAGCTGGCAAGTCAGCTCAATCCTCAACTTCAGGAAAGCTGACTTTGACAAGCTAAGGAGGCTAGTCAGTGAGGCCCTAAAGTGCCACAGCCCAAAGGGGAGGGGAGTTCAGGATGAGTGGTTGCTCCTCAAGGGAGTGATTCTGGATGCGCAAGCAAAGTCTATCCCATCTCAGAGGAAAGGTAGCAAAAGGGTACAGTAACCCCTTTGGATCTCCAGGGAACTAGTAGACCTCCTGCGTCTTAAAAGAAAGACCTATAAAGGATGGAGGACTGGATCCACCACCAAGGAGGAGTACTCTGCACTGGTCTGGATCTGCAGAGAGCAAACCAGGAAAGCCAAGGCTGCAATTGAAACAAATATCAAGGACAGTAAAACATCCTTTTTTAGATATGTGGGGAGCTGGAGGAAAAGCAAGGGCAACATTGGACCCCTGCTAAACCAGATGGGACAACTGACAACCAATGCCAAGGAAAAAGCAAACTTGCTAAATGAGTACTTCATGTCAGTTTTTCACCAGTCCCATGGGATACCTCTGCCCACTGTGGGACAGAGGCCAGGGTGAGGGAGATTCCTTACCTTCCATCAAAGCTGACTTTGTGAAGGAACACCTCGACAGGCTGGATACCTTCAAGTCAGCTGGCCCCTGACAGTTTATACCCAACAGTACTCAAGGAGCTAGCAAGCATCATAGCCCAGCCCTAGCATAGATCTTGGAGAACTTCTGGTGCTCTGGTAAAGTGCCTGAAGATTGGAAGAAGGCCAATGTGCTGCCTATCTTCAAGAAGTGGAGAAAAGTAGATCCGGCAAACTACAGGGCCATCAGCCTAACCTCTATTCTGGGAAAGGTCTTGGAAAAGATTATGAAAGAGACCATTCTTAACAGACTAGCTGATGGCAATATCCTGAGAGATACCCAGCACGAGTTTTTTGCAGGTAGGTCTTGCTTGACCAATCTCATTTCCTTTTACAACCAAGTGACCTATCACCTGGAGAAGGGGGAAGAGAATGATGTTATATATCTTGACTTCAAAAAAGCCATCCCATGATCACCTCTTGGCAACACTGGCTAACTGCAGCCTTGACCTCACCACCATCTGCTGGCTGGGTAATTGGGTCCGCAGTAGGACCCAAAGGGTGGTGGCTGATGGAAGTCAATCATCATGGTGTGTGGTGACCAGTGGGTTCCCTCAAGGCTCTGTCCTAAGGCCTATACTTTTTAACATCTTCATCAATGATATAGACATTGGTGTCAGAAGCGGACTGGCCAAGTTTGCTGACGACATCAAACTCTGGGGTAAAGCATTCACACCTGAGGACAAGAGAGTAATCCAGGCAGATCTTGACAGGCTCATGAAATGGATGGAGGAGAACCTGATGGCGTTTAACACCAAAAAATGCAAGGTTCCCCACCTTGGGAGGAAAAACTTGTGGCATGCTTATAGGCTCAGCAGTGCTACACTGGTTAGCATTACAGATGAAAGGGACTTGGGGGTCATGATTGACCACAAGATGAACATGAGCTGTCAAACTGATGCTGCGACTAGTGAAGTGAGCAAAACGTTGGCTTGCATTCATAGGTGCTTCTCAAGCAAATCCCAGGACGTCATTCTCCCATTGTACTCAGCCTTGGTGAGGCCGCAACTGGAGTACTGTGTTCAGTTTTGGGCCCCACAATTCAGAAAGTATGTGGAGAAGCTTGAGAGGGTGCAGAGGAGAGCCACGTGCATGATCAGAGGTCAGGAAAACATGTCCTATGATGAGAGGCTGAAAGCCATGGGACTCTTCAGCCTGGAAAAGTTCAGGCTCAGGGATGATCTGGTGGCCACCTATAAGTTTATCAGGGGTGTTCAGCAGGATCTGGGGGAATGACTATTCACCAGAGTGCCCCAAGGGATGACAAGATCGAATGGTCATAAACTGCTCTGCAACTGATTCAGGCTGGACATAAGGAAGAACTTTTTTACTGTCTGGACTCCCAAGGTTTGGAATAGACTGCCACCAGAGGTGCTTCAAGCACCCACTTTGAATGCCTTCAAGACATGCTTGGATGTTTATCTTGCTGGGATCCTATGATCCCTGCCAACTTCCTGGCCCTGGGGCAGGGGGCTGAACTCGATGATCCTCCAGGGTCCATTCTAGCCCAAATGTCTCTGAAATCTATTAAATCTATGAAATGTAGGGCTTCCCAACCTTTCATCAGCACGACCCCATTTATGACTCCCATTTCCACAGCATGGCCCCTCACTCTCAACCCACAGCACTCCACCCCCTAAGGTGCCCCTCACTTCTCACCAACAGCCCCCTGCCCTGCCCTTTGCCTCCCACCCTGCTGGAGGGTGTCCCCAGCTTCCAGGGCTACAGGACCAGGGCTAGGGCTCACAGCCCCCTGCCCCCCCACAGCAGTGCTTGAGCCCCAGCTGTAGCTGGAGTGGAGTGCTGCCCCCTCCACTCCCTTCCCCTATGGGCCGCACAGCCAGAATTCATGGAGAGGGGAGGATGTGAGCTGCCCACTGTAGGCTTGGGGCTCCCCGCCCTGCTGCTCTCCCCCTGGGGGCCTCCATGGTTGCACGTGGCTCCCAGGAGGAGGTCAGCAGGACAGAGCCCCAAGCCCACAGTAGGCAGCCTGCATCTACCCCCACTGTGCACACAAATCAGGGGCATGTGCCCCTCCATCCCTCCCTCCCTGGGAGTGCACAACCTCATTTTTATTGTTGCGACCCCAAATGGAGTCACAAAAACAAGGTTAGGAACTGCTGCTCTAACATGTGTTGGCTTGTAGTAGCTAACAAGGGTCTTTTACAGCAGCTGGGTATCATCTGAGCTCAGACATGTATCAGCCTTGACTTTCCCTCCTCTGGCCATATCCTAACGGCACTTCCAGGGCTTTACACCATATTTTTAATACTCATGAGGTTCCCTTCACAGATTTATGCTGCTGGAGAAACATAAAGGGACTGTCTCTGTCTGTCTTACACCTCTGGGAAGACATGTCTTTTCATGGCCTTCTAAAGATGAACCTTACTTTGCCTCAATGATGGTGTCACTGTCTAGCCTTCCAGCAAGGCATGCTTCTACTCTGGGAAACATATTTTCCATTGCTCTTTCTCCCTGAAGTAAATACAATTAAAAGCCAACTCTCTTTCCTTGGTGAAATGATGACTTCTCCCAGACTGGGTGGCCAAAGCAACAGAGATGGTCATGCAGTTGTCTGACAGTGATCTGTCAAAGATGGCTCTTGACTTATTTTTCCATTCTGAATGCCTTTTGTCTCATGACTCTTGAAAGAGAGTATCGGAGAGCAAGGCTTCCCAGGGTTAGCAGAGCTGCCTACCCCAAGCATACTCCAAGTAGCACTCATGCACAGAGCGCTTAGTTCTTCTTGCTGAATTTCAGTACAACATGGTAAGTGTCCCCAAACTGTTACATGTCTTTCTGCCAGGCCTTCATAGTTTGGTGCTGGAAGGTGATCCTCATACTGCATGTCACTGATAGTGTCCACACTCACCAAAATATTTAGCAAGCTACTGACTAGCCATTTATGTTACCCAAAAGCTCAAGTAACCCTGATTCCCCCTCTAAACCTAGAAGCCCACCAGAGAACTTGGGACATGTCTGACAAGCAGCCGGCCCATCCACGGGAAACTCACCCTGACTCCAGGATTTCCTATTGGCTCGCTGCATGGGACTGCTTTATTTATCTAGCTCTGCTGGCACAGCTCTCTTGAAGAGGTCAGCATAGGTTTAACAAGCTAAGGAAGAGGCTATGGGGTCACTTATACGCTGTGTAAAGATTGAGAGAGTAAAAAAAGTCACCCCAGAGAAATGAGAAGTGGAAAGTGCTAGAAACATACTGAAAAGTTTGTTTTCAGATCTAAACTCCCCTGGCTGCTTGAACTGGAATGATGATTGAGTCCGTTATAAGGAGCTGATGTCTAGGTCCGTATGAAAATTCTGACATGACTAGCAGCTGTTTGGATTCAGGAGGTTGATTCAGCCCTGTGGCCAGATTTGTAAACTGGGGCTGTGTGAAATTTTGATGAGTGTTCCGTTTTGAAGCTGTTTCACCGCATTTTGAACTTGAAACAAAAAAGTCAAAATGAAACAAAAGGCTTAGAAACAGCTTCAAAACTAGTTGAGGGCACTCAAAACATTTTGAAACTTTATTAACATTTTGAGTTTTGAAGCCGGTTTTGCTTGCAGCTAAACAGAAACTAAGGAGAGAGAGAGGGAAACTGGGGAAGTACTGCTTTGATATAGACATCTAGCTCCCAGTTCGATTCCCCAGATCTCTGATCATTTCCCCAGCTCTTCCTGGGGGGTATGGCCCCCAATCTGCATGCAGGGTTTCAGCAGGCTGCCAATGCAGCCTGGGACCAGCAGCAGCTGCTTGGTGCAGCTTGTGCTAAGCATCGGGAAGACTGCAGTGCTGCCACTGGCCCCAGCCTGCAGCAACAGCCTGCTGAAACCTGGTGCCCATATCTGGGGACCTGTGCCCCCCAGGAAGAGATGGGAAAATCATCAGAGAGCTGGGGAAAGCAATCAGAGAGCTGAGGGAGTTGAACAGGGAGCTGGGGAATCAAACCAGGCAGAACCTGGGGGAATGTGCTGGGATTTGAACATTCCTCCAGTTCCCAGTTGAATTTCCAAGCTCCCTGATTTTTCCCCCAGGTCTCTGATTGCTTTCTGCAGCTCTTCCTGGGGAGTGCAGGCCCGCAGATGATGGAGGATGACAGCAGCTGCCACTGCCAGCTGGTGTTGGTGGTGGCTCTGAGCTATTTCCCCAGCTGGCAGCAGCAGCCTGTTGAAACTCTGTGCACAGATCTGTGGGCCCACAACCCAAGGAGGAGTCTGTCACAGCCCTGCAGCCCTCTGGGGGAGCGCGGGCCCTGGATCTGCATGCAGGATGACAGCAGGCTACTGCAGCTGACAAGTGATACAAGTTTTGCTTTGAACATTTTGAGGTGCAGTTTTTTACAGTCTTTTACAGTGAAAGCACTGAGAAATCTTTAATTGCAATGGGTCAGAGTCTTCTATGTCCCAAATAAAGAGCAACACTAATGGAGCCAAGTAGGGCCAGTAAGATAGGAATCATGCGTGTTATTTCTAGATGTAAAGCTTTAACTTAGGCTTCTACTTTGCATCTTTCAGGTGTACAGCACAGCCACAAGCATGCAAAGTGATGACAGCTGGGCGTTTTCTTACACATTCTCCTTCCTCCCTCCCCCACACACTGCATCTATTACAGATTTGTCTCCTTTTGTTTACTAGAAGCATATTATGGCTGGCCTGCATCTACCCTGCAGTTGAGAACAGTTATTAAAGGTAAAACACTAGACAAAGTCTTTGTTCACTAGGGGGATAAGGGCACCAGTGAGACCACATGGCTGTTCCTTACTTCACTCCTAGTAAAGATATAACTGATTAAGAACTAAGAATTTCCAAATTAAGAATATGGAAATAGGAGCATTTTTTCTAATTAATATATGATCATATTGTAAAAATATATATTGTGATTATTTGGTCCATGATCACTTCCTGAGAGGTGAAGGCTCAGCATTCCCATCATTACTTGTTCACCTTTATGAACAGTCACATGCATTGGGTGGGCCTAGGACATGGATCCTCGGCATGTGTGCCAGGCTTGACACTCATGCCTCAGGGAAGGGGCCAGGGCTGCACTGCCACAATAAGGATGAGGCTCCTTGCGGCCATCTGTCCTTGGCACACCAATTTCTTACAAGCTGAGATTGCAGGTGTTTTTGGCATTCTGCCCAAAAATGTTGCTGAGCCTTGGTCTAGGATTTTGAGAAGGGAGTGAAAGTGGTGTGGTGCCAGTATATTTTTACTAGAATATCTATTAATTTACTATATTGTATATTATGTATAAAAACATAAACAGCTGGGCAAAATAGTCCTGTATTCATTAAAACTAATGTATACCTTTTTCAAATTCATAAAACATAATCTAGTCTTGAGGATCTTGACACTGAACGTTATTTCCACACCTGAGTTAATGTTCACTTAAGTTAATGTTTCCACACCTAAGTTAATGTTTTTAGCTAGTCTGCAGGGCTGTGAAACATGAGCTATATTACCAGGAGCAGTTGGCAAACAGAAGTATTGCAGAAGAATGGGTAATTTGATTAGTAGATCATCAAGACTATCAAAAAGGAGAGAGGGTCATTAGCACATGTAGAATGAAGAGTTTAGAAGGACTCAGGCAGAATGTCGTGAGCAGGGATTTTGATATTCGCTGATAAAAAAATCACAAATTCTCTGATAAAAATTCCAAATTCTCTGATAATCCCCCCTCAATCCATGTTTAAAATTAAAGGCCCCTCATTCCCCACCACAAAGCCCTACTTCTGCCTCTCACCCCCCACCCACAGCCCCCTGCCTCCCTCAGGCCTGCTGGAGGGGGCCTGCAGCTGCCAGAGCTAAGGGGGCCAGGGACCCAGGTCCACATCCCCCAGTCCCCAACTGGAAGCACTGGCTGCTGCAGCAGAGCTGAGTGTGGAGCCTGGCTCTCCCACCCTGCTGCCTGCCTGTTGTGGGCAGGGCTGGTTCCCTGCTGCTCTGTGGACTCCTGGGGGGCAGAGAGGACCCATGCCTCCCAGACCAGTGCCTACTGTGGGCTCCCCATCCAGCTGCCCTCCTCTGGGGTCTCTGCAGTCCAGCGAGTGTGACCCAGAGCTGCAGGGAACAGCATAGCCATGCAGGGATCTCCTTGCTGCTGCAACCTCCGCACTGCCCTGCTGAGCCATAACCTGAGCATGTGGCTGCAACGAGAGGATTTTTTTATCAGGGAAAACCAGAATCCCTGATCATGACTATTATTGTATCTATTGGAAGTTTATTCCTCACATGAGCTATTGCCTCCCACCTCTCATAACCCCAGACCACCACACCTGCTGCTGCTGTGTGTGCAGGGGATGCCTTGCCAGGGCAGCATGAAGCTTGCAGCAGCAAGGAGATCCCCATGCAGCTCCGCCGTTCTCTGCAGCACCAGGTTGCATCCACTGAACTGCAGAGGCCCTGGGGGAGGGCAGAAGGGCAGGAGCCCATGCCTGCAGTAGGCAGCCCACCTCATGCACAGATCTGGGGGGCATAGGTCTCCCCTTCCCCCTGGGAGTGCATGCAGCCATGGGGAGCTGGACCCCCCCTCTGGCCCCTTGGATGAACCACTCGCAGCCCCATCCAACTCCCAGTCAGGGTCTTGAGGCCATGCATCGCAGCCCTGGGCTCCATGCCCCACACACAGCCAGGTGGGCAGTAGGGATGTGGGAAACAGCATCATTTAGTTTTGACTTCCATTTTGCCTTTTTGATGGGACAGTGTTTTGTTTTGAGTGTTGTTTTGTTTTGAAAGCACTCTTTTGTTCTGTTTCGTCTAAACTGTTTTGCTGTTTCGACGTTTCACCCATAAGCTATAATGGGAAGCATGAAACTGCCTATAACGTTGTCATTTCTTGTCTGATTCATATTAAACTTGCTGGGATGGTATCCTCTTCTGAAGCTGTGAAGCCAGTCAGGTTTCAAGGAGATGGGTGCAGGGGTTTCTGGGAAACTGCACCTCAAACTGTTCAGAGAAAAACTTGTGTCACTTGTATAAGTGTGAAAAAAACAGAGAAAGCTTGGTTCAAACAATGCTTTTATGCTGTTTTTCTGTCCCTCCTCCAGAGCACTGGGATTGGAAGGATCCTCAGGGAAGGATCACAGTCACTGGCCAGTTACACATGCCAGTATCAGAGCAGTCCTTCCCCACTCTTCCCCCTCCCTCTCCTTAGTTTCTCTTTAGCTGCTAGCAAGCCCAGCTTCAAAACTCAAAATGTTTCAAGACATTACAACTGCCCTCATTTCATTTCAAGGCTGTTTCGAAGCCTTTTGTTTTGATTTTGCTGTGTCAAGCTTGAAATGAGTCCAAACAGTATTGAAATGAAACAGCTGGTGAAATTTCACACAGTGCTAGTGGGCAGCAACCCCAACCCCAGTTCTGGCCAACTACCCCTGTCCCTCCCTATGGGGGCCTCAATCTCTCCCCACCTGACTTATGTGTGGAAGCTGAGCTCCAGGCTGCCTGGCGCCCATATGCTTATACATACATGTGGTGATCCCTGCCCGACCACCCTTCTTCCACTCCCTCCCAGCCCCCTGCAGGCTGGAACACTGCCAGCTTGCAGAGAGCCCTTTGCAAAACAGCAAAATCCACAGGTTTCTCCAGTAAAATAAGAATTCTGTTTTCCTCTGGTAAAAGGGAAAATCCATGGTTTTCTCCATTTTCCCCTAGGAAACAAAAAACCCAGATCCCTGGTAATGAGCCATCAAGTCTATTGACACCCTCCATGTTGCCTGAATAGAAATGCTGCTGCCACTGACAGGCAGTTGTTTTTAAGCTTTGGGTGGCCCAAGAATCAAAGGAGGGTGCAAATGCACTATTGTACCCCCTGGATTTCCTCCTGATCACATTGAAAAACTGAATGACTATGAACCTTTTATTTCAAATACAACCCTTCTTTGGATCTTCTTACGTTAGTGTATATTTCAACCACTTCTACAATAATCTTCCATTTATAGTACAGGGGGAGGGGTGTCTACATATACATTTAAGCACACTTAAATTTAATGTGCATTAGCTTAATGTGCATTAAGCAGATTTAGGCAGGTGTCTACATGTGCGGGAATTAAAGTGCTTTAACAGTGTGTGGACTGACTTGGGACTTTAACGTGTCTACACATGTGTTAATGAGCTTTAACTATTTGCATTTGCAGGTATCAAATTTAGGTGTGAATAGCCTAAATTATTTTTAATGTGCATTTAGGATACCCATTTATACATACACACCCTAATGTGCATTAACTTAGGCTAATGCACATTAAAGTGTCATGTATAGATGCACCCAGGTTAAATTTATTGTACAAATACAATAGTTACCATGCAAAAGTGAAATGGAGTTTTTCTGGCTGGTATACTCTAAGTAAGCTGAGGCCAAACTATATCATTCCTCATAACAGGACAAGTTCTATTTTAGTGTATTAAAATCTATAAACTATAAATTTATAGCTTGACAAAAGGTTTCACGCAAAGTTGGGTGAATTCTGTTTCATTAATCGTGAATAAATTGAACAGTTAATAATAGGAAAAAGAAAGTGATCTGGACTAAGTCCTATATGGACTATGTCTTATGAACTGAAGAAAGCACTTTTTAAACAGTCATTGAGAGTTGCTTGGTTGAATTAGAAATGTTTCTTATAAATTGGTAAAATCAACTCTCAGGAGTAATCTTGAGACAAGCAAGTTAATTAATTCTAAGAATCTTGCATTCAAATTATTTTTTTCTCTGTATGCCAAGGTTAGTTGATGCCTCTTCTCTGGGAATACACAGTCTAGACAATCTGTTCTTTAACAGGAAAAGATGTCAGTACTTTGAAATGCCTTTATAATTTAATGAAAGTATTACAAGAACAATTAAAATCTAATCCCTTAACAATGGTTTGGCAAACATTATCTCACCAATGATGCTGAAGTCTTGGTGATGTTGTAACCTGGGTATACCCAAGGGTGTGCCCTGTCCTCATTTGGATGGGATAGGTGGGCAGGAAACAGTGATGTGAGATGGGTACTGTGACTCAGGTACAGATCCCTCTATTCCCTATAGAACCACATCACACAAAGGGTTCTTAACTATATACAGAATTAATTTAACATATAAAGAATTATATACAACTATATATATATATATATATATATCCCAAAGCAATAGATAATATTAGAGAAATTTCACCACTGTACACTCTTATAAATACATATACTTATAACTATATTCGGGAATGGGGTTGTGCGAGGTATGTTTTGAGAGTGGCCCCCTTATCCAGGACCCAAAGATCCTTAAGGTAAGACACTAGGTCCACAGGGTGATCCCATGCAGGCCTCCAGCAGGTAAGCACCAGATGCCCAAAATAATACTCAACAAATTAAACAACAAGAAAAATAGACTCCAATAGAAAATAACAGCCTTAAAATTATTTGTCAGCTAAAATATAACACAACTCACACAGTACAACCAGTTTACAAAATATAAGGTGCAGCTCCCCATTTTATAGGGCACACTCTCACTCAGTTTTCTGAAAGGAGGGGGGGCGAGGGGTCCCTTTTCTCTGGCCCCTCCTGTGAAGCCCCCATTCCCTGAAATCACAATTGTCCTGAGTGAGGATGTGCTAGGCTTGTTTTCCTCGTGTGGACCTGGCTGCTACTCCGACATGTCACAGGGGGTTCCTTCTTCATAAGCTGGGGTCCGACCCTGGAAACTTTCAAGGTCACGCCTTCTGTCAAGGCAAGGGGTGGGGCTCAGCCTGCCTTTTCTGGGCCCAGGCCCAGTGTCTCTGTGCAAGGAAAGGGACTGGCTAAGGCCCAAGAGTGCCTTCGGGCAGGTGCTGCTTGACAAGGCCCGAGCAGTCTCTCACCGCTCCCAGGGCCAAGGCTTCCTGCACTGGGATGTGTACCATGTGGGGCCCAAGCAAGCTCTCCCTGCTCTCAGGGCTGAGGCTCCAATGGTGGCTCCTCCAGCGGCACCTTCAGGAGCTTAGGGCTATCACCTGCTGGGTCAGCTCTCCCCAGCTTTTCTCAGCTCTGCTCTTCTTCTTGTCCCCCACCAGTCTGGACTCCCAGATGAACATGCTGTTCTTTTATAGCCATCCAGGGCTCCACCCTGTATTGCAAAAGGTCCAATCAGAGCCAGGGGCAGAGATACCTCACTGGAACCTCTTCTCCCAGGAGTTCTGCTCCCAGATCATAAACACATCCAATCAGGAGAAGGGGGGCACCCTCTAATGGAATATCAGAACAATTTCAATCAACTATAGTAAGGAATAAACAAATCATTTATCCCCTTGCATATTTTGTAGGGCTGTGTGAAGCTTTAGTTCCTGATTCGATTTGGTGGAGATTCGGCCCAATTCGGTGGACAAATCTCCAAATCCGAATTGAATCATTGGGCCCTTTAAGCTCACTCAATTAAATCGTAACCCTCCAAACTGAGTCAGAGAGATTCAAAAAGATTCGGAGATTCAGACATAGAGACAGCTTTAAATGTTTTTTCTACATATCTCTAGGTACCAGGTGGCTCGTGAATGCTGTGATGCTGGGACACGTAGAGTATCCCACAGGAGTGTAGGGGGCTCCCCAGAGCTCTTAGCAGCAGACCCGGAAGTGGACCAGAAGCACTTCCAGTCTACTTCTGGATCTGCTGGGGAGCACACTGGGGGTTCCCTCCCCTCCCCTCCCCCTGGGCTCCCTCCCAGCTCAGCAACTGGTGCCTCCTGCGTCTGGGGGTTGCCCAGCATACTCTCCAGTGGACCTAGAAGTACTTCTAGTCCACTTCTGGGTTCACCACTGAGCATGTAGAGTGCCCTTCTGCATTCCTGTGGGATGCTCCATGTGCCCCAGCATCACAGAGATCACAAGCCACTCTGGTACCTCGAGGTATGTAGAAAAAACTTAAAGCTGTGTCTATGTCTGAATCGCTGATTCTCCAAATCAGCATCGAATCTTCAGATTTGGATTCAGGAAAATCGAATCAGGAGCAGTGATCCAAATCAACAAATTGAATCACTGTCCCTGATTCGGGCCAATTCTGAATTGAATAGGGCCTACATCACACACCCTGAATATTTTGCATACAGTTAAATGAATGAAGACTTTTAGAACTTATCAAATAAATTGGTTTCAGTAAGAACATTTCTAGAATTCTTTTTGTGAGATTAAAATTGCAGTTTTACTTCTTGATATGAATAAGGCAAGACAATTCAAGCTGAGTGTTTGGGGTCTTGATAAATCAGGTGTTACTTCTATTTCATATTCTAGATAAAGAACATCTTTACCACCTTTACCAAAGGGTAAGTGTACTGCTGTCTGAGTAGAAACTCCTGTGTTGTGTTTTCTCTTTATCCAAAGAGTTTCCCAGGTAGTAGTCAATGTAGCTGCAGAGTGTCACGGTTCAAACTCAACTGTTTCTCCAGTTTCTCTCAGTGACTCTGTGGGCACCCCTTTCAACTGACAGACTCAGTGACTGTTCTTCTCTTAGGGTGGAATCCACTGACTCACCCCATCAACCAGAAGGCCTCATAATAGTTTAAAAAATATTACAGGTTTTTCCCATGTTCACACAAGGCAAAACTTACAATAAGTAACTGTTGAAGATATCTTTCTAATATGACATAAATCTATGAAGATTAATTAGCAAAATGAACTTCTAATGTAGGTCATTACTTGGGAGCAAGCAAAGATTTTCTAGCATTTCCCTTAACTAGTGAAATTAATCATTTAATAAAATGATTGTAACCTTAACTAGTGTTGTCTGTAAAGCACTCTTGAAGTTCAATAAAGTGAAAGCTCAGGAGGTTGGTTGTTGAGACCCTGAGAGACCATGTTCTGACATAGAGGGGAGTCCACAATGAGTGGTCACTCCTAGAAGACATGATCCTAAAAGCACAAGGAAAGTCCATTCCAGCCTATAGGAAAGGTATCAAAAGGGCTGGTAGATCCCCTTGGGTCAAAAGAGAACTCATAGACCTACTAAATCTCAAAAAATAAGCTTATAAGGGATGGAAGTCAGTAAATACCACTAAGGAGGATTATGCAGCATTGGTCCACACTTGCAGAAAAGCTAAGGCTGAAACTGAACTCAAACTGGCTATGGGAATCAAGGACAATAAAAAGTTCTTCTTCAAATACATGGGAAGTCAGAAAAAAAACAGGGGCAACATCAGACCATTGCTGAACCAAATGGAGCAGCTGAGAACCGACACCCAGGAAAAAGCAAATCTCCTCAATGATTACCTTGCGTTGGTTTTTCACCAGCCCAAGGGGGTCACCCTGCCTGACAGAACACAGGAATACCAAGGTAAGAGCTATCATATGCCTGACATTGGGGAAGATCTTATGAGGGAATGGCTTAAGAAGCTGGCCAACCACAAGTCAGCTGGTCTGGATGGAATGCAGCCAAGAGTGCTAAAAGCATTGGCTGACATCATAGCAAAACCAATTGCAAGGATATATGAGAACTTGTGGTGCTCGGGAGAGGTTCATGAAGATTTGAAAAGGGCCAATGTGGTGCCTATCTTCAAGAAAGGAAGGAAAGAAGATCCAGGGAACTATAGGCCAATCAGTTTGACCTCAATCCCTAGAAAGATCTTAGAAGAAATCATCAAAGAAACTATCCACAACAGGATAACGGAAGGCAAGGTTTTGAGAGATAGCCAATCTGGCTTTGTTGCGGGTAGGTCTTGCCTGACCTACCTCAGTTCCTCAGTTTCTATGATCACGTGATGTATCACCTGGACACAGAAGAGGTTGATGTCATATATTTAGATTTCAAAAAAGCCTTTGATTTGGTCTCCTATGACGTCCTCCTGGTACAATTAGGGAACTGCAGCCTTGACAACTTTATGGTCCAATGGCTGGGAAACTGTCTCTGTGATCAGACCCAGGGAGTGATAGTCAATGGAACTGAGTCAACATCGTGCATGGTGACCAATGGTTTTCCCCAGGGCTCAGTACTCAGACCAGTACTCTTTAATATATTCATAAATGATCTGGATTTGGGTGTCAGAAGTGGACTGGCTGAATTCATGGACAGCACCAAATTATTCATAGATACATAGATTGTAAGGCTGGAAGGGACCTTGGAAGATCATTGGGTTCATTCCCCTGAACCAAGCAGGAAAGACAATTAGGGTCAGGTGACCCCAGCACAGTGACTGTCCAGCCTCCTCTTGAAGATTTCCACGGAAGGCGATTGCACCACCTCTGGAGGGAGCTGACTTAGGTGAATGTGTCTTGTCCAAAGTGGATATGAACTTAGCCTGTCCAATCTATTCAATCATGTTCTCTGTACTGGATACTGGGAAAGCATTGAATTTGGCTACATTAACCTTTCTGAAATCTATACATAGACATAGTAACCTGTCCTTTTTAGGGGTGATAACTATGGGGTTTTGTCACTGATTTCTTGCATTAACCCTCTCAATTGTTGCTGTTGTTGGGCATTGAGTTGCTTACTGAGCATGGGCCCCTGTGCAAGGTTAGGCTTTTCTGGTGGTGGTCTGAATTCCAGGCTGTCTGGAAAACAGTGCATTAGGAATTCCTTTCAATCCTGCCATTTCTTCAGTAGATTCACGTAGAATATTTGTTGGGGCTGTCTGTGCCTCAGTCAGATAATTTTGTAATCTATGGGCTTGACTTGGTGTGATATCTCAAAGGGGCCCTGCCACCTGGATAAAAGCTGACTATTTTGGTCAGGTAATAATACCAGGATCTTATCTCCTGCTTCAAATGTGCACTTTCAAGCCCTTTGGTCATAGCAGGTTTTCTGTCTGATTTGAGCTTTTTGGAGATTCTTCCCTATCTGTTGGGCACTGCATAACCTTTGGGCCCCTAGGACTCGTCATTCTCAGCCCTCTTTTGCTATGTGCAGAAGGCCTCTGGGCTGATACCTGTATACTAGTTAAAAAGGCGAATATCCGGTGGAGGCCTGAGGTGCTTCTCACATAATGAACATCAACAAAATTAGCATTTGGTCTTATCATTTTGGGTCACCCTGAATACATTTTCTAAGCATCACTCCCGTAGTTTGGTTGAATTGTTCCACTAGGCCATCAGTTTGGGGTGATATATGAAGGTACATAGATGTTTTATTTGTAAAGTATCGCACACTCTGCACACCACCCTGGCCATAAAATTCATCCCCTAGTCTATTATGATTTCTTTTGGGATACCCATCCTGGCCTCCCATTTATGCAATTTGGTAACTCTTCTGGGAGTGGTTGCTGACTTCAGTGGGATGGCCTCAGGGAATCGTGTTGCATAGTCCATAATTACTAATATATTGATAACCCCCAATGCTTTTGTGCAGGGCTCCTGTGATATCCTGCATACTGTTTCCCATGAAATCATATCAGTGAAGTTGGAGAGAACTGGCTTAGGCCAGGCTACAGTGTGGTGGGCTGGCAACTAGATGTGCAGCCAATCCCAGCGAGTGGTAATTGATGGGGTGGCCTCATCCTGGAGGGCCATCTCCGTGGTGTCCCGCAGGGATCAGTGCTTGGGCCAATGCTCTCTAACATCTTTATCAATGATTTGGAGCAATTATTATTGCTTGCAGCAGTGGTTCCCAGGCTCTAGGTGGTGCTAGGCATGCCAGATGATTGCCCTTGGCCCTGCCCAGGCTCTGGGCCTGTGTGGGACCCTGCTTCCTGCTCCCAGCCATGCCCTAGGGATGGGTGCACATGGAGTGTGTCTCCCTGCTTGGGGGGGCAAGCATGTGTGTGTGGGGGGGGTGCTGCCCAGCTGCGGGCCTGTTGTCTGTCACTGGGAAGGCCTGGAATCCCAGTGCTTGGCAAATACCCTGGTGGCCATTGCCTCAGTAAGTGCAGGGCTGGGCCAGGTCCATACTACGCAGGTCTAAGATTTGCCCATCCACAAAAGGGTAAATGTGTGTTCTGTTTGCTATCGACCTAAGCTACGCTGCTTCCAGAAAACTGTGCAACTTATATAGATTCTGCCTCTGGCTTTTTGAATATCTGTACCTAACCTCAGTCTTAAGGGTAAGATAATGATTGTTATATAAGTAGATACATTAATGCATGCTCAGGGACTTGAACAGGGTGGAATAGAGTTACACTTAATTGTCTACCATCTGGACATCCAGTAGGTGAAACAGAATCTGGCCCTTCATGTGTAAATTCCACATAGATCTTATTTAGATGCATTTGAGACAAAGTCTTACAGACATAAGCATTGTGTGTTGTTACACCATAACGGTAGTGTTGATCTCCTGAGATTCAGTACTACAAAGTTTGGTTTTTGTTTGTTTTTTTTACTTGTTAGAAGATTTTATTTCACAAGGAAACAAGATTCCATTCTACACTTTGGCTTGCTGCACAACAGTTAGGAAACACCCTTCTTGTTACCACAAGAGCCAGGGGTC
>JAGPOW010003149.1:463378-484404 GCA_030014935.1 Caiman crocodilus | reverse complement strand
CCCCAGCACTTGTTTCCTGCCATTGGCAGGGGGTCAGACTAGATGGCCTGCTCTAGGCCCCTTCTGACCCTAGTTACTATGAAACTATGAAACTAGGATTAATGTCCTCCTGTCCCACCTAGAGAACTGTCCATGAAGAAAGAAGAATATTGGCATTGATATTCACTGAGTAACCTTTGAGACAGAATTTCAGCATGAAAGCTGCTATGGCTCCCTCTGGAATTGTATACAGGACCTGGCTTGACAAAAAGTGATAATACGTAAATTGCTTCAAACTGGGATTATTATATGACTTCCCCACATGAGCCAGTCCAGGCTGGGTAGAAATCTCCAGGGCACAGGGAGACCAGCTGAGATGGCTGCAAACAATCCCATCTTTTTAAATTGCCTGTTGTTATCTAAGCAGGAGGGCTGAGCTCTTTGCTTCACAGTAGTTTGGGTGAGCGACAAAATGCAACATGCAGTTCCTCCTAAACAACTGATCACCTGCCTGCTCTGGCTGTGGTTTGAAGGGATTTGGTACCTAGGGCAGTATCTCCAGCCACTGGCTTGAGTAGGAGAGAGGAAAAAGAAAAGATACCACAGCGGCGGCATAATCACACCAGTAGCACTGTGGCCACCATGGTGCTGCATTTGTGCATTGCAGCTGCCCTAGATACCCAGCTGATTTGTTATGGGCTGATTCCAGGAAAAAGAGATTCACGGAAAGACGTAGCTATGACACATGCTGAGGAGGGTCTATAGCCAAATGTATTATGGAGGTAAAATCCACACTGTTGGCAGAATCCACATCATTGCATAGCTGTATCTAGCGGCGCACTGAACATTTACAGCTTGTCAGCAAGGTGTCAAAATAACTTGGAGGATCTTGCCCTTATGTCATCACACTGAGCCAGTGGTAAAATATCTCCCGCCTCTCTGCCCCATGCCCCCTACCCACCCCATTTAACACCTGCCTGTGTGTTGCCGAACTGCTCCCTGGGACCCCACTAGAAGTGAGTCTGCACTGAGCAGGTAAGAGTAAAAAATGCCCTGTAGACAATCAGAAAGGGTGACTTAGATAACCTAGAAAGAACAGAACATCACACCATGTGCTTTAGTAACCCCGCATTCTTTGGTAGGACTAGAGTGTAGTTGCCTTGACGATCCAGAAAATATGTGAAAAACAAGGTGTTTTGGTGATATCTTTTACTGAATTAACTATAGTTGGGAGGGATGATAGACAAGCTTTCTGCCTGAAAGTTTATCTAGCATGTCTCCCAACTACACAGCTGATCCAATAAAAGGTGTTGCCAAAAAAATCCTTGCCTACTCCATGTACTGGGCAGTTCAGGTATATGCCTAGTTCTAGGTATAGCCCCTTGGAAGGGCAGCGATAGGAATCCTCTAGCCAGTCTAGACCTGTCTGGGCAGGGCAAAACTATCTGGAAGAAGCAGGGTGGGTAGAGATTGTGGTGCAAACCAGAATGCTTCACTGTTTTCTCAGACAAGGTTCTTTGGGTAAATCCAATATCTTTTATTAGACCAACTCATTGTTTTCTTTGCACTCAGCTGCTTCACAGGAGGTGGAAGACTGTATGGAGGGGCTCAGTGCATGCCATGGAGGAGAACAGGTATGATGGGAAGACAGTGCTCCTCCTCAACTTGCTCCTCTTTACTTAGATGCCAATTTCAGGGGAGGTGATGGAAGACCCACAGCTGTAAACAAGGCCTCTGACCCTGGCAGTGTGCCCTGCCAATGCCTGAAGCAATTTCCTTTCCATACCTGTTCTGTTTCCAGGTAGCACAGCCAGGTACAAAAAGGAACTACACAAATTCATGGATGATAAATCTATTAATAATTATTAAACAGAACAGTTGGGGATGAAGTCTCTGGCATCTCCAAACCAAAAGACAATGTGTGTCAGGGAGGGTGATAGATCACTTTAGATCAGGGGTGGGCAAAATACAGCCTGGGGGCCAGATGTGGCCCGCAGCTGGGCATTGTCCCTTGGTTCTGCCTGACCCAGGCACCATCCAGCCGTGGCACGTCCCACCGTCCCATGGGCGCGCAGTGGGGCTGGGATGGCTCCACAGCTGAACCACTCTTCTAGGCAGCTCAGGTGGCAGCGACTCCTGGCCACTGCAGCTGCTGGCCCCAACCCTGCAGTACCAGTGGGGAACTGCTAAGCAGTCTTCTAGCTGAAATAATTGCCTGCCCCGGCTCTAAATATACTTGGTTTAGTGCTCTCCCACCAAAGCTGTGGTAGCCCACCTTTTTGGAAGGCCTGCTACAAGTTAAGTCCCACCTCTCCTCAAATGCCACTCTAATCCCTGCCCCCTATAGGCATACATGATAGAATTTGTACCCTGGGGTGCAAGAATGGAAGCAGTGGGGCTTGAGTCTCCAGAGGCACAGAGCAGAGCACTGGCAGGATACTACTGAGAGAGGAGGAGTCACCACCAAGACCCAAATTAACCCTTTTCTGGCCCTACCACTGCTGCAGTTTTACATGGGAAACAAAGATCCAAAGCCCTGCAACCCTCAGAAATTCGATACTGGATCAGATGGACCATTGCACTGACCCAGTATGGCACTTAATGTTCTTAAAACACACTCAGTAGCACCCTGCGTAATGAGATATGCATACCGCTGATGATAGAACAAAGACTGGACATGATGAGGAATGCTTAGGCTACATGCACCCATTGCAGTGGAGTCTAGAAATAAAATCACGGCTGAGGTGTGTTCAAAGCCCCATGTACCCTTGGGACGGACAATGCCAATTTGCCCCAGCACAGGAGTCCATCTTTCCTTCAAGAAGGAATGCCTGACTGATGACTCTTGATACAATTCAGTCCTGCTTAGCTGAGCATGAGTAGCAATGGGCTTGCTGACATTACCCAGGCCTTCCATTGCTTTTGGAATCACCCAGCAGCACAGGCTGCCACGCTGCTTTGGGTGTCCAGTGCATCTTGCAGTAGCAGACTGACTACATCAAACACTTCCTGAGCGCTCTGGCAGAACTTCTAAAAGGCACTCCCAGTGCTAGTGACAAAGTGTTTTTTCCACTCCTTGTAACGAACATATTTCCAACTTGCTTTTCACTTTCTTCCCCAAACATGAATTCACTTCATATGAAAGTTTTTGTTTACATAAGGCCATGTAAAATACATTGCCGTGTTATCTCAGAGCTGGGTTCATTAATCCAGGGGAGATTTACAAGAGCATAAATCAAATGCTTTGTTTTCTATCTGGGGAAAGGCTAAGCCGCCTTCTCTACTTCAAGGCCCAGTTTTCACCAGCTAAGTGTTCTGAGATTTCAAGGGAACAGTCAAACTTCTGTCAACTGCTGTTTGCAGCTTAACTGGGGTTCTTGGTTCTGCTCTTGTTGCTCTCTCTAGTATGTGAATTTCTGCTCATTTATCACCAGTGTGTTGCTGCTGTTGTTGTTTAGTGACTAGTCATAACATGATTAAAATGCCCTGGCCCTTGTTCAAGTGCTTGGGCTGCTGCACAAGTAATTACAATTCAGATGTTGCAATACACACAGGTTTCGGCAACAAATAAACCTAAACACTGCTTCCTCACCCAAAATTATTATTGGCACTTGTTAAAGATAAAAGCACAGTCATTATGACCAGCAACTTTTGGATAAACAGCAAGGTTTAAACTAGGGCTGGGCAGCTGTTTTTTTGACAAATTATATAAGTGAAAAGGGGAGATTTTCTTTTTTAAATTCATGTTGACATTTGAAATATTAAATTTTGCAAGTGCCAAAATACTGTGTTTCAGCAGTCTTGAAATGAAATATTTAGGTTCTTTGTTTGAAAATGGAATTTTCCCTTTAAAGATTAGTTGAAAATGAAAGAAAAAAATGTTCAACAAGTGAGCTCATTAACCCAGCAAACAATCACTGCACTTATGAGTGAGTATGTGTAGGAGGAATCCAACTGTCTGGACATAGCTTTATGTTTTAGTAGATAACATTCATAAGGACTTTGTGGTTTATGACCTATCACAGTGAAATTGGTGCTAGGAATAAAAAAAAAAGGCTCAGCTCTGCGGAATCAACTGCCCTGAAATGTGCCGAAAAATTCAGATTGGCTTGAACCACAAAGTTTGCTCCTGGGTTTTGATTTAAATCCATCTGTAGAAACCAATTAATAATGGAATTTCATGGATTCATACTGTGAGGCCAGAAAATACCATAAGATCGTCTGGTCCAGTGATGCTCCAACTTTTTCTTCTGATGACCTGATTGGTGGTACCAGCACTTATTTGGGGGCTGAATCTGGCTGGTGGGCTCAGTCTGGCAGATGGGGCTGGCATGGCAGGAGCCTGATCTAGCTACAGTTTTCTGGGGAGTGGTGCGGTCTGACCCTGATATGGACATGAGAGAGGTGGGGCGGGCAGGGGAGTTCTCCCTTCTGTGCCTTACACCAAGCCACTGATCCCCTCTGAAGAGCTCCTCTCCACACCCATCTCTTCTGCTTTCTTTTGCTCCCTATCCCACCAAATTCAACCTTCCCCGCTGCTGTTGGTGATGGGAATTGGCAATATGAATCACAAACAGTGGGGACTGTGGAATGTGACAGAAGTGGCAACAATCATCTTGGGTGCTTGCAGAGTGGGGTTCTGTGGAGGGAAGTGGTGGACTGCAGTGGCAGGAGAGGGACTGAAGGCACAGCAGCTGACTTACAAGCAGTGGCCCACTGCTCTGACCCGCCACTAGGGTCTAGTTGAACTCCTGGGTATTACAGGCTATTGAGTTTTTTAATGGGCCCAGTTCACCAAGTGATTGAGATCTCCCTGTCTGTCTTCATCTTTATTCACCAGCCTTTGGAACACCTAGAAATCTGATCAACAGTGAAGCATTTACTTTCAGATCATTGATGGAAACATTAGATCTAGTACTAATCCTTGTGCAACCTCACTACAAAGACCACCATTTAAGTATAATTCTGCACTGCCAGTTATTATTTAAAGACCTGTCAATTATCTCTCTCCAATCTCTCAATTCTAATTCACAAAGGGAATCTACAAAACACCTTTCATAGACAAGCATTTCACTTCATAAATCTATTGCAAGGGTTGTCAACCAACAGTATGTGTACCCCCAGGGGTACTTGGGAAGGATCTACTGGGTACACGCAGGCAAGCAGGGACAGAATTTCACCACCCACCACCCCTCACTGCTGCATCTAGCTGTTGCCAGCTCCCGCTCCATGTCTGGCCTTACTGGTATATACTTTATTGGTATTGCCTAGTTATTTTTTAATCAGAATCGTACTAAGTCAAAGGCTCCACAAAATCTGTTCACTCATAACTCTCCATTCATCTGTTCACTCAAAACTCTTCACTCAACATTAGTCAACCAAACTTGTAATCTCATCAATGAATGAGATGGAGTTTATTTAAGACGACTTGTTTTTCATAAAGTCATTTATTGGTGCAAGTTATCTGGCTCTGCTAATTTAAAACTGCTTATTCCTAGTGGATGTTTAACATCCTCTTTGGACGGGCTGGAATGAAAAATACTCATAATTAATCTAGTTCATGTGATACAAGCATGTCACCTTACTTTTCAAATATAGAACAGAAGTACTAATTGAACTCTAGTTTTTCCACACTAATGTAAAAAAAAAATGACTGTCTAGTAATGTGTTTTTACCATTACTAGAATTTCTTTTGTTCCTTATATGCTTAAAAACTTGTTATTTTCCTTAGCTGTTCAAACTGTAGATTTTCCCCTAGTATTTTTAGCTTCTCTTATCAATTTTCAGCACTTGTATAATTGATATTAATTTGTACCTGTGTACCTCTCCTCATTTCTTATAGTCATTTTTTTTCTAATTAATGTCTTTACTTTGCCATTGAATCAGGATAGACTTTTAGCTAAACCAGATTCAACTTTTTTTTTATTGTGGCTTTTTAATAAGCTTTTCTAAGAGAAGACAAGTTTGAATCTACACCTCCCATATCCAGTAAAGTGCCCCAGTTACAACACCATTTGCTTGTCATTGCCAAGTACATCCTCCACCCTTCCTATTGAGGCAGGCCACTTGGACTGACTTATATGGGCTCAGAAGAAAACCAAGTCAGAGGGAGTGTGGCTCTATGAATTGTTGTGCCTGCCTGTGTTCTTGCTCCCAGTGGGTTCAAAGCAATTCCACTGACTATCAGTAGAAATAAAGAATGTAGGGTAGATTTGCACCTCAGTAGAAATAAAGAAGGTAGAATAGATTTTCACCTTTATAGGCTAAGTAAATCAGAAGAGTATAGCATAAGCTTTCATAAGCAAAGGGTTTACTTCATCAGATTCTGTGAAAGGACTGCAGGAAGCAGAGATATTAAATAGCAATGACTAGAATACAAAGGATAGGAAAGGGGAGAAGAAAAAAGGAGGATGCACCATTGTGAGAAGCAAGGTCAGTAGGAGAGAGAAAAACAAAGCAGTTAATCACTGAGGGACATAGGGCTTATAAAAGCTAATTGGGAATAGGATAAGAACCTATATTTTTGACTTAGACCAGTGGGTCTCAAACTTTTTTGTACCAGGATCCATTTGTAAACATTGATAGCCAGTCTTGACCCAGTAAATAGTTTAAGGAGAAAACACACTTTGGCTCCAAAATACTTATTACACACTACAAGTTGAAGCAGCTCAGCAGTCTTAATTTTAAAGACACAAATCAACATCAACAGGAAAAGATTAACAGCAGTATCAACATGTGTCCCTACATTACTCCCAAGTGACATTCATTATTGTGCAGTTTGCACAATGAACATTGCCAGTGCCCCTCCCTCTTGACTCACACATGCCCCAGCCCTGCTGGTGCCCCTCACTCCCAACTTGCATCTCCCTGGCCCTGCCCATGCCCCTGAGTCCCAACCACAGCCCCCCACTCCTGACCCACTGCCCTCTGCACCCAAGCCTCAGCCCCACAGCATGTGGAGGAGGCGGTGGAAGTGTGGGGTAGGGAGGTGGTGTATGGCCACTATGGCCACTGCTCTGCAGCCTGGCTGGACCAGCATGGGCAGGAACTGCCTCTGTGGCCACACGGATGGGATCTGGAGTAGGGTGTCAAAACTTGTTGCTGCCACCGCCACCACCATGACCCCCATGCTAGCCACAGCACCAGCAGCACAAGGAGTAATGGACGGGGTGTGGGGGGTGGGGGGGGCATGCTGCCTTCACCTTCTTCCACTGCCAGCTGCTTGCAAACTGGGCTGGCTTGTGGCTCTACCCCACTGCCATGGCTTGACCACCACTGCTCCCCTCAGGCCATCTGTGTTGCCTGCCACCCCAGTTCCCCTTGAGGATACAGCCAGGGCCTGAGAGGAGTGGTAGCAGTGGGAGGAGGTGAGGACAGTGTGGCTCTCCCCATCTATTACTCCTCATGCAGTCTCGCTGCCCCAGTCTGCCCTCCTGCGCCGGGCCCTGCCCTCTGGGCCATAAAGGCAGCTTCTGCCTGTGTTGGTCTGGCCAGGCTGCATCCCCATGCCTGCTGTGGGTGCAAAAATGGGGGGGGCACATGCCCCCCGAAGTGTGATTTTTCAAGTTTTTCCATGATTGTTTGCCACCCTTTCATATATTCTTGTGCACCATTTTTGGGTTGTGACCCATGGGTTGAGAAACACTGGCTTAAACTATATTTAATACAACCCACTCTGTGAATGATTTCTTGTTCCACAATTTCCTGTTCAAGATCATTTTAAAAGTTTTGTCATCTCAGAACAGTCACTTTAAGGTCAGCCATGGATGGTTAGAGTGTTCAGGCAAAGACTCATCTGTCTTTCTGATGTTGATATCACATCACTGTTCATTCATTCTTACACATAGTGATTCCCCTGTCTGCCTAATGTAGCCAACAGAGGGGCACTGTAAGTAGAAACAACATTAGCTCTAGCAGCTGGGTCTTCTGCACCCTGGACAATTTCCCTAACTGAGGGGTGGGCAAAATATGGCCTGCAGACTGGAATATGGCCCACCAACTGATTGAATCTGGCCTGTGGGTGGGCACCTGGCAAGTGAATGGATCCAGCCCATAGGTGGGGGACAGCTTTGGCTCTGGCTCTGGCAGCTGTGTGGTGCTAGGCAGTCAGAGCAGCCACATGTGGAAGCAAAATCATGAACTTGCCCATAGCTGTAGCATACTGCATCCTTCCCCTCCTCCCACAACAACCTAGTCTGGACCTGGCAGCTGCTGGCCACATCCACAGCTGCCCAAATGTGGCAGGCAGCTTCTGGATTGGGGCTTCAGGCACGGGGGTAGAAGGGAGTGGGCTGGGTATGCTGCAGCTGCAGCCTGCAACTGTCATGGAAGCTCAAATCCACCTGAAGCCATAGAATGCCCTGCCTCCTACTGGCATTTGGACATCCTGGCACCAGGGCCTGGCTGCCAGCTGCTGAGGCCAGACTGGAGGGGTGGGGAGGAGCATGTTACAGCTATGGGCAGGTTTAGGCTTCTGAGCTGGTTGTGGTTGTAATGTGGGGTGAGGGAGAGGGAGGGAAGTGTGGACCTTAATAGTTCACTAAAACTCATTAAGTGTTTTACCAACCAAAATAATGTCTCACCTCTGCCCTAAGTACTTGCCAAGTGGGCTAAACCGGCAGAGGAATCTGCTCTGATGTTTTATGCAATTTACATGGGCTTATATGCTTTTCCTGGGGGGAGTAGGATTTAAAATCCCAGTGGTCCAAAATAGGATGTGTGTGACTATCTCAGCTGTGTAAGTGCCACTCAGCTCTCCACAGGAGCAATTGGGTTAGGGCCCAGTGTAAATTCCGCTGGGATTTACTTGGGACAAGTGACCAGTTCTCCTGGGGCAGGTTCACACAGTAGAAGCTATTTTAGCCCTTCATCACTAAGTGATAGGAAGAAGGTAATTGCCTTTTTGCCTTGACCAAATGCCTACTCCAAGATAAATGGTGGAAGACAATACTTCCCTCAGTGTAGTTTTACACCTGATTTTTGCTCTGGTAATTCTACACTACATTCTAATAAGCTACATTGGGGTAAGACTTCTTAGGTTGTGTATCTGCTCCTTTACAGTACTGTAAAGACAAGTTACATAGTCTAAATCAGGCTTGTCCAACATACGGCAGCAGAGCATGGAGCCACAGCAGTGGCGGTGGAGCGCAGAGCCACGGTGGTGGCGTGGAGCCACGGCGGCAGTGGCGGGGCCGCCTTGCAGTGTGGAGCCGTGGCAGCGGAGCGTGGAGCTGCGGTGGAGGCGGAGTCATGGTGACAGAGTGCGGAGCTGCTTTGGCGGGGCAGCAGTGAGGCTGGCAGGGCCGGCCCCTGTGCCCCAGCCGGCAGCAAAGAGAGGTGAGCTGCTTACCCCAATGGGGCCCAATTCATCAGTGAGCCAGGTCCTGCCGCATCTGCCCCGAAGACTGCACTGAGCGGGGCTGTCCCAGCTGTGCCTGATTGGATGAGCTGGGGATGGGCTCCACCCCTTGCCCCCAGCATGTGGCCTGGGGAGCTGCAGCAGGGCCTGCACCCTGCCAGCGTGCGTGGTGGATGGAGGCACAAGGTAAGTTTCCTCACGGAGGTGGGGGTGCCTCAGGTCCAGCTGGGGTAGATGGAGGCACAGGGTAAGTTCCCATGCCAAGCTGGGGGTGCCTCAGGGGTGAGCCGGGGTGGACGGAGGCACGGGGTAAGTTCCTATGTGGAGCAAACCCATTTCATTGTCACTTTCTGCAACTTCATTGGTGTCAAAGGTCATGTGACATCACTTCCTGATGTGATTTCACTTCCTGTGAGGTCTTTGACTATGGCTCGCTGGCCCATTGGGTGATAAAAAGTTCATGATCTGGCCCCACATTCAAAAGGATTGGACACCCCTGGTTTAAATGCATTGTGTGGCCAGGGTCTGGACTGCATTCCCTTTTGAATACTGCATCCTGTTTGAATACTTCATCCTGTCAGTTCCAACATTGCTGGCAGTTCTTCAGGGGTCAATTAGCAGAACCTGATGATTTTGTGAAAATGGGAAAGTGGAGAAGTCCATTGCACTTAAAACTTGCTCCTCACTTTCCCTGCAGCAAGGCTACTGACAGCTTCAGGAGGAAGTCTTCAGCCTAAAAAGGAAGGGGGTGCTGCTGTTCTCATGTGCTGCTTTCCCAAAGTCTGCTCCTTGGCTAGGTATGGGAGTGAAGGCTAAAAGGAGAGTGCTGGCACCAGCTGTTTTCTGGCCCCTTCCAGTCTGGGTGGAAGCAGGGTACTTTGGAGGGGTTCAGAAAAAAAGAGAGCCACATGGAGGAAGGAGATAATGGGGAACAGTGTGCATGGCATGAAGGGAAAGAGACGTGTGTGTCCCAGAGAGCACCTGACCTGGGAGAAGATGAGAGAGGCTGGAATGGAAATAGTGGAAATGATCTAATGCTTCATCCAGTTCTACTCAGTTTCCTTTCAGCTACAGGGGTGAGCTGAAGCTCCTATGGAGTCTGACAGCTGGTACAGACTGATCTGATCCTGGGACAGACCCTTCTGATCTAATGAGAGAATTCATTGTTGTCACAGTTTGTCAAGGTTCAGCTAGTCTGAGTTTCTGGAGGTATCTGAGGTCAGATGTTGCCTCCTAGATATTTAATCAGAGGGTTCTTAAGCCTAAAAAGCAATTTGTACTTGAAAAATTGAGTAACATACTATACTTAGCTGACATGAGCAATGAAGCGAGTGACCCTTTAGTGGGCCAGAATTTAAGACCAGACTCTTGCTCTGTACTAGCTAAGAACTGCATGGGCTGTACCGCAGACAGAGCAGAGTACTGCCCCCTTGGGTTTGATCGGGTGTGCAGCTCTGCATCCTGTAAGGATAGGGTGAATGTACATCCTAGTTTTCCCAAGACAGTCCCAGATTTCAAAGGCTGACAGTCCCAGATTTCAAAATTAAAACGAACTTCCCGGAATCTCAGGGGTGCGGGACGCAGACTGGCAGTGTGGCATGGTGCACCAGGTAACTCCACCTCCCCATCAGACTGTGCCTATGCCCTTGCCCACCAGTTTCTGCTACTGCCTTCAATAGTGCCACTTACTTGGTGGGGGGAGCATAGTGTCTTTGATGTCCCTGTTTTCTTATAGTCACCCTGCACAGGGAGCTCTCTGCCAGGGCTCTCTGGCCCATGGAAGCCTCTGTAACTATTGCCCCTCAAGCCATGTGCTGTTGCTGCATCCCATTGGCCTGTAATGACTGCTTTTCTCAAAGGTAGTCTGAGCTACATGGCCGCAGGCAGTCTCATGTACCAGGTTGGACAGGAAGGGGGCCATGTGGTTGGGATGATGCTGTGGGGACAGAAGGTGAGGAGAGGAGAGTTAATGCTTAATAGCTAAGGTTTTCTCTAAGACTCTGTGTTTGTTCCCCTTTCTCCTGTGTAATAAACTCAGTTTTAGTTGAATGTTGCTTGTGAGTTGGGAAGCTTGTTCACATTAGAACACCCAGTTAAAATATATTTTCCTAGATTTGTGTGCAGCCTCAACTGAGATTTAGTAAGTTGGTGTTAAACCTCTATATTAGAACCCAGCCCTTCTTATTGTCATTCAGGACCTGGCAGAAAGGTTATGCTTACATTATGTAAAACGTATGTCAGAAAAAAACATGCAAGTAAAAAAAGTTTTTTTTTCATTAAAAAGGTTAAAAAAAAGTTCGAAAAAAATTCTTGGGTTGGCAGCCCTGCTTTTGCATATCTGCAGACTAACATGGCAAACTACCTCTTCTCCTCATGGGGCCTGTGTGAAAAACATGCCATGTTTTTTACCTTTTCTTGTGCTGCAACTGTGTGACTGCTTGCATGAGCAGGATTTCTGGACACTTTAACAGTCTTTCTGGTGCATTAAACTAAAACTCCTCGGACATAGTTTAATCTGTCTCACAGGGATTTAAAGCATTGCATCCATGGATTTGTTTGGTGCAAACACAAAGGCACTCAAAGAAATGTAATGAACCTCTTTGTCCACCAGATGGCACTACTACTTTTTGTAGTTCACCCCTTTGAATTGCTTTTGAATTGGTTCTGCTTTTTTTTTCTTGTGTGATTTGCCAGGTCCCTGCCTCCACAGCTGTGTGGCAGGGCACAGGCATGGGGTGGGGGGCTCCAGGCCAGGGGGGCAGTTCTGGACCATCCTGCTCTCCTGCAGTGCCAGCCAGGGACTGGGCTTAATTTATTCAAAAACCTAGTATGTGCAAACACTGATGTAATGCTCTAAAGCTTAATTTGTTCAAAAGCCTAGTGTGTTCAAACACTGATGCAATACTCCAAAATAAACAAGTTAAAATTTTATAAACCTATTTAATTTAATGTTAAAACTCATCGTGTGTACAGGCACCCATCATAGTTAACTATTGGTCATCAGGCCCATGTATTGCATCCTCTAGGAGGCACTCATATAGTTTCCCATAATTGGTGACAAACTGTTTTTATCTTTTAAAGCCTTTATTTTACCACTGGAATTACTATATATTTGTTTTCAGGTTTGCTATAATTCACACTAAAACTTGACAGGTGGAAGATCCCACCATCTCAGCAAATCTATTCAGTGTCAGTGTGGTTTTTAGTTCAAAGTTTGGAGAGAGAAAAAATTGTAAAGGACAGATAAAATTTGCAGACTCAATCTGCTGAAACAAAGCCTTGGTAAAGCTGCAAAGTGAAGCTTTTCAGAACTTGCTCTGGAATTGGTGTTTGGCAGGAAAACGGGAGTGAAGAAAAGGATTTTTTTTAGCTTTATCTGGGATTTCCCTTGATTTTGTGATCAAAGCAAAGCCACCACACAGTTGCATTGCTAGATATAGACCTGACATTTTTACCTTACTTGCCCAAAGTTTGATTCCTAATTGAAACTGCACTGTAATTGTACCTTGGGTCTCAGTGGACAGTTGTCTGTCTCATAAAACATGCAAAGCATATTGAAACAATCTATTTGTGAGTGATGCAATGATACAGTACAGTACAGGCATTAAAATGCAACTGCCTCTATTCTAAGCTGGTGGTGGCAGCTCTTCCAGGACACCATTGTTAGATCTGTGAGTTAAGGAAGCTGACATCTAGGTTATTGTACTAAGCCAAGGAAGGTCTTGAGTGTTTTCTCCTTCCTCTACCAATCAACCTAACCATTGCCATGAAACAGAAGTAAAACCATGGGGCAATCCACAGAGAAGCTGCTTGAGATTTCACAATGAGACTGGAGCTGTGCTCAAAGAACTCTCCTCCTCATTCAAGTTTGCCTAGGTGCCATGACATCAGAAGCCTGTTGCAGAAGAGACACAAACTATTCTCTCTTGTGAAGCATTTGATTCTCATTAATTTACCATGCCTTAAAAATTTGAACCCAGGTTATTTTGATGGGTTGTGTTTGTGTCTGCATGCCACAGGCTTTTGAATGACTTAATGCCGTGTGTAATTCCCTGCAGATTCCAGCAGGGGGAGCCAAATACTGATCTACCCCAGTAATGTCTTTTGTAATGAGTTACAGCAGGAGGTGCCTGTTCCTGGTAAACTGGCTTCCATTCCCAGTCCCTGTCCCCTTCCCACCACCCCTGCAGGCCACAATCATCCCCAAACCCTGCCAGCCAGTTGCACCCTGTCACAATATGGCCTCCCCAGGGATGGCTATAATGACCCTAGGGCTCCATGACCATGCCTGCTCCACCCTGTGGGTTCCTTCTAATCTCTCCTGCCACGTCTTGTTGGTTGAAATAATAAGTTGGGAGGGTGCCCATGAGTTTGTGTGGTCACGATCAGGCTGAACCCCACTAGACCCTGCTAATCTTGGATCCCTTGCTGGGTCTTACTCAAAGTCAGTACCACTTGAGACACCCCAAGCCTTATGGGCTAGATGCATGGCTCCAAAACAGCCCCTTTACCTTACCCCATGCCTTGCAGGTGGTATTCACATGTTCGTCCTCTGACACCTTGATCTAGCTTGGCCTCCTATCATCAATGGGCCCTTGGCCCCTGTCTGCATACCCTCTCTGGTGCTGGGCTCTCCACAGCCCTGTTGCTGAGTCCTCACTGGCACTGGGCTCTTCATAGCCCTGTCACTGCACCCTCACTGGTGCTGGGCTATTTGCAGGCCCTGCCACTGTGTCCTCTGGCACTGGGGTCACCACACTGTAGTATGCTCTAATGAGGCCTCCTTCTCTCCAATAGCCTCAGTCTGGTCCATTGCTATGTATAAAAACAGAAAACACAAGCGCTGGGCTACAACGCAACATTAACCTGGGGGCTGCACTCTATCCCTTTTAAGAAGGTAAGCTTCTCTCTCAGTATAATATGTCTCCTACCCACAAGCATTTATGAGCTACTATAACCCCTTAATCCTACCAGCAGCAGAACAGACAGTCAGGCATCTTCGAGTAGCTTTCTCTAAGAGAGCTCCTTCTCCCTTGGCTACTGCCAGAGAACTAACTCTCTAGTCTCAGACCTGGGGCCCTGCCTTCTTCCAGTTAGCTGACTGGGTGCAGGTGCAGGCTAATTCCCTCATTTGCCTGCTGCCCCAGCAACCTGCACCTGTGGGGGTTCTGGCTCCTAGGGTTCTCTCTCTAGGCAGTTTCTGCCCTTAAAGGAGCAGGTGCACCTTAGTGCCCTGCAACACACCTGCCTAGGATCAGGCCGGTCTCCCAGTAGGTGACCTCATGGTGATCCTGATGACAAGCTGTGTGAATCATCCCCTCCCATCCCTCTCCCTTCCCCCCATGTTACAAAGTAATAAGAATTTATATATACGATTTTTTTTTTTACTATAAAACTGATTTGATATCAGAAATGTATGGGGTTGAGAGTAGCGCGTAGGTGGTGCCATCCCAGGTGGTTGGTGATTGCAGCTGATGGTGGTGGTGAGGTGGACTGGTGTGTGGTATTTTATGTTGTGTTGCTGAAGCAGATGTTTGCCTTATGAATGCCTAATGAAAATTAACGTGAGTGTACTAATAGTATAGTATGGGGAATGTTGGGGCAAAGGGGTGGTGACTTAGTTTTCTGACTTTTTAGGACTACATTTCCCAGCATTCCCAAGCTGCCAGGGCTTGGAACAGTTTCCATGGAGATGCAGTGGTGCCAGGGGAGGGGTATAAAATTGCCAGCAGGGCCAGGTAACCACCATTGCAGTTCAGGGAGCCAGAGCCATTTCAGGGTGATGGTGGGGCAAAGGCAAAGAAGCCCAAGTAACTGACTGCTAACAATATTGTGTTCTTCATGTCATCCTGACTTTCTGTGTCTGGCACCATAACTTTGAAGGGCTGGCAAAATCCCTCCTCTCAGTGCTGGGATGAGTAGGAGGGGTTTGTTCATTTTTTAGTTTCCTTTTTTTTCCTTTTCATTTTTCTGCCTGATGCTTTTCCTGGGCCAGGGGTTGTCAACCAGGGGTATGTGGCCACTCCATGCCACTGTGTCACAGGAGCAGGGGCAGAGTGGGGCAAGGACTCAACCAACTGGATGCATGGAGACAGAAGCTTACACATGGCAGCTGCCATGGCCTGGTATCAGGCCTCAAAGGGTTGGCTGCCGGGTCATAGCACAAACTTTAACCATGGCTAGCAAGAGTTCTATGCCCAGGCCATGCCCAGGCCATGATGATTGGCTGGGCAAGTGGGTTGACTAACCAAAAAGTGCACTTTTTAGCTGCCTTTGTTAAGAAATGGTGCAAAAAGGCTTTAGGCAGGCAGCTCCCTCCCCTCCTCTGCAGTCATGGAAATAATCACCGAGACACCATCATCTCTACTGATGGGGAGAGGGAAATGGTTTTGTTACAAGCCCTGACCTAATCTTCAATCAACCCACTATCTTCACAACCCCCTCCCTCCTACATACAAATTAAATTTAAACACGTAAATTAGGTTGTTTTTATGCTCAGTCTGCCAAAATTCTTTGAGTCAGTTTGCGAATCTGCACTATAAAAATGGTTGGGAACCACTGCTTTACCACACCATGCAGACATATTCAGCGTAGACAGCTTTGGTGCAGGCTTCAAAGTATGACTGCCAGGGAAGGCTTGCACATGAGGGTTGGGCTGGTTGTAGGACTGACACAAATTATCTGTGCAGACATACCCAATATCTAGCGGTTGGAATTTTCAACAGGTGTTTTGTTTTGATGCTGTTTCGACACTTTTGAGCTCAAAACAGTGAAATTGAAACAAAATAAAAGGCTTCAAATTAGCTTTGAAATGAAAGGAGGGCACTCAAAACATTTCAAAAGTTTTGAAATATTTCAAGTTTCAAAGCTGGGCTTGCTTGCAGCTGAACAGTAACTTGGGGGTGGGGGGTGGGGAAGACTACTCTGATATTGACTGTGTAACTGGCCAGTGACTGTGATCCTTCCCTGAGGTCT
Source organism: Caiman crocodilus (assembly GCA_030014935.1). NCBI lineage: Eukaryota > Metazoa > Chordata > Crocodylia > Alligatoridae > Caiman > Caiman crocodilus. The sequence continues at coordinate 468,092 of JAGPOW010003149.1, read as the reverse complement.
CTTCGTATCCCAGTGCTCTTGGGGCGGGACGGAAAAACAACATAAAAAGATTGTTTGAACTGAGGTTTTTCTGTGTCTTCACAGTTACAAGTTACACGAGTTTTGCTTTGAATAGTTTGAGGTGCAGTTTCACAGAAACCCCTGTACCTATCTCCTTGAAACCTGGCAGACTTCATGGCTTCAGCAGGGGCTACCATGCCTGCTGTTTTCACTCCTCCACCCCTCTCACCCCCCTCCCCAGTGCCTTCACATTTACAAGTGACATGGGTTTTGCTCTGAACAGTTTGAGGTGCAGTTTCCCAGAATTCCCTGCACCTATCTCCTTGAAACTTGACAGGCTTTGTGGCCTTAGCAGGGACTACTATCCCTGTTGTTTTCATTCAAATCAGGAAAAAAACAAGAGCGTTATAGGCATTTTCATGATTCCTCATTACAGTCTATGGCTGAAACGTCAAAATGCATCAGAAGAGTGAAACAGTTTCGACAAAACGAAATGGAACAGTGCTTCAAAACAGTTAAATGAAACACTGTTGCTTCAAAATGTCAAAATGGAAGTTGAAACAAAACGGTGCTGTTTTCCACAGCCCTACTAGTCCAACTCCTTGCCTAAGGCAGGTTCACCCCTATCCAAACCAACCCATATGAATCTTTATCTTCCCAGTTACTAAAACTACACAGTCAACCTGTCACACAACCACAAGGCACAACACCCTAATCTGCACAGGTAAATCAGAGGACAATGGCATCCAGTGCCTTGTTGCTACAAGGCTTCTGAAAATATATACAAGATATTTAAGGAAGAAGGCCATGTGCCCCCTCCAGAGGAAGGTAAAACCCTCAGTCTGTACCAATAAGATCACAGAGTAAAATGCCTTCCTAACCCCAAATGTGGTTTTTGGTCTGACTGTGAGTGGAAGAACAAGACTCTCTATCCAGGAATCTCGAGGTTTAAGTTCCAGTACGACCACTGGCATACTCTAGCCCAAATCCCCAGCCTGAGCTGCAGCCAATATTAGGAGTTCTGAGGAAGGCAAATCTCGCCCCCTCCCTGCCCCCGCTTTTACATGTGCACCAAGAGGAGGAGGGAAAAAATCCTTCTGGGTCCCACGTGGCAACTAGCAATGTCAAAAAAATGGGAAATACCTGTAGTAGAGCAGGGGCAGAGTTACTCCTAATTATCCCTGACCGGTGCTGATCCAGTCTCTTCTTAAACACCTCCAGTGATGGAGATTCCACAGTGTCCTTAAGCAGTCTATTCAACTGCCTCACTGCTTTAACAATGAAGAAGTTTTCCTGATACCCTCCCAATCGAAACACTTTCCTGCAAATTCTAGCTACTGGTCTGTGTCCTGCTCTCTGCAGCAGCAGAGAAAAGGTGTTTCCCCACTTCTTTATGGTAGCCTTTTGTCTGCTTTTCAGTGCCGTTTTCCATAAATTTAACATGCCTCTTTCCTTCAGTCTCTCCTTGTGTGGCTTGCCTTCCAAATCCTTTATCATCACCTGCATCTGGACCCTCTCTAACTTCTCCATGTACTTGTTAAAATGTAAAGCCCCAAACTGCACACAATACTCTAAACAAGGCCTAACCAAGTTCTGAGTAAAGAGGCACTGGGCACAACTGTACAAGACATTTAATGTCTGTTGGACTAATTATACTGTGGATTAGCACAGCTGGCAAAATTGGAGAGTCCAGTGGGGAGTAACAAAAATGGTGAAGGGGTTGGGGCACATGACTTATGAGGAGATGCTGAGGGGACTAAGCTTATCTAGTTTGAGGAAGAGAAGACTGAGAGGGGATTTAATAGTACCCTTCAAATACCTGAAGGGAGTTTTGAAAGAGGACAGGACTAGATTGTTCTCAGTGGTGCCAGGTGACCGACCGAGGAGCAACAGTCTCAAGTTGCAGCAAGGGAAGTTGAGGTTAGATATTAGGAAGGATTGTCTCACTAGGAGGATCGTAAAACACTGGAACAGTTTACTCAGTGAAGTGGTGGAATCTCCATCTTTGGAGGTTTTTAAGGCCCTGCTTGACAAACCCCTGGCTGGAATGGTCTAGTTGGGGGTGGTTCTGCTTCGAGCAAGAGATTGTACTAGATGACCTCGTGAGGTCCTGTCCAACCCTAATTTTCTTTGATTCTATGATTCTGACCTACTCATTTCCCTTTCGCATCACTTGTTGCTGTTTTGTGGCTCTCTGGCTCTTTCCCGGTCAAGCTACTTCTTCCTATCCCTCTCCTCTCTGAAGTGTTTGCTCTGTTGCTGGAGAATTATGTTCACCATCCCCACTGGAATCAAGTTTAGCCCCCCTTAGTGGATTCTCCAGATGACACTCAAAAATGCATTCTGGTCAGATGGATCCTGTCTCTTGCTAGCAGTCCACCTTCCCCAAATATGTGCTCATTGACAAAGAATCCAAAGCCTTCTTCACATCAGTGCTGCCATCTCACCATGTATTTATTTCCATGGTAGGGTAGTCCTTGCCTGAGTACTTATTTTCCACTGGAAGAATTGATAAGAACACCACTTGTACTCCAAGATCCTTAATCCTCTTGCCGAGAGCCTTATGGTCTCCTCTAATCTGCTTAGTGTTGTTCCTTTCTGTACCACTGGTGCCTGGAGAAGTAGGAAAAGGTAATCACCTGAAGGATGGATGAAATCTGGAAAACCTTCTGTGACATCCTGAATACAGGTTGCAACCAGACAGAACGCCTCCTGCATCCCCAGAGCTGAATGACACATTGGAGCTTCTGTTACCTGCAGAAGGGAGTAATTGATCACCATTACTTTCCTCTTCCTTCTTTTTGTTGTGATCTTAGAGCCCCCATCCCTGGGTCCATGCAGTTTCTGCTGTCTAAACTGATGGGTCTTCTGGATCCCATCTGCCGATGACCTTAGCTCTGCTTTTCCCCCACTGCAAAGTGCTTGAAAACAGTTGTTGATTTCAAACAGTTACTCTTGAATTCTGGGGACCCTCCTTTGTCTAGTATTCAGTTGTTGCTACCAGGGTTGGATTAATGCATTGGCCTGTGGGGCCCAGGCCCAAGGGACTCTGTTAATCAGGGCCCTGTTGAGGCACCAGGGGCAGCGTGGCCCAGGTGGGCATCCTGGCTGCGGGCATCTGGGATGGGCAGCACATGCCTCCTCCCCTCTGGCCAGGCCAGGGCCAGGGCCTAGGTTGGGTGTAGGACTCCATGCAGGTGGTGGCAGCTTCCTGGGGCTATCTGCTACCAGGAGTCCCCATCGATGGCCCCGCTTCTGCTCCCTATCATCCCTGGGCAGCTGCCAGCACCAATGCTGTTGAGACAGGATGCGGGGGCTGGAAGAGGGGTGCGTGGGCAGCTGCGGGTCGTGTGAAGCCTGTGCCCCACTCCCAGGTAAGCTCTGGTCCCAGCCCCAGCCTTAGCCCCGGTTCAGCCTTGGCTTGTCCCACGGCACTGGGGGGCTGGACAGGGGTTGGGTTGGGGCCAGAGCCCCTTTCACCTCAGTGGTGCTTGCAGCCCGTCTTGCTCTGACTGTGCTGAGTCGGACCCAGCTATAGCCCCCTGGTGGGCGCAGAGGGAACCTGCCCTCACTTGGTGGTGGGCCTCCAACTATCTGTTTGTCCAGGGCCCCCAGAAATCTTAATTCACCACTGGTTGCCATTTCTCTTCTTTTCCCTTTTGCTTCTCCAATGCCGGTTTCTCATGAACCCTATCCAAAAAGTCTTCATTTTTCCTGAGAGCATAAAGCATGGATACCTGTGCTTCCAGCTTTTCAGTCTTTTCCTCCAAGACGGACACCAGCTTACACTTGGTGCAGATGAAATAGTCTTGACCACCTGGGAGGAATATGAACATGGCACATCCTGTATAAGTAACAACTAGTGATCCAGTCTCCTTTTATGACACCTATGCTTCCTGGAGGTCACCTAGGCTGTGGAAAGTGAAGGAAAGCAAAGCAAAACACGTGTGTGTGTGCGTGTGTGTGTGCATGCATGTGCATGTGAAAATGCATGCACGCATGCATGCTGACATATGCACTGGAACTTCATCCTGATTCACAAGCCTTTGACCCTGTCTATTCCCTACCACATTACTACTTGTAGTGACAGGCTACAATGCATAGTGCTGGGACCATTGCATGGAGGCTAAGCAGTGACTGAAAGCCAGGGAGCCACTCTGGGATTGTTTTAGATGTCATTGTCTCAGACGGCTAGAGCCGACTAGAGGAGGATTGCTGATTTAACTGGTCGTCAGGTGGGCTGGTGGATGGAGAGGCTGGACACAGCGTATTGATTGCAAAAATTAACTTTTACTTTAAATTTACTTACGCCGCTGGTGGCCATGACACAGGTGATAAGGTTGCTTACGTAGTTACAGGCAACGAGTTGCTTGCGTAGTTACAGGTAACTGGGAACAAAACGAGCCAGTGAGTTTTGTTCACAGAAACGAGCATGCAGGATGAACGATACGTTGGGAACAGATGGTGACGGGGAGATGTTGGAGGATGGCCAGTCCGCCAATTTTTCTCTGCCACGTGGCAAAGTTCTCCATACTCTACCACGTGCTCAGAGCTCTCCGACTTGGGCGGAAGCTGCATGGACCTTTATACATTTAGAGTAGCCAATGACAGATTGCCAGGTAGGAATAGCTAATGAGGCAGAACGTACCAAATTTAAAAGTAACTGCAGTTGCTTAGGGCAGTTCTATTGTGACAGGGACACTCAACTGATTTG
>JAGPOW010003149.1:431055-463278 GCA_030014935.1 Caiman crocodilus | reverse complement strand
AATAGCTAATGAGGCAGAACGTACCAAATTTAAAAGTAACTGCAGTTGCTTAGGGCAGTTCTATTGTGACAGGGACACTCAACTGATTTGGTTATGACAGTCATAACCAGTGAGACTTGTATAAAGAATTTTAAAAGATTTTGAGCAATTGATAGTTTTCTTGTTAAACCCATATTCCCAGGCTTGCCTCCAGCCTGGGCATAAAAGTCAGCGTCAAGAGAGCATTAATATTCCCATTTCTCTACAGTCTGCAAAGTGGCAAGGGAGCCGCTTTGAAGTTTTCAATACTCTTATCACCATGACTGCAAAAATCCATTCCAAAGTTTGGTTTGCTCACCAGATCCACTGTTGATAACTTGTTTGCAGTGTACTGTTGGAGTCTGTACACTGCACACAGATCCTCTCTGTCAGCTTCATCCTCCTCTACTGTACTCAGGGCATTCTGTGGGTCCCAATGGAAATGGAAAAATGTGGCCCTCAAAGCAGTGCTCAGGTAGGAGAAACTTCCTAAGCTCTACTCTTCAGTTTGAGTTCCAGCCAGCACCATCACAACTGCATTTGCTCAGGACATTCAGCTGAGCATGTTAAGAGGGAGAAAGCAAATTCCTTGCCTAGGAACGAAGCAGAAATTTCTTTCACTTGGCAAAGTAACAAAGAATAATAAAGGATGAGTGACAAGGGAGCCGTAACACTGTCACATAATCAATTACTTGGTATCAGAACAAAGTCATGCAACACCACCAACATTTATTCATGATCAAAGATTAACACTGGGCTACAAGGTAAGGTCAGGCTCATTGTACATGGGATTCTGATCTCATGCCGGCTCTGATCCACTGCAGAGAGCAGGAGTTGTTAAAAAGAGCATGAAGGTAACAAAGTAAGCTTTAAGCATTAAAGTTACAATCCATTAAGGGTAGGGCGTTCATAATATTTCTACCTTACCACAATGACCAGAAAGAGACTGGAGCTGAAGTAAGGAAGAAATTAGAGGTTGGGAGGATTTTCTGTTTTTTGAGGTTTTATGAACCTTGCAAGCTGTTTTATGTGTTTGCAAAACCAGTTTGAGTTTGTGAAACCTTTTTTTCCTTGTAAATTCAACCCTCCCTTTCTAGGGCAATTCAGTTTAGCAATAAAATAAAGCAAAATGATGAACTCTAGCTGAAGCTCTGCTCTGAATTAGGAGTAGAAAATCCCACCAGAACTGTGGCTGGGGGAGTGCATAAGTATAGATGGTATATACACTGTATCCCCTTTATTCTTTATTTAAACTTTTCTTCCCCTCTTTACCACTTTAGTCTCTCTGGATTTCTTTTCATTCTCTGATCCATTTTCAGTAGATTTTCTCCATGGACTTTGCTCCTTTTTTTCAGAACCTCACCTAAGTGAATATGACGTATAAACATTCAAGATCTAACTCTGCTGAAATATTTCAAGTGGATGGGAAATATCTCAGAAGATTTGACCAGCACTATCAAAACTGAAATCGCAGCCCCTGCTCTTCAATTTGAGAGTTTCCAGTTTATCAGCATGTCTGTGGAATTACCTATGCGAATTCTGGCTACCTATTAGACTTAGGTATTAAGTTTATTAGATAAGGTATTATTAGAAGCTTCACCTCTGACAAACAGTGTAGCCTTTAGAGCACCTACTGAAGACGTGAGACCTGGATTCTGAGCCCTCCTCCAAGGTTTCAGTGGTTTGAGCATTGCTTTTCCATGTCCCAAGCAACATGCCCTAACCACCAACCTATGGAATATGCTCAGCTGGCTCACTGGAGAGCCAAGGGAGAGTCATGAAGCTAAAAGGAGAGGAAATAAGACTGAGACTACCTCTATGGTTCAGGGAGAGGTCCAGGGTTTTGACCCCTGTTCCTCACACTGTTTATATATTTTACCCAATGACTCTTTAAGGTCAAATGCATCATGGAAACTGACATATTATGGCAGATATTGCAGATCATGGCACTAATGCGAAGTGCTACACCTCCAGAAGAATAATAAAAAATACAAATACAAAATGGGTGATACTTGGCTGGATGGCAGCACTATGAAGAAGTTACTGGGAGTCTAGGTATATCCCAGACTCAGTAGGAGTCTGAAGGGTGATGCAGCCACACAAAAGCCAAAAGCAGCTTTGGGATGCATCAATAGAACCATAAGGTGCAAGATTTGTGAGGTTTTAGTACATCGCTACTCAACAGTAGTTAGGCCTCATCTAGAGTACTGTGTGCAGTTCTGGCCTTCACATTTGAAAAAGGATGTGGAGAAGTTAGGGAGGGACCAGAGGTAGGCAACAAAAATGATAAAAGGCTGGGAAGGGCAAGTCTTACAAGGAAAGGCTGAAGGAGCTAGGCACGTTCAGCTTGTGGAAAAGATGCTTAGGAGGGTACATGATAAGCAGTCTTCAAATACTTAAAGGGCTGCTATAGAGAAGAGGGAAAGCACCTTTTCTTTCATGCTGCAGAGAGCAGGATGCAGACCAACGGCTTGAAGTTTCAGCAAAGTTGGTTTAGTTTGGATATCAGGCAAAATCTTCACTGTAAGAACTATGAGGCAGTGGAGAAGACTGCCTAGGGAAGCTGTGGATTCTCCATCACTGGAGGTATTCAAGAAGAGATTGGACAGCCACTGGTTGAGGGTGATCTACATGTGGCTATGCCTATGTTCTTCAATGGGTATTTCCCATGCTTATGGTCTTTCTCCTTACCCCTTCCCTCCCTACCTGATACATATGTTAGGGTGTTTTTAAGCCTCCCTCAGAAGTATGGGGTGTTAACCACAGCCAAGGCTGTGGATTTTGACTGGGGTGTGGCAATGCTTCTGCTGGGACCAAGGCCAGAGGTTCTTGGCTAGACAGTCTTGCCTAGGGGTGGGAAATTATTTTGTCTGAAGGACTGCTTAATGAATTTTAGTGAGCTGTCAAGGGTCACAAGGGTAGCCCCACCACATGACAGGTGCCTGTCCCCTGGCTACCACCTTGGGGCCTGAAGTCCTTCCCCAAACTTTGACCTTTGCCACTGGAAGTCTTTCCCCTTGCCCCAGCAGTACTTTTTTGGAGGGGGGAGGGGTTGCCACCTTAAAACCTGAAAAAAACAGATCATATACTAAAAAAATCAAACACCGACTATAACTTATTTTATTTAAAAAAAACATTTAGGAAATTGTGGGTGTGTGTTGGGGGTATGGTGGGGGATGGGGTGTGTGAGTGTGTGTGGATATGGTGGGGGGTGTGGGAATGTGTGTGGGGGCTGTGGGAAGTTGTGGGTGTATGTTGGAGGTATGGTGGGGGGTGGGATGTTTGGGAGGATGTGTGTATGTGTGTGTGTGTATGGCGAGGAGGTCCTCAGAATCCCTGGAGTGTATGAGTCTCTGAAGCTGCATGTGGCAGAAGCGAGTGGGGCCAGCCCTGTCTGGCTCCATAGCACGTAGCTCCACACACTCCAACCCCAGTCCCTGGCCACCTGTGACAGCAGCATGTGGAGCCAGCCCCACCTGGCTCTATAGTATGCAGCTCCTGTGCTCCTGCAGCATGTGGGGCCAGGCTACCTTGGCCTCATAGTGCATAGCTCTCCTTATTTCCACCCTCTCTCTCCCAGAGGAAGTCCCTGGCCCAACCTGGTGAGACCTGTACCTGCATTTCCATGCTTGTAAGCGGGGAGGACTGGAAACAGCCTCAGGGCGACTAGGCAGAAGCTTCTTGTCTCCAGTATCACCTGGTTTGGGGCTGGAAGAGTGACAGGCCAGGTTTTGTTGGTGGGTGGGACGGTTATTTAGCAACCAGAGCTGCACCTCCTGCATGGAGATGCCAGCTTGCAGAGGGGCAGCAAGGGCCAGGGCTTACAGAGTGCTTATAGAGGGGCCCTGCAGGCCAGATGGAATTGCCTGGCAGACCAGATCCAGCCTGCAGGCCAAGTTTTGCCTACCCCTGGCTTTGCCCCTTCACTCAGGGTCAAACCAATCATGATATTTGGGATCTAAAAGGAATTTTACCCTATGGTCAGACTGGTATGGACTGTGGGGGTTTTTGTCTTCCTCTGTAGCACGGGGAATGGCTCTCTCTCTGGGATCTCTTCAATGTATATTAACAATCTTTTCTAGAAGCAGGACATTGGTGCTTTACCTGTGACAGGTTTGGGTGTTATATCTTGAATTGTGTTGGGATTGACAGTAGTTTTATGAAGAGTTTAGAATATAGATTGTGTAGGATGGTTTGGGTAGGAATGATCCTGCTTCAGGCAGGGGGTTGGACTAGATGACCTCTGGAGGTCCCTTCCAACCTGGTGATCTTCCAACCCGTGACAGGCTCAGGCAATCCGTCTGGTGTCTAGGCCCTCTGGTGGTTAGACCCGCCTCCACACTCTCCCCGGCTTTTACCTCCTATCTTTTGCCTACCATGACTTGATCTTTAGGTCTTTTAACTGGGGAGGCTGCCTCCGGAGGCTGGGATATCCTCTTCCTACATGCCTTTCCTTGGTGTGCAGTCCTCCAGGCTTGTCTTCCCTAAACTCTATAGGGTTGGCTTCCCCTTTAAGAAAACCCCAGTTATACCATAGGGGCAATAGTCATGACCTCCAGTCCCCCCACAGTTATGCCCATGTCTTGCAGATGTCAATCAGTTTTGTTGTGGGGGAGGAAGAAGGGGGGGGTCCTTGGCTCCAACTCTAGTCAGCCCTGAAAGCCTTGAACTTTTGTTGTGGTTTCCCCCTTCCAGGCTTTAGCTCTTTTCCTCTAGATAGGAGTCCTAGCCCAAGGTCCAGTGTCCTGGACCTCTGCCTTTTGGCCCCAGTCCCTGTCTTTTGATATGGGCCCCTTGGCCCCTGCCCTTTGCTCTGGGCTAGCCCTCGGGGTTCCTGCCCCCAGACCAGGCCACTGTCACTGTGACAGAGGGCGTTGGCCTCCCGTGTACAAGGTTATTTTAAAAGGACTTTGATCACCACTAATTATTGTGCCTACTTTATGCATCTGTGTCAGGTGGATGCCTGGTGAGAGGTGTCATAAGTGAAGTATAGTATCAAGAAAGCTCTGACAGTGGAAAGTAGGCTAAGGTGGGATGGGAGCTGGAAAAGGTTGGAGCGTGCATGTCACTTTCTTCTAAAATGAAAGTCTGGAAACTTAGGGTTATTACTAGCAATTCACTCGACTGGATGTTACCTTGGATTGCATGCAGGGTTGTATACAAACCTAATAAAGTAATGACTAGGTAGTTGCAGATGTGATGACAGCAAGGATAAGCCAACCTGCAAGTCAGTGCCACAACCAATAGCAGTGGAGCCACAGTAACATGGAATCAATGAAGCCTCCCTACTTAAATAAGGTAATAAGGGCACATCCCCATGAGTAGGAATGTGCATCCCCTGGGGACAAGTAGCAGTGGCACATATTTGTACCACTGCTAGTTGTCCCCAGGGAATGCCTCTTCACATATGTTCTGGTGCATGGAAGGTTGCCAGGCTGGGGTATGAAAGGCTAGGGCCAGCATCTGGTCTGGAACCAACAGCTTTACCTGGGTTTTTGGGGGCCTCCTGGGGCTCCAGCAGTGGCAATCTGGGTGCACGGAGCTTGGTCAGCAGCTGAAGCATGGCTCTGGCTAGCCAGGTTCTGCTTTTAGGTGGTACATGCTGCAGCCATATATACTACACCACATTTTTCTGATGTTGTTTTTTTTGACACCGGGATTTCCCAGTGTCAAAAACCCTGCTGCGCTGCAAATTAGCAGCATGGTGAACTCCTGCATGTATGGTACATGTGGTTTGAGGCACCACAGACAGGTTTGTGGCACTGCAAAACTTACATGTGTAGTTGTCTGGATGTGCCCTAAGACATTGCCTATTTACTTCTTGCTAAACCAAAGCAAGCTCAGGTCTACTTATACCAGCTGCTATCACAGCCCTAAATGCCACACAGACATACCTTAACACACCAAATCTAGCCTCAATATGAGTGGCTCCAACAATGGGATGGGGTATTTAAGCACTTATCTGATACAGGCCAGAGAGAAAAAAAATGAGTTTCAGTTGAGGCATTCCCAAAGCTGATGCCCCCACCCCTCTGCCATGTCCCTACTCACTAATTCCCTCATCCTTTCTTATCAGAAGACATAGGTCAATCTAGGACTTGTAAAAGGAGGGGTAAATGGTGTGGCACATCATTGTTTGTAATATAATTTATTTTTCTCTAGTTAAAAAAGAACTTTACCAATATGCTAGGGGCTTATAGCTATATTATTCAGTTTAAGATAGAAGCAAAAACAAATATAACTTTATAGGAAAGTGCATTGATTTGCTATGTTATATGTTAAGCATAAAACACAACTAACTAGGCAAATAATAACCAAGTCATTAGATTAAATGTACATCTCTTAATCAGATTAGTAAAACAAAATTTAGCCTTTTTGAGAATCTTAATAGTGCATCCAACATTCAATTCACAAACAGTTATTTCCACATCTGAGTTTATGTTCAGCATGGCCAGTCCATTGAACCACTTTTCACCCATTGTTGAATGAAGCTAAATTTTAAGCCTCCAGCAAGCATCTTTTGCGATATCTTTTACTGAATCAGCTGTATAATTAGAAAAGCTATTAGACAAGGTGACTAGAGGAAGGGTAGTTGATCCCCAACAGCTCTCTAATTGATCTAATAAATGAGATCACAAAAGACCCTGCCCTGAGAACAGTAAATTGCAATGTTACTAAGGTCCATAAGGTACTGGATTGAAATAAGCATGGCTGGAGTATAGTGAAGAAGGCCACAGAGAGACATGGTTCTGGGCCTTAAAGTGCTTCCTTTAAAGGCAAGCCAGGACTTTTACTATGGCCATTCTTTGCACAGCTGCAAGGGGTTGCAGCTTGGATCCCAACTGGCCATGCACATAGACTGTGCAACAAGCTTAAGCCCTGACACCCCTACCTGCAGCACCCAGCAGGTGCTGAGAGCAGGGCTGAAAACAGGTCAGTGAGTTTCAGTGAGGCCAGAGACCTGAAACCATGTCAGTTTCTGTGAGACCAGGGAGCCCCAAGGAAGCTGCAGCTGACATGATGGTGGGCCCTGTGGGTCCTACTCCTAGGCTTGCCCCTGCTCATCAAGCCTCTAGTGACAAGTCACAGCTGCGCAGGTGAAGGACAGTCAGAGGAGGTTTTTTGCCTTACCATGTTGCTGCTCCATTAAGCTGAATGCCACTAAACCAATTAACATGTGTTTGGCTTACATCATAAGGTCTAACAAGGTCCTAAGGAAGATGTCCTGCTTCCTCCTAGAGTTAGGGGTGACACTAAGGCAGCAATGATTAGTTGACTCCACATAGATCAATGACATTTACAACCCTTACAAGGCTTCTGGCATGTGTTAACCTTGATCATATTCCAAATCTGCCTAAACACGTGCATGCTACCTACGTGACGGGACTTCCATCCACAGCAGCATTCCACATGCTGCCATGGATAGAAGAGGCCAGTGGTGATGGCTAAGGGAAGGCAGCAAAGGTATATTAGCCAGGTTAGGAGGCCTAGGAGAATCACAGAGTCTCTGTGTCCTGAGGCCCCAGTGAAGAATCCCTTTTATATCTCTCACAACCCAGTGCCACTGAGAGTGAGTTCTCAATGCATGTGTGGGCTTGTGCCACTGACACGGCAGCCCATAACAGCTTCAGAGATCCTGGCTTTTGTCAGGCTCTGGTTTTTGAAACAGACCCTAACATTATTTTAACAGAGGGATTTGGGTTGCAGGAACTTTAATCTATAACTTCTGTTTTACATCAGGACCACAACATGTGAGACCTGCAGAGAAATAGCTGACTTGGCAGGGTGGTGAATGTTGGCTGTGAATAGAAACATGCTGTACTATGGTTTGGGCCAGGGCTTTACAGAGGGATGTGATTTGATTCAGCCCCAGACAGTGGGGATTTAAGCTATGCAGTGCCAGTGAAGATCTTAGTGGAGGTTCAGAAATGTTACATTTCATCGACAGCCATCCCAAAGCAGAGGCCCAGTTTTAATTCTTTTATCTCCATATTCCCAGGATATATCCTTACTTCCTCATTATTTATATCTGGCTGCTTGCAGAAAAACCCTACCATTGGGAAGCAGTGGGAAATAGGTTGAGTCCCAGCAAAGTAGACCTATGGGCTCCTGTGGGAAAAATGGTTCCACAATACGCTCAACAAGGGGTTCTGCTGATTAACAGCCATCCAAACCTAAGCGTTGGAGATGGTGATTGAAATGCTTGTGGCTTTCAACAAGTTGTTCTTTCTAATCTCTAGCAGACTTGTGTTGTAAATCAGCACTGATTGGAACCCATATCTTTGAAGTGATAGCCAATATCTTCAGTCCGTATGACTGAAGCCTGTATCTTTAAAGAACTCTAGCCAACATCTGCCCCCAAAATGCAAGGATTGTAACTCTCTCTATGTGAAACTGAAGGTCTGTAACACCCCTCTCTTTTTCAGAGATGCTATAAGAGGCCCTGATGCAGGTCCTGAGGGCTTTCCATTAGATGGCCTGTTTGGACTCCTCAGCTAGCTGCTGGTCACTTGCTTTGCTAGCAGAGAGATTGTAGGATGACGTGTTGTGGGGAATGCAGATAGGAATGTTGCACTTGGTGAGCAGCTTAATTCCACATCATATGAATCCAGGGATGGCATCTATCATCATGACAAACCCACTGTCTCCACTCTGAACTCCCCTGCATCCTCAGTGAGAAGCATTAGGCTCCCATTACTATTCTAAGCCTTTGCTCAGGCCCTGATCTGCTTTCAATTTACTGATAATGATGTCATTTAGTTTTCAGTCCTTGGTCAACCACAAATCAAGTTCACTTAGTGAAATCATCCTGGTCTGTCTCTTCCATTGCTACACAGTCCTCTGAGTAGCAGTTTGCTTTTATATATCTACATGGTGCAATGGAATAATTTCATGTACTCAAAGGATAATTTTATCTCCATCATAACTGCCTCCCCTCCTTCACTAACAGTTTATTATGGTGCTTGTAATGCCAAGTCTAAATTCTAAACAATGGGTCTAAAAGCTCTATGGTAATGGAACTGGAACAAGCACAAGGATCTGTCAAGCTCATTTGACAGATATAGCAATTGAATGAGACCAGCCCTTGCTCTCCAGGGTAGGGACCGGGGGATTCATTAGCAATAGCAGCATTCTTCTTAGCTTCTCAGCCACATTGTGTGGGGAAGGTGGGCTTGCCACCTCCACAAGATGAGCACTCGGGATTTGAAGTGAGGAATGGTCCTAACATGAGGAAGGGAACTAGCAGAAGGCTCCAGCAAGAAAGCAGAAGTGGGATGATAGGCATTGATAGCTCAGAGGTCGAGTTCTTGCCTGCCACGGTGCTGGGAAGAGAGAATCCCCACCTGGGGAGGAGGGTTCCCCTCACCTCTTTACACTTCTTCACAGTCAGGGTGTCAAGACTGTGGAATAAGCTCCCTCCCTGGGTGGTGCAATCACCTACTCTGGAACTCTTCAAGACCAGACTAGACTGTCACCTTGCTGGGATCATCTGACCCCCAGTTATCTTTCCTGCTTGGTGCAGAGGGCTGGACCCAATGATCTTATGAGGTACCTTCTGGCCTTACAATCTATGAATCTATCTATGAACCTATGAAAGAACAATGTATTGTGGGGCCTGCTGGTAAGGTAGGCTTGGTAGAACATAGAGGATCCATTATCAGTTTCCAACAACTGAGTAGTATGTGAAAGAACACATCCAGTCTGGGTTCCAGGATGCCCCCCAGCATTAGATTTACATGGTGAGGTCTGAGCACTGAGTGATTGCACCTGGAGCCTGTTATTCTGAGATCTAGCTGCTGATAATGAAGTCTGCTATTGGAAGGCCTGGCTATAGTGTGGTCTAATATCATGCTACTGTGAGGCACGATCACTATACAGTCTAATGTGGGTTTTAATATAATGAAGCGTGGTTACCATACTGTTTGATAAAGATTTGCTATAAGGAGATTTGGTAGCTCTACTGTGTAGCTTGGAGTTCAGTCACACTTCCCTGTTTGTTTTATCCCTTTTAGAGCCCTGAAAGCAGAACCAAAATTACTAAAACTACTGTGGGGTCTTCTTGTTTCAGCAGGGAGAACTCTTGTATTCTTATTGCTCAATTTCCATGTCTTTACTGAACACTGTAAGAAGTAATTAATCTGCAGGAAACTATCTTCTACAGCTGTGTTCTGTTTTGTAAAACTTGTTAACTTGTGTGATATTAGACTGTGTCCATTAAAAGTGTAGCCCACTCTACCCAATGTTGATTATTATCAGCCTTCATGTCAGAAGTGATCATCCCAGTGGTAGTGTCAAAGCCCTTCAGATCAGACTTGTCACTCCACTATTCTTCTCAAGCCTAAATGCAGGAATCTGAGCTTTCAGATTATCATCTAATGTGGAGAAAGGTTTATTTTTATTCTTCATAATTTGTTCAGACTAAACTTGCCAAAATTTTCCCAAAGTTCTTCCTAAGCTCAGTGTAACAGGGGAGCGCCTGCGCCCCTGTTCCAAGGGTTAAAAGAAAATGAAGGAATACTTACCTCGAGTACTTACTGGGCTCATCCTGCCACTGCTCCATTCAGTGATGTCAAATACTGTCAGGATGGAAGAGGGGGAGACACCCAACAGTACGACGGCTCATCATCGGAGCTGATGCTGATTGTTTGACAATCCATAAGATCCTCTTACAAAGAAAACAGCCGGCAGTGTGAATTCCCCAGGGATGGGAGAGAGACATGGCTGTTGCTAGGTGCTTTGAGCCTGTGTGGGGGCAGAGAGAAGTAAAAGGGGCCAAGCAATATGTCAAATAAATAAAGGGGAAACTTGGGCAGATCCAGGTATAGGTACAGCTATGGTGAGTCCTTGTGGGGAAGGATAACCCAGGAGCAGCAGGTTAAACTGGTTAAATCTACCAGTGTGAAAATGTGTTGTGGTGGGGAAAGACTGTGTAAGACAAGGTTGAGACAGTTTGTAGATCAAAGAGGGGAGAAGACTCAAGGGCTGAGCAACTTCCCTAATGCCCCTGATGAAGACGGTCCATACCCACTCCAGTGAGACTGTTACAGGAGGGTGCATGACACAGAGCATGGACAATTAGAAAAATAGGGGAACTTGGTAAAGTTGTTCTGTAATGCCTGAGTAGGCAGGGAAGCGAAGAAATTGGAGACAGAGAAATGAAGGACTGTCACATAGTGAAAATGAAGGGTGTGCCCGCTGACAAGTAAGCAGGGCCAATGACCCTCATGCCTAAGGAAGAAACATTTGACAAGATGAATTAAGTTTGACTGGGAGCAGGTCAGGTCTGAACAAGGTGTGGGGGAGGTGGAGCCCTATGGCAGAGGCAGAAGCACTAGCCTTCCATCCCTGTACTATCAGTTGTCCACCTCTTTCCCATATTATCTTCCTCCTAACAAAGCATGATGGGTGAGTAAGGAGGACATTTCAGAGAGCGAGGAGTGCTGAGATGGTACCCACTCACAACTTGGTGCATTGGCTGGGAAACATCCACTATCTGAATGAAGACTGGTAAGACTCAGAGGGGTTTTTTTCATAGGTGGAATCAGAGATAGATCAGGACGGTGCAGACCTGGCGAAGCTCCAGAAATGGCAGCAGGCTCATGTGATAACATTATGATTGCTTCAGAATCAACATGCGCAAATAGATCATGAAGCTGAGGCACAAATTATGCTCTTGACGTGACAGCAGGAGTTAATTGACAAAATAGAAGCCCAGCAGGTGGCCACGATCCATGTGACACAGAGCGCCAGAATGCTGATAATGACAACTGACAATGATATTAAAGCTTTTTCAGAATCCTTTGAGAGGGTCACCCTCTCGGCTTGTTGGGAACAGTTTAGATGGGCAGGCCAATTGGGCCTGATGTTAATAGGCCCTGCTCAAGCAGTTTACAGGAGGATGCTACAGAATATGAGAAGGCAAAAAGGGCCATCTTGTATCAGAGATTTCACTCCAGTATTATCATCAGCATTTCAGAGCTAAGAAGTCAGAGGAAAAGTGTCTGCAGCTGCATCAGGGTGTATCAAAACCTGATGAAATTCAACACAGAGAAATGCAAGGTGCTCCACCTCAGGAAACAAACCTTACATCATACTTATAGTCTCTGCAGTGCTACACTCACTAGCACCACAAATGAAAGAGAATTGGAGGTCATGACTGACCTCAAGATGAACATGAGTCACCAATGCAATGCTGTTGCCAGCAAAGCAAATAAAACTCTGGCTTGCATCTACCAACGCATCTCAGGCAAAACCTGAGAAGTCATCCTCCCACTTTATTCAGACTTGGTGATGCTGCAGCTGGAGTACTACATCCAATTCTGGGCACCACACTTTAGAAAGGATGTAGAGAAGCTTGAGAGAGTTCAGAGGAGAGCCATGTGCAAGATTAGATATCAAGAGAACAGGCCTTAGGAGGAAAGGCTGAGGGACATGGGATGCTTCATCCTGGAAAAGCATAGGTTCAGGGGTGACTTGGAGGCAGTCTATAAATACAAAAGAGGTGTGCATCAGGAAGTGGGAGAACATCTGTTCACTAGGGCACCCCAAGTACCCTAATGGTCTAATGGTCCATGATTTGTGGTTGACCAAGGATTGAAAAATAAACAACATCATTATCAGTAAATTGAAAGCAGATCAGTGCCTGAGCAAAGGCTTAGAACAGTAATGGGAGCCTAATGCTTCTCACTGAGGATGAAGGGGAGTTCAGAGTGGAGACAGTGGGTTTGTCATGATGATAGATGCCATCCCTGGATTTATATGCTGTGGAATTAAGCTGCTCACCAAGCTGCAACATTCCTATCTAATGGCCTAATAGTCACAAACTGCTGGAAGACCATTTTAGACTGAACATAAGAAAAGACTTATTTATCATCCGAATCTCCAGAGTCTGGAATACACTCCCCCTAGAAGTGGTGCAAGCACCTAATTTGGATACCTTTAAGAAATGCTTGTGATCTGACCCCAGCTAAGCTCCTGCCCCTTGAGCAGGAGGCTGGACTCGATGATCTCATGAGGCCCCTTCCAGTCCTAATGTCTATGAATCTATGAATCCACTAGCACTAGTCCTAAGGGACTTATTGGAAAGGTAGATTCAACCAGAAGGGAAATTGGTTGCTGAAGTTTTGCATATTTTCACCTTAGAGTTTCTTACTGATCTGGTGGAAGAAACACAAAAATGGGTGTGTTGACACCAACTCCAGTCAATGGAAGATGCTTTACAGTTGGCCAAAGTTTTTACTGATGCCAAAAGAGAATTGAGCAAAGAGAAAGTGATGACAATAAGTCCCAGTTCAGCCAGACGAGGACAACCTGCACAAACTAATTAAAAAAAAACAGAAATGCTTCGAGGTCCATCTAGAGTGCTCAGAAGTTGGGGGACAAAAAACATTATGTATTCTTGTTGTAGAAACCTAGGTCACATCATTAGAAACTGTACCCAGAAAATGCAGGGGGAATGACTGATGAAGACATCACATGACAAAAAGATGGATTGCAGTTTTGGCTGGCATGGAGGACCATCACACATACCCAAGCCAGTAGTGAATGTAAAAATAGGAGATCTAATAATGCCAGGGGTTGTTGTTAGGAGATGTGCCCAAACCATACTGAAATCTGATCTTGTTCCACCTCACATAGGAGAAGAAGACACCCTGGTCAGTTTGATTTGTATGCATGGTGCTTTGTATACATACCAAAGGAGATGTGTGATTGTGACTGTGATGGGAGAAATGTGAGAATTATCAGGGGGACTGGCTCAGATGTTACCCTGTCCAATGCTGTTAGGTAGGGACTGGACATATCTTCATGGGGGAAAAGGTGGGGCAGGCCATTGGCAACGAAATGTTGGACATATAGATGGAGGAGCTCATGGGGATGGAAGCTGACACTACATCTGGAGGAGGAGGACTTGGTGAGGTTTTAAACTTGGGAGAAAACATTGGAGACCGTTCCATGAGGAACAAGCTCAGGAGCCTGCCTTCCATCACATACATGAAGAAGGATTAGCCAAGAGAGAAGGGGAATTGGTGAACCTGGGGCTAACCAATTTATCTCCTCATTTTGAGGTAATAGATGGTGTTTTATATAGGGCACAGTGCAGATGAGAAGCAGGGGAAGAGATAGCGTTAAGTTTTGGTTCCCCAAAAATACTGGAGGGCTCTTCTCCAAATTGCCCATACTTTCCCCATGGGGGATATTAGGCAGGGACAAAATCAAAACCCAATCAAAACAGAGAGTATTTTGGACCTGCATTTATAAACAGGTTGAAAATTATTTCCAAAGTGGTTTGGAGTGTCAGAAAATTTCTGATGTACAACCCTTATGGGCCCCATTTGTCCCGATGTTCATAGCTGAGAAGCCATTTGATAGGATAGCCATAGACATAGTAGATCCATTTCCAAAACAGCATGGGATACTGTGACAGTGGCGTGCTGCTGTCATGGGCACAGGTAGGGCAGGAGGAGGGTTACAGGGGAGCGGTAGTCTCCCAAGAAGACCCTGAGCTGACACGCTTACCTTCCAGAGGGTCGGCAATGCCGGAGCCGGGACCGCAGCGGCAGCAGTGGCCGCCATTACAGCCGCATGAGCCAGTGTTACGCCGGCTGTTTAAACAGCTGTTCCCGGCAAGGGGAACAGCTGAGCCAATTGCGGCAGCCATAATGGATGCCGTGGGAAAATTTAAAAGCCCCATCAGGCCCCGCGATGAGAGAAAGCCAGGAGAAGGGAGCAGGCGGGCAGCACGCCAGCGTGGCTGCAACTCCCCTGAAGGCTGCCTTTCAGGCAGGCAGCCTTCTCTCATCTCAGTGACTGAGGCGGGCAATAGGAGCCCGGGAAGGAGCAGAAGGTTTGGTCTCTGGGAACTGCCCAGACCAACATGTTGCTCAGGGAAGCCTCCCCGCTGTAGAGGAATACTATTTCTGATTCAGAAAAAGGAAGAGGTCCTATGCTAGTGGGGAAAGTAGCCGGGTCCTAAGGCATGCTGACTTAGAGCAAGCATCAGCCCCGACTCAGGGAGCAGGAACATTGACTGGCTGACAGACCAGTGTCCAACATCGAGGTCCCATTGAACCAACAAGTGACAGGTTGGCGAGTGGACGGGGTGTAGGGGTGGCGGAGCCCTGTGGAACATCGGAGACCTCAACCGTGAGTATGCCCTCGTTGGGAGAACCCCTCCAATAGAAGATCTGCACTGAACCCCTCTTTAGACTCCTTCATACCGTCAAAGTCGTGGCAGGCGAGACGAGGGGGAGGGGCTACCTAACGAGGAGTGTCATCGGGTGAGGTCTACCGATGTCACAGATACCAATTCATTTTAGTTATCTTAGATTATGTGACAAGGTACCCAGATGCATTTCTCATGAAATCAATTTCTGCTGCCGAAGTGGCAGAAGAGTTAATTAAGTGGATCTATAGGGTAGGGATAATCCAAGAGAGCTTAACAGATCAGGGTACTAATTTTATGTCTGCGGTACTAAAAAGGGTATGTGCCACTATGAAGATCTGGCAATTAAGAATTTTAGGATACCATCGCCAAACAGATTGTTTGGTCAAAAGTTTTAACTGCACTTTGAAGGGAATGATCTGGGTCTGCATTCAAGGAGACACCTGGAAGTGGGAATTACTTTGCTGTTTGCTATTTGAAAGGTTCCCCAAGCCTCCGCGGGCTGTGCACCTTTTGAGTTAGTTTATGGTCTCCTGGACATAGTGGGTGAAGGTGGCAAAAGTCTGAACTGGCAGGAGAGAGGGTACCTAAACAACTGTTGGAGAAGAGGGAAAGATTGGAACAGATGAGGAAATAGCTAGAGGCAACCTTGAGGCAAGGCAGGTGCAACAAAAACAGAATTATGATTGTCATGCCCAAGACTGAGAGTTTCAAGTGGGAGACCAGGTATTAGTAGTTCTTTCTGATAATGATAATAAATTTTTGTCTAGATGGCAGGGACCCTTCCAGGTGGTCAGGAGGTTGGGTCCAGTAAATTACGAGGTGGAGAGGACTGGATGATCTAATAGACTGCAGGTCTACCATGTTAACAGGTTAAAGAAATGGCGAGAGACAGAAAGATGGCTCATGAATCCTGAGGTAGAGACTGAGGAGTCTGATTTAAACACAAGACCTGAAATTATCAGTGGGGGTGAGGGGTGGGGGAGAGGTGCCTGAAGTAAGGTCTCACTTAACCAGTCCTTAGAGGGAAGAACTCCAGGTGGTGGTAAGGGAATTTCAGGATGTGTTTAATGAGAGACCAGGGAGGGCTCGGGATGTGGAACACTTCCTGGGTGTGTAATAAGGGATAACTGAAGGAGACTCCTAAGGCATTTATTTAGTTCTGTAAAAATTGAGATACAGCAAATGAAGAATGGGGCATTATCAAGGAGTCCTGCAGTCCCTGGAGAAGCCCTATGGTGATAGTCCCTAAATCTGGTGGGACCATAAGGCTCTGCATTGATTACAGGACGGTAATGCTGTGTCAACTTTTGACACTTTCCCTATGCCACATGCTCGAGAGGATAGGCCAGGCTTGATTTATATCAACATGAGACTTAACTAAGGGGTATTGGCAGATCCCTTTGGCAATTGGTGATAAGGAGAAAACCACTTTTGGAACCCCACAGGGTCTGATCCAGTTTACCCAAATGCCATTTTGTTTGCATGGGGCAGCTGCATCTTTCCAGAGACTGATGGATAGTGCCGCATCAGGTGTGCGCAGTGGCCAATATTGATGATATCATTGTATTTTCAGAAGGATGGGAGGACTGCCCATAACATTTATGGTGCTTACGGGCAGTCCTGATTAAGCATAGAAATGCGGGTTTAGTGGCTAATCCGAAAAACTGCTCTTTGGGACAGAAGGAGATGTGATACTTAGGGTTTTGGGTAGGCCAAGGCTGCATCAAACCTGTGGTTGACAAGGTAGAGGCCATAAAAGCATATCAGCCTCATAAAAATCAGAAGCAATTAAGATCTTTTTCAGGGCTTATTAATTACTGCAAGACATTCATCCTTTGGTTCTCAGAGGTTTCAGCACCACTAACAGATATTACCAGAAGGGGAAAGGGGAAATATGGATGGAAGAAGCCCTCTCAGCTTTTGAGCAGAAGTGAGCTGTACATCAGTGCCTGGTTTTATATGCTCCAGACCCTAATAAAACTTTCTTTTTATGACCTGATACCTCAGGGGTCACCTTGGGAGAGGCATTACCTCAAAGAGTCGAGGGGAAAGAGTGGCTAGTCGAAAGTTGTTAAGTGCAGAGACTCAAAACTCAACCATTGACAGAGCGTTTAGCAATTAAATGGAACATCAAGATCTTCTGATATTATGAAGAAAATTTGTGCTGATCACAGACCATGGTTCTTTAAAATAGGTGCAGTCCACAAAGACTGATAATGCAAGGATAATGCATTACACCCTAGCCTTTCAGACATTTAATTTTTCCATAGAGCATTGCCCCAGCAGACAAAATGTGATAGCAGGTTTCCTACTGTGGAGACCTGAAGATGAGCCAGGGATGATGGAGGTGAGTGTTGTAAAGAAGGAAGCAGCATCACATGAGGTGGTGGGTTATACTGATACTAAGGAAATGACTCAAAATCTAAGGATGGGACCATGTAACGGGAGTTTGCCCATGGCCCCTGTTCCAAAGGTTAAAAGGGAATGGAGGAGTACTTACCTGGAGCGGGTTCATCCTGTTGCTCCTGTACTCATGATACCATGAGTGATGTCAGATGCCATCAGTCTGGAGGAGGAGGGGGAAACTCCTAACAGCATGATGGTTCATCACAGGAGCTTAAGCTGATTGTCTGATGATACAGAAGATCCTGTTAAAAAGAAGACAGCCAGCAATGAGTATTCCCTGGAGAGGGAAGAGAGAAGCAGCTGTTGCTAGCATCTGTGTGTCTGTGCAGAAGCACAGAGAAGTGAAAGGAGCCAAACACAACATCAGCTGAGCAAAGGGAAGACTCAGGCAGATCCAGATACAAGTATGGCTGTGGTGAGTACCGGGGGGAAGAGTAATCCATGAGTGGCAGGTTAAACCAATCTACCAGTGCAACAGTGTATTGCAGTGGGGAATACGGTATAAGACAAGGTTGAGACAATTTGTGGATCAAAGGGGAGAAGGCTTAATGGCCAACTGGCTTCCCTAAGGTCCCTGATTAAGAAGGTCCATATCCCCTCCAATGAGGGTGGTACAGGAAGATGTATGACTCAGAGTATGAACAATTGGAAAAAAGGGAAAACTTGTTAAGGTTGTTCTGTAATGCCTGGGTAGCTGGAGAGGGGAAGAAATCTGGGCCAGAGAAACCAAGGACTGTCACATAGTGCGAATGGAGGTGCACTCGCTGACAAGTAAGCAGGACCAATGACTCTCATGTCTAAGGAAGAGACATTTGACAAGAGGAATTAATGCCAAGTGGGAGCAGGTAGGGTCCAAACAAGGTGTAAGGGAGGCAGAGCCCTATGGTGGAAGTGGGAGCACTAGTCTTCCATCACTGTACTATCAGCTGTCTACCTCTTTCCTACATTATTTTTCTCCTAACAAAGCATGGCAAGTCAGTGAGGAAGACATCGCAGAGAATGGAGAGTGCTTAGAAGGTACCTATTCACACTCAGCCATCAGCTGTTATACACTGCCATCCTTAGGTCTTTTTCATCATTATTATTTTCTAGGTTTCACTCCCTGAATGCTGATCTACGTGTCATGTTTTTTTCTCCTGAGGGATTAGCTTACATTTTCTGGTCTGTAAGTCATTTGTATTATCCATATCTTCCCTATTATTCAAAATACCTCTAAGTTAAGTTCCATCTGTAAATTTATTTCCTATTTATTCTCTTTCTTCAGTTGGTGTACCATCTTAAGGATGACAAAATATACACGTGAAGACAGAATCTGAAAGAATCTGGGCTCTAGAAAGAACTGTAAAGCAGCCTGGAACACCTCCAGACTGTGGCAAAAGACCAGAAAGCTACTAATGGCTAATGGAACTTCATATGTTTTGGGGGGGCTCCAAAGTTTTGAAGGCATTTGAATTCTTGTTGGCTCATCCTTCCAAAACAGGATTAAACAAAAAAGATAACATTTCACTAGAAATAAATTTTAGCAAGGACGGCCCTATTCATCCTAGGATATCATCTGCAGAAATTAAAATACGCCTTGGTTGCCATAATAAAGCCTACTTGTAAATACTGTTTCATACTAAATGTGGAATGGAAGCCTAGCCAGCACAATTAGTAGTTGAGCATATTTGGAGAGAGCTATGGTACAGGTGCTGATTGGCGGTGCACTCAGGGCATGGTACTCAAGCAGTGAAAGAGTTCTGTGAGCCTGCAAATTACCCCACCACTATGCAAAACTGATGTGGTGCCTCATGGTATCCCATATCATCCAAAGGCTGAGACATCTACTTTGAATACATCACAGGCCAATATGAAGACAGGCATCTGAGACTACCAGCCATAAGTGAGATGGAGGGGATAGACTGAAATACCTCCTAACATATTACCGACAAAGATTCCTAGTGCCTTGAACTTTTCCCCATCCCAGCAATCATATGCTGCATGCTAAATCTCTGTCTAAGAATGTCGTGCTACCTCACAGCTCTGCATCAGTGCAGGTGCCGTGCACAGAGTCTTCTCATCTCTTCTCTTCTGAGTCATGTTGAAATATTTTCACTCCCTTTACCCAGGGCAAATATAGGCTGCATGATCAACTGCATGTTATAGATTGTATTGACATATACCAACTTTCTATTGTGTACTATACTATGTTACTATGAGTTACTATGAGTGGGGTCCTACATTCACTTCAACCTTTACAAGACCATGTAAATAACTATAATTTTTAGCATACATTAATACATTTCTAAATTATTACATATGATGTACAAGGCATTAGAGAAATCATCTAGTCCATTCCCTGTGCTGAGGCATGAACATATGTATACTTACACTATCCCTAACAGATATGTGCACAACTTGCTCTTAAAACTTCCAGTGAAGGAGGTAGATAGTGTCTCTAAGTAGCCTATTCTAGTGCATAACTAGAGCCCTAAAGCTTTACATAATATCCAACCTAAATCTATTTCATGGAAAGTCAAGCTGACATTTCTTCTTGTTGAATCTCTGATATGAAAAACAACTGATTTCCAATGGCTTTTAAAAATCCTTTTATGTATTGAAAGACTATTGTCACATCCCCCCATAATATTCTGTTCTATACATCAGGGCTGTCCAGCTTCTGGGTTGCCAGCAGTCACATATCACCTGGCCCAACCTCACAGATTGCATGCCAGGCAGACAGCACACCGTCCTTCCCTCCAATTGTGTTGTGTGCTATACCATGCTGCTGCTCAAGGTCCCCCCAGGATCCCTAGCTGTGGGTTCCCTTGGCCCCATGGCCCATGCTGCCCCATCCCAAACCCAGAGCTGCGGCTAGGCAACAGAAGCTGGACGAGGGAGAGGAAACCCAGAGACTCTAGCTGCAACAGGAAGAGAGTGATGGGGGCTACAGTTTAATCCCTTGAGGGCCACATTTTGGACAGTCCTGCTGTAGACTAAGCAAACTGATTTCTTTAACCTTCCCTCACAGGCCACATTTTTTAAACTTCTTATCAAATTTTTGCTCTCCTTTGGACTCTCTCTCTCCAGTTTGCCTACCTATTTCTGAAAGTGGGGTGCTGGATACAATATTCCATCTGAGCTATCACCAGGATTGTGTGGAATGAAGTAAGCACCGCCTAACTCTTTTATGTACCAGTTCCGTTAATGCACCCTGGAATAAGCTTTGCCTTTTTTTTCCAGAATAAGATGTGGTAGATATTCAGCAGTGTTGAACTGTAGATCAGCGAACTTCCTGGGCAAGGATTCAGCATGCAAGTTCTTTTCATCTTGAAAAAAATATCCTCATGTATAAGTATTTGAAAAATCATATAGGATGCCCTTTGTTTTTCTCTTGATTTCTGAATTTTTGAATGGTTGCATTATTCAGATTTATGCTGTCACTGTCCTTTGGAGATGCAATGTGTGTATTATATTTGTACACTGGTATCCTGCCTCCATTTCTTTTAATAGGTTTCCTGGCCATGCTTTCCATATATAGATTTTGGGTCCAAACTCACACCACTAAACTCAATAGGAGTTTTGTCACTGACTTCAGTGAGCACATGATCGAGCTCTTAATCTCTCCCCACAATTCCTCCCTGTCTCTCAGAATCTCTCTAGTTTCTTCAGTGTGTCAGTATGCCAATCCATCAATAATATTGCTCCCAGAACAGCAAAACCAGAGCTGTATAGTAGCTGCAAATGTTCGAAACCAGTATTTTTTATTAAGTATTTTCAAAAAAAGGGGAAAATGAGCTTTAAAGATATATTTTCAAGTTTTTTATTAAATTTAAAAATGTCAACAAAAAGGAAAAGCCAAAACTAACAGCCATCGGTTTTTGAAAACAAACATTTCTGTTGAAAAACAAAGAAACAAAAACCCTCAAAAGAGTTCATAATTTTCAAAAATGGTAGTTTAGAATAAATCCCTTCATATATTTGAAAACAGGGTTATTACAAAAAAATTATCTCAGCTGTAGAAAAAAAATCCTGTAGATCCTCTGCTCTGTGATATGTCTTTGTGTACACTTCCCCAACTAATTAACTGTGCAGCAAACATCTCACCATCTACAGATGAACCCTTATTAGGGCACAGGAAACTAATAAACTCAGCAGTAGGGTAGTTCTTGTAAAGATTCATGCTTTCACCTAGTTTTATCATGTTAGGCATTTTTTATTGTGAAAATTTAAAACTCTACCCACATATTTTATTTTTACTGGCTGAATTTGCCCCAATGTAATTTTTTAATTGTATTATGTTTTTCAATGTGTATCAGACATATGGGCAAAAAAGGCATTTTCCCTGCTTTGCAACAATTTCATCACCAGGTGCCTCTTGGGTTCACTTGGAAATTCATGGAAATCCATGGAATTTCTGTTGCAATGCTTCAACAAGACACCAGGTGCTAATCTTGCAAATTTTTCTGATGATTTAGTTCAAGGTTGTGATTAAAGAAATATACAACTTTTTTGGATGCCAAAAAAAATTGTTTCCCATTTTTACATGTACTTCACTGCTGGCTGACATCTTCCCCGGTGTCACTTTTCCCTGTTGCTGCTTCTCAAAGCCAGCAAGCTTCTGCCATTCCTGTGCCCCAACTTTTCTTCCATTTCTCATGTGCGCTGCTTTGCTGCTGCCCTCCCATCCTAAAGGGTGGCTGACCCTACACTCCTGGAGCATGTCCCAGGTTTCACACCACACCTGGGCCATCCATGGCCACAGTGGTGTGACTAACTGGCCCTGCCACCAATTTCAGAGATAGCCTCCCTTTTCCTCATTGCTGCTTCTCTGAGCTAAAAAGCCTCTGCCATTATCTATCGGGTGCTGGTCAGACCGCAGTTGGAGTACTGCTTCTAGTTTTGGGCGCCAAACTTCAAGAGGGATGTGGATAACCTGGAGAGGGTCCAGAGAAGGGCCACATGTATGGTTAAAGGCTTGCAGGCCAACTCCTATGAGGAGAGACTGGGGCACCTGGACCTCTTCAGCCTCCACAAGAGAAGGTTGAGAGGTGACCTTGTGGCTGCCGATAAGTTCATCACGGCAGCACAGAAGGGAATTGGTGAGGCTCTACTCACCAAGGCACCCCGGGGGTCACAAGAAATAATGGCCACAAGCTAGCAGAGAACAGATTTAGACTAGACATTAGGAAGAACTTCATCACGGTTCAAGTGGCCAAGGTCTGGAACGGGCTCTCAAGAGAGGTGGTGCTCTCCCCTACCCTGGAGGTCTTCAAGAGGAGGTTAGATAGGCATCTAGCTGGGGTCATCTAAACCCAGCACTCTTTCCTGCCTATGCAAGGGGTCGGACTCCATGATCTATTGATTTCCCTTCCGACCCTAACATCTATGAATCTATGAATCTATAATATCAGTATGAGGGAAAAGGGAGAAAGGAGTCAAAAACTTCCTTGGCTAGACAGGGAAATCCAGAGGAGCCAAAGTGCAAAAAAGAAGGCATATAGGCAGTGGAAGCAGGGGGAAGCTACCAAAGAGGAGTATACCTACTTGGCCCACACTTTCAGGGAGGCAGTTAGAAAGGCAAAAGCAAATATACAGCTGAGGCTGGCAACACAAATTAAGGCAACAAAGTTTGTTTTTAGGTATGTAGGGAATAAAAGGAAGGTGCAGGGCAGGGTCCCTACTGAACAAGAAGGAGAAATTAGTGACAGACAGGGGTGACAAGGCTAAGCTATTCAATGAGTTTTTTGCCTCAGCATTTGTGGACAGGGATCAAGATAAGTCTCCTAATGGGTTCTTAGACGGGCACCAGATGGACACCAGCCCACCAACTGTTGATGCTGACTTGGTGCAGAGTCACTTGGATGGACTGGATATGTTTAAGTCAGCAGGCCCAGATGAGCTGCATCCGAGAGTACTGAAGGAATTGGCTGGTTTCACAGCAGAATCACTGGCACAGCTGTTTGAGCGCTTGTGGTGCTTGGGTCAAGTCCTGGAAGACTGAAAAAGGGCTAGTGTGGTCCCTATTTTCAAGAAGGGGCAGAAGGAGGATTCAAGTAATTGTAGGCCAGTTAGTCTCATTTCCATTGTTGGAAAGGTCTTTGAAAAGATTATGAATAATCATATCCAGGGGAGTCCAGCAGGAAAAATAATGCAGCAGGGCAACCAGCATGGATTTGTAGCAGGCAGATCATGCCTGACCAATTTGGTTTTGTTCTATGACAGGGTCACAAAACACATAGATGCAGGAGTAGAGGAGGATGTTGTTTTCTTACATTTTAGCAACGCCTTTGATATGTTATCTCGTCCCATTCTCATAAATAAATTAAGGGGCTGTTCCATAGATGTTTACACAGTTTGGTGGTTGGCAAAATGGCATAGCGGTTGCACCCAGAGAATGGTAGTAGATGAGTCAATATTGACCTGAAAGGATGTGGATAGTGGGGTTCCACAGGGTTTGGTCCTTGGACCTGTACTCTTCAGTATCTTCATCAAACTCATCAAACAGTTACAAATTGCCTGTGGTTTAATCCTCTTGCTCAAATGTAGTTGACCACTTTTGTAACTGTGTCTACAGCAGTGTTTAGTTTTAGAACATTTTTACAGAGGATCTCTTGATGAATAATACAGTGTAAAAATAAGTTTCTGTTCTGGATTTGTGTCTTTGACTTGATCTTGAATTCTTTTGATCAATCCAACATGTTTGCCTGTCAAGTTTGGGCTTGCATCAGTGGTCACACTCACCATTTTTTTTCAGTCCATTCCCAATTTTGACACACATTGATTTACTGTATTGATCTTTTCAGTTGTTTTGTCTTTCATTGACTTCATTGATGCCAATTCTTCTGAGAGCTCAAAATTTGCAGCAAACTTGAGTACACATTCCTTTACAAACTCTCCATCAGAGAATGGTTTGCTCTTCTTGGTGATTGTGTGTGTAGCCTAATAACTCATTCTCATAATTCCATCCTGTGCTGCCAATGCTTGTGAAAAAATGTTGCTCTTTCTGCATTGCAGCAACCATTTCCTCTGCTTTCTTTGCTTTTTCTTGGGCTGAAAATTTTTCATATTTAGATGCTTGCTTGGTCTCAAAATGCCAATTCAAATTGTATTCTTTGAATACAGCCACACTTTCTTTGCAATTTAAGCATGGAGCGTTTCCACCTATTTCAGTTAAAAATATTTAAAGGTCCATTCCTTGTTGAATATTTAGAATCTAGCATCTACCTTCCTCTTCTTTCATGTGCTCATATCCAAATTATTCTTCTGTGTAGTGGTGAGACTAGGGATGTTATAACAGCTGCCCAGGTGATTGGGTGAACTTGCTAGGTGTGACAATAACTGCAGTAGGAACACTAGGACTATATACCTACTAGGGCCTAGCTCACCCAAGGCTGCCTATGACCCCAGTGACAAGCAGCTCCTGACTACAAGGCCTAGACCTGCACAGCACAGCAAGAAGCCAGCCCTCCCTGTCCTGCAGGCAGTTGCCAGCTGCAAGGCTGGACCTGCAAGTGGGGTAAGGAGCCAGCCAGGGCCAGGGCACCTGGTTCGCAGCGACAAGGTCAGGACCTCATGTCCGTCCATCCACTCCCAGCAAGGGTTCCTAGCTGCAAGGCAGGGGATGGCACCCCACAGCATAGCAGAAGCCAGCCCAGCCTGCCCTTGCCCTCATCTATGGGGCAGGACCCAGCTCAGCTTCTCCTTACCTGCAGGCCAGCAGAAGCTAGCTCACCCTCCCTTCCCCTCACCTGTATTGGTCACCAGACCCCTCCCACAAGCCAGAACCCAGCCCACCCCATCAGGCTCCACGGAACAAAATCTGTCCAGCCCCTGCTCCACCCCTCCCCTCACTGGCACCAGCATAACCTGGTCTTGATCCATCCCAGCCCTCCCCAAGTTCCCCCCCATGGCACAGCAGAAGCCAGCCCAGGTCCAAATCCACTCACAGGTGCAGCCCCTTCCAGTGCTGCGGGACCCATCCCATCCTGAGCAACAGGGGGCTCAACTGCAGCTTTCCTTCTCTGGTGGCAGCATGGCCAAGCCCATCCTGTCCCCTCTCAAGTGGCATGGGGCTGGCGCTGGCCCAGCCACGGATTCCCCATGTGCTAATGGGGACAGGACGAGCCTGGCTGGAGTGGCACGTGGCTCAGCTGCACCTTCCTCCTACCTGCACTGGCTGGTCCCAAGTGGCAGGAGGCTCCACTGCTGTTTTTCCTGGCCGGCCTATCCCAAGTGGCAGGAGGCTCTGCCTCCACTTTTCCTGGCTGGTGCTGACTCGGCCAGGCCCAGCGGGTCTCAAGCAGCATGTGGCTGAAGCCATCTCAGCTGCGGCTTCCCCACGTGATGCTGGGAATGGGATGACCTCTGCCATTCCCAGGTTCGGCACCAGCCAGCAGAAGCAGTGGCTGAGCCATGTGCCACTTGGGACTGGATGAGTCCAGCTGGAGTGGTAGGGGCTCAGGTGCACCTTCCCTCTACCTGTGCTGGTTGCTCCCGAGTGGCACGTGGCTCTGCCACTGCTTTTCCTGGCTGGTGCTGACCCAGCTGACCCTGTCCTGTCCGGAGCGGCGTGCAGCTGAAGCTGGCTTCCCAACATGCTGCTGGGGATGGGGAAAGCCTGGCCGTGTCAGTACTGGCCAGCAGAAGCAGTGGTGGAGCCATGTGTTGCTCGGGACCAACAAGCACTGGTAGGAAGAAGGTGCAGCTGAGTCCTTGCTGAGCTCGTCCCATCCCAAGTAGCACATGGCTCAGCCACCACTTGTGCTGGCCAGTGCTAACCCAGCTGGGCTCATCCTCCCCCCAGCAGCACGTGGGGAAGCCACAGCTGGGGCGACTTTGGCTGCATGCCGCTTGGGACCTGCTGGCCTGGCCAGGTTGGCACAGCCAGGAAAAGTGGTGGCAGAGCCTCCTGCCTCTTTGGACCAGCTAGCAGAGGTAAAGGAAAAGTGCATCTGATCTGTGTGCCGCTCTGGCTGGGCCCATCCCATACCCAGCAGCATGTGAGAAGCAGGCTTCGGCCATATGCTGCTCTGGGTGGAACAGGCTCAGCTGGGTTGGCACCGGTCAGGAAAAGTGTCAGTAGAGCCTCTTGCCACTCGGGATGGGCTGGCCAGGACAAATGGTGGCAGAGCCTCCTGCTGCTTGGGACCCGCTGGCACAGATAGGAGGAAGGTGCAGCTGAGCCATGTGCCACTCCAGCAAGGCTCATCCTGTCCCCAGCAGCACACGAGGAAGCTTGCTTCAGCCACGTACGGCTTTTCCTGGCTGGTGCCGACCTGGCTGGGCCCATCTTGTCCAGAGTGACATGAGGCTGAAGCCAGCTTCCCACATGCTGCTGGGGATGGGACAAGCCTGGCCTGGTCAGCACTGGCCAGCAGAAGCAGCAGCAGAGTCGTGTGCTGCTCAGGACATGCCCAGGAGTGGCTTTCCCTCCCTGGTGCCAGCCCAGCTCAGCCTAAGCCACACAAGGCAAAGCCACAGCTTCCTCTTACCTCAGCCAGCCCACCCGGCTGGCCACCAGTGGCACACAGCTTAGCCACCACCTCTCCTCCCTGGTGCTGACTGGACCAGAGCTGCACGTGGCCCAGCTGGCCCAGCTGCTGCTGCTGCTGCTGCTGCTGCTGCACAGTCGGCCCGTACTCACAGATGGATGAAATAATATCTCTACTGTTAATAATACAGTAATACAGTAGAAACGTGACATAAGAGGCCACTGCTGCAGTTCCTGGGCAGGCTCCTGCTGAGCAGTGGCTGGAGGTGGGGGCATAGGATGGGCAGTGCTTGTCTGTGTGTGTTTCTATGTGGGCACAGACAGTAGTGACAATTTTCACCTGATCTGGCCACAGAAAATAGGTTATAACCATGACCAAATATAAGTGCACAGTTGTAGACTGCTTCGATAATGACTGATCGGGTGAAAATCTGACCCTTCATTGCATGCAGGATCAGATAAAGACATTTCAAAACAGAGCATCAGGAATTCGGTCTGGATGGTTTTCAGCCCCAACAGGAGGTGCTGTACACCGAGCCTGTCTGGACCTATGTGCAGTATTCAAATGACTAAATTATAATATCAGTGTCCTTTTGCACAAGAATGTAAAAGCATGGCTGGGGCCACCTGAAACATATACGGTTAATCTCATCTCTGACTTTGGTATCAAGTACATCCCATGCCCAAGTACTCTAAATTGATTATAAATAAGTTCCCTTTTCAATGTGATTGCCTCTTCCTTGTTATTAGATCCCTCACCAATCTAGGTGTCAGTTGGAAAATATTTTGGGTTCTGCCCTGTTATCACAGCAACCTATACAGTGCCTTACAATTCAAGGTCTAAGGTGCTCAACTCAAGTAATCAAGTCCTACTGCAGTTAAATTAAGTAGTATACCTCTGGTTTAGGGTGCTGGACTAGAGCAATCAAGCCACACTACAGTTAAGCAAATGACAAACCTCCAGAGTGATCAAGGAATTTTGGGCATGTTGGTTTCACCCACAACAACCAGAGATGGACCCAAAAGGCCAACATTTACTCCACAACCAAAGAACAACGACCTCCACATTGTCAGCTTTGTCTGGACCCTGATCTTTAACCTGTCAAGAAAAATATGCTTTGAAGAATGAGTATAAGAGAAGGATGGTGCTGGCAGCAAGGGGAGCTCATCTCAGAAGGGAAACACCACACCTACCCATCATAACCTGCGCCCAGCTGACTACCCTCGGTGACAGAGCCACACCTGGGAGAGGCTGCAAAGATCAGAACCACTTCCTTGCCCATGCTGGTGAGAAAATCACTATTATGGCTAGAAATATACTGGACTTGATTATAGCTTGTTTTGTGTGTAGATTGCAAGAGCCTACCTGTCATTTTCCTATATAGCTCGTTGTTTAGTTAATAAAGCCTTTCTGCTTATTATTGATGCAAGTGTCATGTCAGTCTTTCTAAGCACTAAGCACCCATTGTTAATTGCAACAGGAGGGTACAGGAGGTGTACTGGAGCCCCCACTGAGGTGGGTCAGGCGAGGGGGCTTCAATTCACCCACCCCATTCTCCAGTGCTGGCTGGGGAACACCTAGAAAGATCTCCTTTTGCTCTCTTCCCCCTCCCATTTGGAAAGCTTTGCAAGTTACAGAGAGGAGGGGCTGCTGCTAGGGGAAACTGGCTGCAGACTGGCAGCCAGAAGCTTCATTCTTCTGCTTCCTGGAACCAGAAGTGAACAGGGGCTTCCTGCAAAGTGTTCACAGTTACAGTGGGGAGCTGCACTGTGCCCTGTGCATCTGTCCCTGTCCTTGCCTCCTCATCTCAGAGCCTGCAGGGTGCTAACCAGCCCGGCTCTCCTTTGCAAACTTGGGTGGGAGCTGGTGGGCAGACCAAACCATTGGCTGCAAGGGAAGATCCCACTGCAGCAGCTGGAGGTTTCCTTACTAAGGAGCGGGGGTGGGGACCAGAGGGCAGTGACCACCACAGGACAAGGGAAAGCAAGCACTGAGTTCGGCAACGCTGTGCTTGGGGTCCGGGCTGAGAGCCTGGCCACACAGCAACTTTCCCTGTGCATGCTGTGTGCTGAGCTGGAGGACGATGTGTGTGCATGTGTGTGTGTGTGTGCGCATGTGTACACAAATCCACACCCCTAATCCTGAAAATTTAAATCAGTAAAAAGCTAAAGAAATGCTTAAAAATAGAAATCAATATTATCTATCAAAATTATTAAAAAAATATAAAACAAATTTTGCCAAGCCTACCTATGCTTCACCATGTTCCCTAAGATCACCTGAGAGCTACCTCCAGTGAGTACCATCAGTCTACCACGTTCACTTGGCAAAAATGCTTAGGAGGTCATTCTCCTCAGGTGCCCCTTAGCTAAGGAATTCCCTCACTGCAAGATCTTCCTATATGGACAGACATTTAGCAAACATAGCTAGGCTGGGACATTGTTTAGGGGGTACTACATGTGCTACCCCTGGATGCAGCCTGTATGCACCAGTTGGGAACAGTCCTTCAGCATCCTAGAAGGCACCAGTCCAAGGGAACACTATCTTGTTCCAGAGTGAGAGCAGCGAGAGATGGTGGTGGTGGGGCGGGGGGTGGTCCTAAAAGTAAGAATACCCCCTTACCCTCTGAGCTCTGCAGTTTCCCTCCCCTCCCATCTTGCTTCCATTCTGGGCTTCCCCACCTCCCCTACCCTCTGGGGTTCACCTCCCAACCCCATCTCTTTGGGGCATGCCTCACTGCCCCTCTACCTCCTGGGGCTCTTGGGGCTCACCCTGCCCCTACATCTTCACCCTACCCTAGCTCCCTCCTTATGTGGGCTGCCAGTGCAGGAGCAGGCAGGGAGGGGGAGCCCACCCATTTGATGCCACCACTGTCTGGGATGGAGGCTGCTTGTCCCCACTGTAAAGGAGCCAAAGGGAAGGTCAGGTGAGAGGGTCCTGATCCAGTTTAGGCTGGGGTGGGGCTGGTGAAGCCTACTATGACCAGATGGGGCCTCAGCTTCCCCCCCCCAGGCCTGATTGGAATGGGACCCGTGGCTCCCCCCTCACCTCTGGCAGCCTCTGAGGTCTGGATTCAGTAGTGGTGGTGGCACCAGGTGGACAGGTTCCCCCTCTCTGTCTGCTCTCATGCCAGCAGCACAGGTTAGCAGGAAACTAGAGTTGTGGGGGAAGAGATGGGTGATGTGAGTGAGCCCTTGGGGGATATGGGGGCCGGTGAGCCCCAAGGGATTGGGGGGAGGACAGGCAAGGTATTGTTGACAGGCCCCAATCCAGACCAGTGGGGGGGTGGCGGACCCTGAGCCCAGCTCGGGGAGGCTGGTAGGGCCTCAAGCCGGGCAGAGGGGCATTGGCAGGGTCCTGATCAGACCATAGGGGAAGACGGAGGGCCCCAGTCTGGGTTGGTGGAAGATTGGCAGAGACCTGATCAGGCTGGGGGGGAGGGAGGAGCAGGGCATCAATTCATTGAGAGTGGACTAATGTGGCCCCAATCCTGTATACTGCCCTTGAGAGCCAGTGAGCGGGGCAGGCGTGGAGCAGACGTGCAGCTCCCAGCTGCACCTCTGCTCTCCAGCCCTCTAGGGGCAGGTCAGTGCAGCGCACGTTACAGGGGAGTGCCTGTGACACGTGCTAACTTTAACAAACCCTGACATCCCTTAGATTTAGCACATGCTAATTGTAATGGTAATAATAACAGTCTCAGTGATTACCTGTTCTAAGTGTCAAAAGCTTAGGGCCACTTAAGTTAATCATTACCTCACAAAACAGCCTTGGCAATAAAGATATATAAAAATACTTTTATAGTGAGTATTACAATACATGCAAATATGAAAATGGTAAAACTGGATCTACTTCAGTCTAGCTACAGATAGAGACTAAACACCATAGAAATAAATCTAAGTTAGGAGAATAGCTATGCTTACTACACCGTGAAGGTTGATAACTTTGTTTTGGGGTGAACGTATGACAGCAGGGGGTTCAGTTTTATGTTGATTTTCTAGCTGGCTTTTAAGTTGTTTGTTCTCTTGTTCATCCTCCTGCTTTATAATGTATTCTGTTCTCTCATTAGAAGCTGCCCTGAGCTTTTGTCAGGTTGGGCAGCATATAAATCAAATAACTAACTAAGATGTGGGTCTAACCTAAACCAAGACATCTTATTTCAGAATATTTTCACATTCCTCTGTTTTTTAGAGGTGCTGACCAGCTGCCTTCTGAAGGACCCATAACTCTGTATCAGAGCCAATTTCCAGGTTCATAGCAAAGTATAACTATGTTGATTTCCATGTCAAGCCGCTCATAGCAATAGCAGGAGATGAAAGATGCTCATTTTGAAGTTGATTGTAAATTTATGAGCATGCTTGAAGGAAATGGAAATGAGCAAAGAGCACATAGGGTCCATTATCACCCTTTTTCTATCCTCTGCACCCATGATTGTGAGTGCAGGTCATTGCTGTTGTGACAAGGAGCTTCAGACTGCTGCTTACATGGCTGCTCTGTGTAGCACAGTCAAATGGTCCTTTCAGATGATGGTCTCTCTTCAATATCCTTCAAGACCTCATCGCATTTGAGAAATCAGGGAAGCCGTGGAATTTATTGCATTATGGGTGGTGGAACAGATGCAACACTTAAAATTTTGGACTCTGCACTGTTTGGGAATTAGCATTTTTTTAAGGCAGTAAGGACGTGTCTATATGTCATCCTGCCGTGATGTGGTGATGCACTACATTGCCATACAGCATGCTACTGTGATGTAGTGATCACATGAGTCTACGTGTGAACGCCAGGTATGTCACCATAGTGGTGCACTCCCCAGGTATAGCGTACCACTGTGGCAACATATTGGCGAAATCTACCTGTGCGCTGTGTGCACAGCACAGTAACTACCTGTACTGCTATATCAATGTTGTTGCACAGTGATGTGTAGACATGCTCTAAGAGTATCGCTCAGCTCATGACCTCTGACCATTGTTCATAATATCATAGTAGTTTCATAGTATCTAGGGTCAGAAGGGGACTAAAGCAGGCCATCTAGTCTGACCCCCCGCCAATGGCAGGAACAAGTGCCCAGGTCACAGGACCCCAGCCAAGTACCTATCTAATCTACTCTTAAAGATGCCCAAGGTAGGAGCAAGAACAACTTCCCTAGGAAGCCGGTTCCACGTCCTA
>JAGPOW010003149.1:284960-306561 GCA_030014935.1 Caiman crocodilus | reverse complement strand
TTCTCAAGATGTTCCTTCATGAAGTCAGCATTAATGGAGGGCAGGGGATCACCCTCACCCAGACTTCCCTGTCCCGTAGCGGGCATGGGCATCCCATGGATCTGATGTGGACAGCATTGAGGGTGCAAAGAAGGGCCACTCGCATGATCAGGGGCAGCAGGGCAGGCCCTACAAGAAGAGGCTAAGGGACCAGAACCTGTTCAGCCTCCACAAAAGAAGGCTGAGAGGGGATCTAGTGGCTGTTTACAAAGTAGTCTGGGGGGACCAGCAGGCATTGAGAGAGTCCCTGTTCCCCCGAGCACTACCAGGAGTGACAAGAAATAACAGTCACAAGCCGGCAGAGGGTAGATTTAGACTAGACATCAGGTGGCGCTACTTCACTGTCAGGGCGGCTAGGATCTGGAATCAACTTCCAAGAGAAGTGGTGCTGGCTCCTACCCCTGGGGGTCTTTAAGAGGAGGCTGGATGAACACCTTGCTGGGGTCGTTTGACCCCAGTACTCTTTCCTGCCATGGCAGGAGGTCAGACTTGATGATCTCCTCAGGTCCTTTCTGACCCTACCAACTAGGAAACTATATCATGTGCATCAGAGTCCCCGCACTGAAAAATGGCAGTGGGGTTGCTTTAACTAAAGCTCATTTGACAAATTTTAGTTGATGTATCCCCACTGCCATTTGTCAGTGTGGGGACACTGATACACATGACGTTCCAGGCACTTTAATTAGAGCAGCTCTCAGAACCAGTCTAAAGTGCTCCCTGCCCTCCTCCCCCACCTCCCAGACCATGTGTATAAATGCCCAGAGATTTCTGTGGGGGCCGAGTATAGTTAGCAGGGCTGTGGCCATGAGCCCAGACGTCAGATGGGTACTTTGACCGATGGAGCAGAATTAGGCACCGACACGTACTGGTTAAACTGAGATAGCTTTACTTACATTGTCGAAGTACATAGACTCACACTGTTGATGTACACAGTGTAGGCACCTCTGTAAAAGTTGCACTGGGTAGAGCTCTGAACAACACACAGGATATTTTTGAGCATGCAGGGCACGGGGTATGTCGGGACAGTCGGCAACGGGGAGTCATTGGTGGATGATCAGTCCGCCAAGTTTACTCTGAGGTGCACGTGGAGTTCTCCAACTTGGGCAGAAACTGCTCTAGCTTTTATACAGCTAGCAAGCCAATTGCTAGTCACCAGGTAGGAATAATTTACAACAAGCCAATAGGTAACGTTCATTCAAACATTGTGATTGCTAGGCTTGGCAGGAACTGTTCACTGCACCAGGGTTTTTTCACAGTACCGAGGAATTCCGTCGCACCGAGGAATCTCGTTGTGCTGAGAAATTCCACTGTGCCGAGGCATTTTTAACTACTGAGTACTGACGATTTCAAATAGGAATCCATGGAATCAAAAACATTATGACCTGTTGTGGTTTTTCTAAGTTCTTTGCAACCAAAAAATTTTTATATTATTGTGGAAGCTAAGAGCTAGCATATTCAGAAGGATGCCTTGAGTCCAACAAGGTGTCTCAAACAAGTCTCAAACAGTTGAGAAAGTTGAGAACTGGACTAGATGAATTTATGGAAGGTAGGTTCATCAGGGACTATTAAATACAACACTTTCACTGACAGACTCTACTCCTAGTGACTGGGAGAGTAAGATAGGAGACAGATTATTCTATACATAACCCGTTTCCTCTAAGGCATCCACTGCATGGCACTGTCAGAGCCAGGATGTTGAGCTAGATGGAGCTTTTGTTTGATCCAGTATGTCAGTTCTTTGATCTTATATAATACGTGCTTCTTGTCACAAGTTGATGTGCTTGAGATAAAAATTATGATGTTATGTACATGTGACTGCATGTATACACCATGCACACACACCCAGGCGCACACATGCATACATCACGGACTTTGAATTAGATCTCTGCATCTTCAACTTCAAAAGCACAGGAGAGCTCTTTTAGCAGGCACAAATAGTAGAGTTGTAATCACTCTGAGACTGCACCCAATCAAGTAGTGGCTTTCAAAATGTGTGGTCCATGCAACACTGTGGTTTCACAATAGGTCATCAGGTGTTCTGCAAAGAGACTGGAGGCAATAGGGGGGTGGACTGGGAGGCAGTGTACCAGCATTGCAAGGCTGGGTTACCTGGCTCTGCATCAGTCTTTAGGATAGGGGTAGGGGCTCCTTGGCAGAAGTGATACAGAAGAGTTCTGTGACTTTAAGAAGTCTAAAAACTACTGTAGTACAGGGCTACATCACTCAATCACATACATACCTCAAGACACTCCAAACAGACTTTTATAATCATGTTTACCATTTGTAATATACTCCCTTGCCATACTGTGCATCCCATCCTGATAGAGGCTAGCTAAATGGTTACCGCTACTGTTACTACTACTACAGTCTACAGAGTAAGTGATGTCTGAGTTAAGCAATAGCAATGTATTGGCTCCACATTACAAACAAGGATTTTCTCTTACATTTTATGGAACAATACTGGTTATCTAGCTTGCCAGGGCGGGGGCTACAAGATTAACCCTTTTGTCTTTGGAAAATGGTGCAAAATACTGATACAGAAGATGCTATCATGAGAATACATGAGTATGTTTTCTTTTTATTCTCCTAGGGTGAGAGGGATGATCCAAGATTTTATGTGGATTCAGAATTGGCACTTCAGGATGCACAGGTACTTTCATGTAATCAGAGGTGACCCTGGGTTTAAACATTTCTGAGGGTAAGGGGCACATGAGCCTATGCAGTTTTGAGCCAAAATAGAATTTGGATGAAGATTCAAATCTGGAGAAGACCCAGATTTGTATCTGAATAGAATCCAGTTCTGACACTTGGTCCAATTTCCTGTCGCCTGGATCTACCTGCCACTCAGTTTGAAATCACCTACTAAATTAAACCTCCATTTAAAAAAAAAAAAAAAACCTTAATAATGAGTCTTATGGTATTGCCTTAAAGCCCTCAAGAGCTATAAATCTGAATTTTATTTATAACCCTGTTTTAACAGCTACTTCTTACACAAAGTACCCTATGTGGACTGAAGCACAAAGGGACTATGTGATAAAACAGGAATGTCTAGCTCACACGACAGTAAGGGGCTTTGTGACATCCTTAAACACTGGTATCCAAGTTGCACTACCAAAGCCCCCAGCACATTGCACCTGCTTCGTCCAAGTATGTTTCCCCCCAGGTGGGGTTCACTTTTCAAGTCTTGATTCTCAGGTCCTGTTTTATACAAGTGAGCCACATTATTTTAAGTCTTTCTTTCTTTCCTTTTCTCCCAGCTCTCATGGTCTGAACTTTTATACATGTTCACAGAAACAGAAAGGGAGGTTTCTTCTCAGCAAAACTACAGAGATCCCTCCCCACAAAATTACTATGCTGAACATTATTATATTAACTGTAAATTATGTTTTTTAAACTACAGACGCTTTATGCTGCTGGTGAGAAGATACGGGGCACTGATGAGATCCAATTCATCACCATCCTGTGTAAAAGGAGCGCCGTTCACTTGCTGAAAGGTAATGGGCAGGGGTGATACATTTTCAGGTATGTGAGAAGCTTCCAAAAGGAAAAATCATGCCATTCAGAGGGATAGGGCAAGGCCAATACTGGCACACCTGAATGCCCAGAATTAGGCACCTAGATCAACATTTAAGCACCTAAATTCATGCCCTGATTCTTAGAGGTGCTGACAATTGAATGACTCCCACTGGTGTGAGTTATGAACTCTCAGTACCTCTGAAAATTACGCCATTTAATTAAGGGTCCAAATATCAGGGTAATGGCTTAATTGATCAATCCAATCTAGCAAATCTATCAATCTAAAACATGGAGAGAAAAGTGGAAAGATGGACATTTCCTAAAAGAATTAAAACATGTTGGGTGTCCCTGTCTACAGTGACAGTTCCCTTGTCTTCTTCCATCTGGATAAGTTGCTAATAGTTAGTCCTCATTCTGTCCTGAAGAGCTGCAGCATTCCCCATTGGACTCCCTGCACCATGCTCATCCGGGCAGGACAGGACCAAGGACAGGAACAGCTCTGGCAGATCTGGCACACTGACAACAATTTTTTCAGCCAGTCAGTGAAGAGCCAAACAGACATTGTTCCATAGGCTGAGCATGCACACACCATACAATGGGAACACACCATGGGTTTCAAAGATATAGCCTGCGAAGCTGTATCATCTGGCCCCAGTGCTGTCCACTGCATGCAGCCAGAACAAGAACCAGTAGCATGCAGAGCCCATCTGGTGTGGGCTGCACATGGCATAAGGCCAGTCTGTGGCTCAAACTAATCCTGCACACTAGGTATGGGACTGGTCTGCTTCAGGGCCACTGGTGCTGGATCCAGCATACAGAGCTAGTATGGCACAGGCACCACATGCAGCTTGCATCCCTTACAAGCCCTGTGCACCCCAGACTTGAGCTCTGTATATAGTGCATGCCCTGGACCAGCCTCAAGTGCACAACCAGGGTAAGCATGTGCTGTATGCAGTGTGTGGGGATGGAGCTGGTGCACACATGGCTGGTCTAGGGCAGATGTTGCATGCAACACCTGCACCAGACCAGCTGGGTGGGCTGGATCCAGCATGTGGGCCTTATCCAGCCTGCAGACTAGCCCCATGTCACTCACCCAGCCCACAGGGCAAATGAGCTTGACACCCTTGGAATACACCAATCGCCTAGTGCCAAGTTACACTGTATGTGGCCCTGAACATTGTGCAGCTGAAGTCTTTGCCTGAGTCCAGCTCCCTCTTTCATTTTCAAATTTAACTTTACAAAATCACATGCATACAAATAGGAAAAAGAAATCATGTACAAAAAATAGCCTCTATATTTCGACTATTTCAGCTTCTGAGAGTTCAGATTCAAGGGGCCACAAGCAGATTTGGATTGGTAGCAACTAAAATTCATGACTATTTTATGAGCATTCAGTCTTAACACTCTTTATGACCAGAATAAAGAATACAGAGAATGAATCACTTCATCTTCACTGAGACAAAAACTGATTAACAGTATCATTTGAAAACTCAGTTTATTTCAGTACCATTCTAGCTGAAGTTATTTTGATAGAGAGAGGTCTGAGCTGAATAGGACAATGCCATCTGTCTGTCCCATTTGTTCATCTGTCTGTCAGTCCAGATTGACAGACAGGCTCAAGGGGGACGTGGTGTCTGCCTATATGTATATAAGGGGTGTACATCAGGATCTGGGGGAACACCTGTTCACCAGAGCACCCCAAGGGATGACAAGGTCAAATGGTCAGAAACTTCTCCAATACTGTTTCAGGTTCAACATAAGAAAGAACTTCTTTACAGTCCGAACCCCCAAGGCCTGGAACAGACTGCCCCCAGAGGTGGTGCAAGCACCAACTCCAGACTCCTTTCAGAGTCAATTGGACATTTATCTTGCTGACTCCAGCTGACTTCCTGCTCCTGGGGAAGGGGGCTGGACTCAATGATCCTCCAAGGTCCCTTCCAGCCCTAATATCTATGAAATCCATTCTTGCTTTTCACTGCCATGTTTAAGCACTAGAGTTTGGATGATTGTTCAGCTTCAGATTTGAATATCATCGTGCAATGTGAGACCTCTGGCACAGCTCTGCAAGCACTAATTGCGCTCGGGCGATGTGCTGGAGGACTGGAAAAGGCCAATGTGGTCCCCATCTTCGAAAAAGGGAGGAAGGAGGACCCAGGAAATTATAGGCCCATGAATCTTACCTTGGTCCTGGGCAATCTGTTTGAAAGAATTATCCTGCCACATGTCCAGGAAGGGCCAGCAGGGGAGATTATGCTCAGGGGCAACCAGCATGGGTTCATTAGGGGCAGGTCTTGTCAAACCAACCTGGTGGCCTTTTATGACCAGGTCACCAAGTCCTTGGATGCAGGTGTCGCAGTGGATATAGTCCTTCTGGACTTCAGGAAGGCCTTCGACATGGTCTTTCACCCCATTCTCAGTAAGAAACTAGAAGACAGTGGTGTTGATGCCTACACGGTCAGATGGGTCACTAACTGGCTGGAGGGCCGCACCCAGAGGGTGGCGGTGGACAGGTCTTATTCAACCTGGAGGGATGTGGGCAGTGGGGTTCCCCAGGGCTCGGTCTTCAGGCCTGCACTATTCAACATTTTCATCGTGACTTGGGCGAGGGGGTAGAAAGCACCCTGTTCAAGTTCCCAGATGACGCTAAGATGTGAGGTGAAGTGGGTATGCTA
This sequence comes from Caiman crocodilus, assembly GCA_030014935.1. Lineage (NCBI taxonomy): Eukaryota > Metazoa > Chordata > Crocodylia > Alligatoridae > Caiman > Caiman crocodilus. The sequence continues at coordinate 300,334 of JAGPOW010003149.1, read as the reverse complement.
GTTGGAAGGAACAGGCTGCAAGCAGACCTAGACAGGTTACAGGGGTGGGCAATGAGAACAGGATGGGGTTCAACACTGACAAGTGCTGGGTAATGCACCTGGGGAGGAAGAACCAGTGGCACACCTACAGGCTGGGAAACCCCCTTCTCACCAGCGCTGAGACAGAAAAGGATGTTGGAGTCATCATTGATGCCACAATGAACATGGGCCGACAGCATGGGGACACAGTTAGGAAGGCCAACCATACCTTGTCATGCATCCATAGATGCATTTTAAGCAGGTCCAAGGAGGTGATCCTCCCCCTCTATGCAACACTGGTCAGTTGGAGTACTGCATCCAGTTCTGGGCGCTGCACTTCAGGAGGGATGTGGCCAATATGGAAAGAGTCCGAAGGACGGCCACCCACATGATCAGGGGTCAGTAGCACAGGCCCTATGAAGAGACACTAAGGGACCTGAACATGTTCAGCCTGCAAAAGAAAAGGTTGAGAGGCGATCTAGAGGCAGTCTACAAACTAGTCAAGGGGGAGCAGCAGGCACTGGGAGAGTCCCTGTTCCCTCGAGCAATCCCAGGAATTGCAAGAAACAACAGACACAAGCTAGTGGAGGGTAGTTTCAGGCTAGACATTAGGATGCCCTATTTCACTGTCAGGGCGGCTAGGACCTGGAACTAATTTCCAAAAGAAGTAGTGCTGGCTCCTACCCTGAGGGTCTTTGAAAAAAGGCTGGATGAACATCTGGCTGGCGTCGTCTGACCCCAGTACTTTTTCCTCCCATGGCAGGGGGTTGGACTAGAAGATCTCCTTTCTGACCCTACCAGCTATGAAACTATGAATGCCATTCTTTTTTCCTTTGCTACTATTCCATTATTCATGTCTAGAAATCAAATTTTACACCTATAATTTTGCACCTGGAAGCATTCTGCATAGAGACTAGGGAAAAAATATTCATTGTTGTGGCAAAATATTTGGTTTGTGCAGGAATCTGAGTGAACTTGTATCTATATTTTTGCTTATGCTTGCTTTTATTTGCTTACCTTTTATGTGGATAAAATAATACAAGATTTGAGTTACCCATGATGCTTTCAAACTTTAAAGTATCAGCCCTATGAGCAATTCAGACCTTGCTTTAATTCAATTTTAAATTTGCTCCCCAAACCCATGACAGCAATAAAAAGACCATTTGAGTCTTGTTTACCTGATATGGATCAAGAGAAAAGAAGAGGGCTTTCAGATTTGATTTCCAAAGGAATGTGCAAGATGCACATCCCAGATGTAGTCTAGTAATTTCACTCATATCCATGCATATCTGCCTATTCTTATCTATTCTTCACCCATGCAGAAACTTTCCTTTCTGCAGGAATTTGCATTTGTGGTGATTCCAGCATCTTTTGTCTTATTTTGGGGCTTGACTCACAGAGTATTGAAGTGCACAGAAATCTGGCCATTCACATTAGTGGTCTTTGAAGCAACCTAAGATAAACCCAACGTACGTGTTCTGTGAAAACTGGAAACAATTGCTTAGGCATTTCATGAGGCATGAATTTAAAGTATTTGTGTTTATTATTTCTCACAGTCTTTGATGAGTATCAAAAGCTTGCTGGGAAGAGCATAGAAGACAGTATCAAGAGTGAAACCCATGGCTCACTAGAGGATGCTATGCTTGCTATTGGTAAGGGATGCAAAATTGCGTTAATTATTTTCTGCTTTTGTTTTCCCTTCCATTGCAGTCACTGACTATGTATACTAAAGTACGTATATCCTATGGCACCAGTTTATACGAACTAATGTGAAACCCTTAACTGAAATGGGGCCTAATCACAGGGAAAAATAGAGAGTATTTCTATTATCTTCTGTCCCAGAGCTGGAATTGTCATGGTCCCTAACTGAATGTTTTCATGTGCCTAGTGAAATGCACCAGGAACGTCCACTGTTACTTTGCAGAGAGGCTGTACCATGCCTTGAAGGTAAGACTGTGTCAGAACACAAACTTGTCACAGGGGCCTGATTCTGGTTCTGGTGTAAACCAACAGGGTTGTATTTTCAGTAGAGTCAGGGAATCAGTGGTGGTGTAAAACTGGTGAGAATGAATAGGATCAGGCCCAGTACCTCTGGAAGAGTTGAATCTTCCTTGTGACCCCTGTCCCCACTGTACTTCTATAGAAGTTTCTCTAATTACTCCAAGGTCTTTTTCCTCAGTGGAAATGGCCAGTCCAGCACTGTGTATGCATAGTAAGGCTTATTTTTTCTATGTGCATTACTTATGAATGTTACATTTTATCTGCCACTTTATGGCCCACTCACTCACTTTTGTGACATCTTCCTGGAGCTCTTCACCATCATCTTTACAACTCTAAGCTCTCTCTATTTTCCCCTCAGTTTGAGCCAATTCTCTTAGGGGATTCATCTAAGGAAGGTCTGGTATGCTAATCTTCCCAACATCTGCTGTAGCTGAGATTGATGTAAAGATGGTGGTCGTTATCTTCCTTGAGGGCACCTTTTACACCCTGGCCCTTGAATAGCCCCACTGCTCTCCTGGAAAACTTACACTTCAGCTGTACTTAATACAAAAATTATGATTGCTTGTATGTCTTTAGCAACATGCTCAAATTGCTTTTTATCCTGCCTTGTTATGTTTTTACACATAACTTGCCAGAGTCTATTTGGCTTTTTAGTTGTATTGTTTGCCCGTGGACTTCCATTTTTTGAATGATTCTTTTCTCTCTAACACCCTCAACTGCTTAGTATCAGCTACTGAGTGTCTTTTTTAATTTATGTTATTTTAGTTAGCCACTGTGAGCCATTACTCTGGTGTTCTTAAGCAGCCTCCATGCTGTCTATGGGCTTTTTACCGTATTGATTGCACCTTTTCATTCTTGGCTTTCTCATTTCTTCATAGTTCCCCTTTTTAAAATGAAATATTGTAGAGACAGATGTTTAGGCAGATGTTGAATTTGATTCCAGTATGCTCACTGTTACAAAGCAGCACATTCACCATTTCTGTTTGAATCAAATCTCATATTTTGCTCAGGAATAAATCAAGAGTTTTTTCTCTTGTTTGTTCCAAGAGTAATTGCTTTGAAAGACCATGTGAGTACAGTAGTTAAAACAGCACTTAGAGGATGCATCTACACATGCAAATACTGCTGAATGAATTTACTCCATCTAAATTAGTCTGGAGTAAACCCAGCCTAGGCAGGTGTCTAAATGCATGACCACTTGGGAACAGATCTGCTGCTCCTGGTAGCAATCTGCTCCTGCCCCCTCTGGCCCTGATCCAGCCCCCTGCAGCAGCCAGGGGGAACTCTAGGCTCCTCTTGAGTGGTAGCCCAAGGGCTGGCTGGAAGCATGGGGGCAGGAAATATCTGTCTTCTGGCAGGGGCTGGGAAATTGCTCCCTGCCTCCAGGAGCTGCCTTGTGGCCCAGGTGGGAACAGTGTCCCCCATTTCTGGCTCCCCACTAGGGGAACTTGAAAAGAGATGTGGAGGAGGGTCAGGTCGCAGCCCCCTGCCTGGCTCCACTGGTGGGGCAGCTAGCAGTGAGGACCTGACTGGGTGGAGACTCCCCACCCAGCTGGGGGCTCACTCTAGCTGCCCCACCAGTGGATCGGGGCTGGGACTGGGACCGGGACCTGCCCCTTCCTGACAGCTATTTCCAAGCCCCATGCCTCAATCATGAACGACTGGGGAGGTACCATGGCGGTGAGTGGGGACCACCTGCAGCTGCCACTAGCGTTGTCAGCGGTGGGGGGGAGGGGCGTGGCAGTCAGCGAGCGGGGACTACCTGTACCTGCTGTCTGTGCTGGCGGTGGCAGTGAGCGGGGACCACCCACAGTTGCCAGCAACCACGTCGGCAGCAGATGGGGAAAGGGGAGAACAGCAACCACCTTCAGAAGCCGATGAAGGCCAATGTCAGGGGGGGCACATGCCCCCCTGTGCCTGCCCCCACACCCCTGCATTGCCTATGTCCTCAATAGCCCAGTCAGGGCATGGGGATGGGGAAAAAACTGCAGGGCTGGGACCTGCCCCAGACCAGGACAGTTCCCAGCCACTCCATCTGGGGCAGGTCTCTGCTAGCTCCAGGCTAGGCAGGGAGCTCTCCCCACGCAGGGAGTTCCCTGTCTCAGCTCTGCAATCATGATCATGAAGCTGGGGCAGGGAGCAATCTCCCAGCCCCTACTCTGATTGCAATTTCAGAGCAGGGGCAGGGAGTTCCCTGCTGCAAAGGCAGGGGGGCATTGACTCTGCTCAGGGTTCAGTGGAGGACCCTGCCCCAGCAGCAGGCAGCTCCCAAGGACAGGGAGCAATCCCCCACCCCTTGCTGCCTGGCTGACCATCAGCAAAATTGCTCTCACTCAGCTATCTATGAATGCCTTACTGCTCAGTGGACAGCCCCTGGGGTGGGGCTGCACAGCTGTAGTAGGCCCCAGCCCCAATCCCTATCCAATCCCTATCCTGGGCCTGGCTCAGCTCCACTCCTTCCTGATCCCTGCCCAGACCCAGCCCTAGCCCCAGCCCCACTCCCTTTCCTCCCCCTGCCGCTTTCCTCACAGACATCCCTGCCTTGGGGGATGCGTGTGCTCCCCCACACAAAAAAATATGCTGAGCAGTAAAGCATCTTGTGTAGATGCACCCATAATATCTAGAAATTGCATTGCTGTATCACACTGTGAGGAGACATTTATCTAGTCTGTACAGGGATTATTGAGGAGAAATGTATAAGACCATATGAGGATGTATAAAAAATGTATAAAAGTGATCTATCACATTCTGTTGCATTGTATGCACCTGATCCCCACTGACAATTCTTTAGCATGTTTGCTGTCAGATTTCCTATGTAAAAAAATTCTAGTCATACCTGGTTCTCACGATGGTTCTTTGATAAGAAGGTAGGGTAGACTTGCATCTTATAGATTAACAAAATCAGAGGTGCATACACTTTTGTAAGCAGTGGCTTATAGCCAGATGCTGTGAAGAAACTGCATCTTATGTAGTAAGCCACTGATTACCAAAGCTCATGCATCCCTAATTATTTAGTTAGTCTATACTGTGCAAGTCTACCATGCCTTCTGCCTGATTTGAGGCTAATGCAGTGAACAAGTTCTCTCTGTGATAATAACAAGTGTCCAGAGACTAGAATGAGCAGCAGCAATGCTGCAAAATTCATTCCAAGCAGCATTTTGAAATGTGCTCTCTTCTACCTTGGATCAGTTTGCAAACAAATAATTATTTCTCTCCATCTCATTCCCTTCCTCCCTGCACCCTGACTATGCCCCACCACCACCCCTTCTCAAAGTAAAGTGAGAGTGGAACAGATTTCTCCCCATAATAAATGGAAGTGATGCAAACCCATCATTCTTTCTCTGCAGGGGGCAGGAACCCGTGATGGGACTCTTATAAGAGTTATTGTTTCCAGAAGTGAAATTGACTTAAAACTTATCAAGGCTGAATTCCTGAAGATTGCCAACAAGTCCCTCTCTACCATGATTGCGGTAAGCAGAAGTTTTATGTTAGATTATTTGTAGCTATTCTATATGTTTCTAATATGTCCATCACCTTGTGCTTGTAAGGCATGGTAATTAACACACTCCAGCAGCCTCCTGTGTCTCGTGTAGCAGCATCCCCACACTTAAAAATGGGTGCAGAGTCACTTGAACTAAAGCTTGTTGAACGAGATGATACATGAGACGCTGCGGCACTTTAATTAGAGGGGCTCTTGGCCCCCCACCTCACCCCTGGAGCACATGTAAAAGTGGTCTTGGAGTTTGGGCATATTTACAACTATTCTCAGTCAAAGACTATCCCCACTGAGAAAGTGATAGGACTATCCCTACTCTTCATAAGTCATGGGAGTGTGGTCAGAGGGAGTCAGAAAACGTTCCTCGTTCATAAGGAAAAACCAAAGTGAGTTGTGCGGTGTGTTCTGGAGGTGATGAGATGAGGGCATGGCTAACTACGTTTACAGTCTCAGTTTCTTCACCAATGAAGCTGCCCTTGTTTTGGACTCAATGCAGCTATGCTGACTTACAATAACTGGAAAATCATTAGGTTCATGGTGCTATTTTGATTTACAGCAGTTGGGGATCTGCCTCGTATGGTTTGAGCAAAAGGTCTAGAAATGGACCTTTCCCCAACCCTACCAAGCCTCTGGAATTAGATTCTTTTATCTAGAGAGGGATGGTCCACCCCTTCTGAAGAGCCATTGTAATGCCAGTTTTCTCCTATCCTGTGTTCTGGTTCATTCCTTTCCCTTGTGCAAAGGGCACAGAGGCCCCATCATGAGCACTCCCCATGAGAAATCTCTGTAATTAAGGCCCTTCCATCTAATCTACTTTGTCAGCATCTGTCATGTTGATTAATGATCAGTTTATAAGGGTCTTGACCAACATTCCCTCTAAGCTGCATGGTGTGCGTGGCTGCGCAGGAGTGCCTGGCAGCGCGGCATGAGCGCGCCTGCGCATCTGCGCACGCCATGCAGCTTAGAGGGAACGCTGGTCTTGACTGGATATTAATTCTTCCTGAAGAGTTGCAGTAGCCCCCTCCCCACATACTTGAAGTGGATGAAACCAGAATCCTATCACTTTCTCATTAACGCTCCGCTAGACTGACTGCAATACTTGTCTAGTTCCTAAAAATGCAGAGCTTCAGGGCGAAGTGCTCCACCCATATAGTTCTGGTGAGCAGAGTAAAAGCACATGCACACTAGGCAGTGTAAGTTTATATCTAGTGGGCTCCATTTTTAGCTCTCACTTACACTGATTTTTATCTCCAAGTAAGGCCATTGGCCTCAGTGGAGTTGGTCCTGACTGGTTGTCCATCAGGTTCAATAAATTTAACAATCAGGTGAAAACAATTGAGTGTGTCTCTCCTTTCACTTACAATACAGTGTCAAATAGGGACAAGTCCACAGACAGCAACAAAGTCTTTCTTTTTCCTACTGGAGGCTATTCCAGTGAACTACACAGCAGCGCATGACTTGGAGATCCTTTGAACATGCTTTCATATTCACTGTTATTTGTTTTGTCTGTGTCAGGGGGACACCAGTGGTGATTACAAGACTGCCTTGCTGAATCTGTGTGGCAATGACCAATGAAGAAATCTGAAGTGACGATGTTGAAATGGAGGCAAAGAGAACATCAATAGTGAATAAGTGTCTGGAAATGTACGCTTAGAAACCCTTAGAAGATTTGCGTAGAGGCAAGGATTTTCCAAAGCTGCCTCTAGGATTTGGATACACGCTGTCCAAAAAGTGCCGCAAATCTCCTAGGTGGCTTTAGAAATGTTGCCATGGTGTCTAAATAAACTAGCTTCTGTTGTGTTCTGTATAACCTCCGACTCCTTGTAAAACACAATCCACCAGTAGGTACTTGCCCTGATAAGGGCTTTCGAGTTCTGTGCATTATTAAGCAGCCTCCCTTTCTGTTGCTTTCAGTGAGTGTCTGGGCATGATCCTGCATGCCTACAGCTCGTAAACGTGCACCTATAAACTGCTGTATACTTGGTAATCCCACTGGCTTCAGTAAGACTTGCAACCAATAGCTCCATGCAGAAGTGGTCCCTGAATGAATGCTGAAAGCACAACAATATTTCAGAGTGGAGAGTTCAAACCTAAGGAGCCTCATCTTGTTGCCTTTATTTGCATGAGAAGTCTCTAAGACATCAGTGGGAATTCTCACATGAAAAAGGGTTGCAGGTGGGAACAGAGCCAGGACACATGATGATAATAGCAATAGACTGATTTTGCTCTCACTGACTGCGCTATACATTAGGATAGATATGTGGAAGCCAGTGGAGGGACCTCAGTGTCTAAATGCTGGGAGACTGGAAGTGGGCCTGGTACCTTCTTTCTAAAGAACCTATACATTTAGCCAAATTCCCTTCTCAGTGGGCTGGGTTCTGCTCCCATTCACAGAATAACTCAGCGGATCTCTGGATTGGCACTGCTGTGCCTGAGGCTGATGGGAATACAATCAGGCCCTCAGTGTGGGCAAAACTGAGAGAAATGAGATGAAAATGTTCTGACAAACACGGGTTCACCTGAAAAGTGGTTCACCCTGCAGGTCACACCTTACTCAGAGTGGTCAGATTAAATGTGTTACCAACAGCCATAATGTTTGAAGTTTTTTGATCAGGCAGATGAACCCATAGGCACCTATTGCTATGCTTCCGTTATTAACAAAGTCTAAAATCATTAGGGTAGGGTATTCGAAGGGATGTTAGGGAATGAGGCATCTCAGTGCCCTAAAACTGTTAGGATGCCTTGAAGAAGCAATCCTGAAACAAGAAAACCTACTCCACAGCCCTCAGGTGGCCATAATATATGAACCAAAATGTATCAATGAAATCTCCTTGGGCTTCTGTTTTTAATGTTTAGTTTGAAAAAGGACTGGAAAATCATGGGATGTCCCCAGCTCAGGGAATCCTGCTTCTCCAGGAGGCTGAGCTTGCCTCTGAGCTCTGTTAGGCCCTTCAGACTTGTATGCCACACCATATGCCAGGGGAGCACAAGGGGCAGAGCATGCTAGCATTTCAGCCTGGCATGAAAAGTTGTCTCCCCATGACTACTGAGCCCATTGGCACCTGCAAATCTAGCAGTAGTATGAGAAGGGAGAATACCCAAAGCTGTTAAAAGGCCCTGAATCTGTGAAGTTTTAAGCAGTTCTGTTTTTGAGGTCCAGTATCATCCCTTGCTCTCAGCCACATCCCGAATGTTTAGAGGATGAAACTCATATCAGAAGCTTGATAAAGATGAGGTGTCCTGGTGAAATCCCCTGGTACTCCTGGCTCTGGTAGATCCAGAACACAGCACCACTTTTCTGCTTCATGCACTTGCACGTCCTGGAAAACTAATTGCAGCATCTTGCACCACAGTGTTTTGATTTTTGAACAGGGCCCTAGGGGCTACTACAAAAAAAAATCAGAGGGACAAAGGGAACTGGTTGCCAATTGATTATTAATGAGGCATTTATAACAGATTAATTTTTTAAAATATCCCTACCTAAAGACTTCTCTGTATTTGCAGAAAAAAACAGAAACCTCCAAATATTTTTAAAGCATTTTCAACTTTAAAAAAAAATCAAAACCTCAGGGGCAACCCAGGTCTGAAGATTTTCAACAGTTATTTGCAAGTACTTGCAGACAAAGCCCAGCAGTTTCCACAGTGCCATAAAGCTACTGGCTCCCTGCCCCATGTAGATGTCCTGTTACTAATAATCCTTCCTGAGAACTTTGTATTATTCCAGTGTAGACATTGTCCTTTCTTCCAGAACCATATGTGTTTATATATTTGTAACCCAGGTGGTACTCCAAGATGTACCCCCCTGCCAATTGAAGGGATCAGAGCAGGTGCACAAGTGCTGTGGGACATGTAAGGATCCTCCTTCCCCTATAGAGCAGAGCCAGACCACCACTGGGGACTTAACCATATACCTTTTAATAAGAATAACATGTATAAACCAGGGGATATAGGGGACACTACAATGCCCCAAGGGGGCAGGATTCAATAAAGGCTAGGCACTTACAATCATACAAATATTCATCCAGTTGACAGAAGACAGGTTTCATAGAATATAAAACACAAACAACAAAAGAAGCAATACTGGTGGGCAAAATATAAAATGCACAAAATGCAAAATGTCAAATAACAAGAAATATAGGGCCTCACTACCCGGAGTGGTGAAAGAGGGAGAAGACAATGACCCCTTTTCCACTGCAACAAGAATTTCTCCCTGTCACTTCACTCACCCCAATTCATTCCAGCTAGGATTTGAACTCAACTCTCCCATGTGGGAGACAAAAACCTGACCACACAGCCACTAATGCTGGCTCTGCTTTAAGCTGCTAGGGGTTTTGACTTTCCTGGAGCCCCTTCTTTACATTGAGCCTCCTGGCCTCTTGCTGGAGCTGGGGAACCTCTCCTGCTGGCTGCAGCCTCTGGTAGGGGATCCTGGAGCCCAGCGGGAGCCTCTCTTGCCAGTCGCACACCGCGCTGCTGAGGGTCCAACTGCTGCCTGCAAGTCCCACTCCTTCAGGGTTTTCTGGGGCAACTGCTCCCGCCCCAATCACCCAGCTGTTTGAAACTCCTTCCTCATGGTCCCTTGCTGGTCTGCCCTGAGTCAGCTACACTGTCCCTTTTATCCTCCTCCAGGTGCTCTGAGGGGCCAATCAGGGAACATGGAGGGACCTGATTAGTGAGGAAAGAGAATTCCAAGCCCTCCAATCAGCTTTTACCCTATCAAAACCCCTGGGCCAAATCATTACCAGCTAGTCCTTCACATCTTACATTAGTCCTTTACTTGGAAATGGAAATGGCGCATGGGCTTGTTAGCTTGTTATTAAAAGGCAGGCCCACTCTTCAGTATGACAAATAGAAAAGCCAAAGAGGTTTTATTGGTGCCAAGTTATTACTCCAGCCTTGCAGGCCTGTGAGTTTAAGACTCTCACAGCCATGAGGCAATGGGAAGTTATTTTATGCAGCTCAGCCGTTATCAGTGCAACGCTGTGTAGCAGTAGAAGCAGGTCAACCATTGTTTCTGTTCCTGATCCTTTGAATAGCCTGAAGATGAATGAGAGAGGGAACCATGACTTTCTGTTCTCTTGGTGACCTTGTCACTGACGAGCCCAATTTTCCCACATCAGCTTTCTGAGGCTGACTTTCCCGTTTGTAATCAGAAGAGGGTCAAACTTACAAACCTTTGTGACAGCAGTCCCTTTTCCCCATTACTTAGGATGAGGGTTGCACTGGGGAGGATGTCCGCTTGAGGACAGGAGACCGGCTACTCCCATCTCTACCTATCCCCAGAATTACATAAGTGGCAAGCCAGAGCAGAGTGGGCAGTTGGATCCTGGCTGGCAAGGGGGGAGGAACTTGAGAGTGCTGGACAGATCTCTGAGGGCCTTAGGGGTGAATACAGGTGGCAAACCAAGGGGAGCAAAGGCCCAGCTAAACAAATCTATAAAGCTGTGACCTTACTGGGGAGCCTGATGGGAGGTATCTGTGTGGATGCAATAGGTGCAGATGTGGTTCAGGAAACCTGTAGGAGCTGGAAGTGTAGTATGCAGAACACAATCCTACAGGTGACCAGGTCCCTAGATTGAAGCCCAGTGGAGTTACTCAGGCCCCTAACACCTTTTCCTGCTCCTAGGAGCCAGAAGATGGTCAGTCTCAGTCGAGTGACAAACTGTGGAGGGGGCTGTTAAGAATAAAGGACTCTTGGGATTTTCTAGTGCAGAGACTCACCACTTCACCCAAGGTTGTGGGAGAGAAAGGCTTTGAGTGGCCCAGCATGCTATTAGTACGGAAGGAAGGTTCAGAGCACCTGGTAATTATGCTGCAAGGTGTGGGAAGTATAGCTGGGGAAGAAGGATACCACTAGGCACTCATCCAAGAGAAGATAAGCCCTGAATCACTCAGGGAGTACACAGTAGTAATCTCAGCCCTCGCAGAGACAGGTGACAGGTAGTGGTGGGCCAGCCACAACCCTGTTTGCACTACTGCCTTGCAACCCTGCCAGAAAATGACAACATCCAAATCTGGCAGATGAGTTAGGCAGGGGGAAACATGGCTCTCCTGCTACAACCTCACAGCAAGGCCACGAGTCCTTACTTCTATTGGCAGAGCTGTGATGTTCTTGAGAAGGTTCCTCTAAGGAGCATGGCTACTCCATACCTTCACAATTCATCCCTTTTGGTAGTTTGCCAAGGGTGAGAAAGACAATGAACCATGCACATGAGAACATGGGCATTGCCATGAAGGCTTGTATGAATGCACAGAAATGGCTGCACTGCCAGAGGCATTTTTCCCCAGGGATAAACCAGCAAGGATTAGGGTCACTTCCAAGGCCACACTTGTGAACAAGCCATGTTTCAGAGGAGGTGGAGTGTAAGCAATGAGATCTTCTATTGGACTGTAGTGCTCTCTAGTGGTCAGTACTGGCCATTGCATGCCTATGTGAACGCGTTTGAATACCAGCAACTCTCGCAGTTACTAGTACGCAGTCATCTCTGACCCAGTTATTCAAATCTTAAAAGCTCTTATGGGAAGCAAATGCAAACTCAGCTTTGCCTCTTGTTTGCAAGAAATCATGACCGGCCTTTATGTGATTTAGACTACACCCTTCTGAAGCCAAGTATCTGGAAGATTTCCCCTTACGCCTGGAGCAGCAGCCTAGGTGCCTGGGTATAAACAGGGCCTCAGTTTGTAAAATCAGCCTATCCCTTCTTTCATCTGCCCCAGTTTAGGAAGCTTCTGAAGCCCCAGGCAGGGGTGGAGGATGTTTGCCGGTAGTAGGGCAACATATGGTTCTTGACTGACTCACAGATTTGGAATTGATTTGGCTGGTTTGGCTTGGAACATGGCAATTTTTTCTTTAAAAAAAAAAAAGTTGTATTGTGACAGCTGATGGGCTCACTCCTATTGTGATGCATGTCTAGCGCTGCGGGGGGGGGTGGGGGGAGACATGATACTGAATGCTGTGTGCCTCAAACTGTGTTGGGCAACATGCATAAAATCATTTGTTGAATTTCAGGGGACAGTATGGTCTCTCTGATTTTGATGGCAAACCTCCCACTAACTGCAGTGGGAGAAGGCTCAGGCCCTGACTTTTTAAACACATAGTGAAGACAATTAAACAGATTTCTAAGCCAAGTGGAAACCTGAGCCCACAGGGGCGAAATACTGTACTTACAGCAGCCCCTTGTGGCTAACTATCCTAGGTGCAATCTGACCCAAAGATTTTCACCTTCTAGGAGAAAAGAAAGAACTGGAAGTACAAGGCAAGATTTTCAAAATTGCTAAAGGGATCTGAACCTAGTTTCCATTCATATTAATGGGAATTGGGCAACAGAGTCCTCCTGGGGCACTGACAGAAGTGACATTTGTCACACCATTGGCTAGCAAAGCCCTTTAAAAGTGGCCAATCCTGCAACAATTTAAAATTCATCTAGTAGAGATCAAATGAAAGTGCTTCAAAGTGAAGCACTCCAAAGTGGGCTGTCCTGTGTCTGCTTTGCACTGCCCTCCTGGGCAGCCCGGTGCTGGGCAGCCTGGTGTGGTGTGGACCCCAGGCAGTTGCAGCAGGAACGGCCCCGTGGTAGCAAAGGGGAGAGGCCATTCCCCACTACCACAATGAGTAACAGCTTCTGTCCCGTGCTGCTTCTGCTGAGGTTGGACAGGCGAGCCTGGAGCAGGTGTGGGGTACGCAGGGTTGGATCTGTGCAGTGCAGGTTCCCACCAGTCCCGCTGGGCTGAGGCCAGTGGCAGCAGCAGCTGGAAGGAGCTGCTGCCGCCTAGAAAGGCAGTCCCACCATGGAGCTTTCCTAGCCTCACTGTGTATCCAGGGGTGGCAAGCCACACCATGGGCAGGTGGTGCAGAGCAGGCATGGGGTGGAGCAGGCCAGGTTGAGGCTATGCTTGAGTTCCCACTGATCCGCAGTAGCAGGGGAGAGTCTGGAGTGGGCACAGGGCAGGACTGGGGCTGCACGCTATTGGCAGTGGCCGGGAGGCGTGGCTCTGGGCTTCTGCGGGCTGGGGCATGTGTGGGGCTTCCCATAAACATCCCACCATACCCACAAACCCTCCCCTGCAAACCCCACAACCACACCTTCCCCCACATACAATCACACACCCCACAATCACTGCACTCACCCATTCCCTCCCCCCACAAACCGCACGCACAACCCCCGCCACACACACATACACACACTCCAGGGGATTCCTGCTCATTGCTACACACTCACCCTACCACACATGAGCACTCACATCTCCCCATGCACACCCCACACACACCCCCAGCCCCCCTCCCCTACACACATCCCACAGACCCCCACAAACTCCATACCACCCTGTGACAGGGCGCGCTGGGCCCGCCCTCAATATGGCTCCCGCACCTGCCTCTGGGCAACCGCCTGCCTACTTTCCTGCCACGTCTTTGATGATGATTGGGTCATTAGCGGGAGGCTGCCCTTTCTACTTGTACTGCCCCCTCCACTAGGGGGCGCTGTCTGCGGCTCCTTCCTCCCCAATACCACAGCCCACACCTTGCGGATATCGTGGCCTCTCTCTCGTTCTCTCTGGACCGTCTCACATTTGTCCTTCTCCTGGACTCTATGCGCCCCCCACTGGGCTCCTCAATACAGCGCTCCCCACTCTGGGCTCCCCACGCCTACACTGGGCTCCTAAATATGGCGTTCCCCTCTCTGGGCTCGCCTTGCCCCCACAGGGCTTCTCAGTGCGTTCTGCCCCCTGCCTAGAGCCTCAATACCGCCCCCTCCTTGGGGCTGACTGTGCCCAACGTGGGCTCCTAAATGCTGCCCCCTTCCTGAGGCTCTCTGTGCCCAACTTGGGGTCTCTAATGCCTGTGGCCCCCTCTCGGGGACTCCCAAGGCCCAACCTTGGGCTCCTAAATAATATGGCCCCCTTCTTGGGGCCAACCTGGGCTTCCCGTGTGGCCCCTCTCGGGTCTCCCAGTGTTGCCCCTCACGGGCTTCTCAAATAATGCCCCTCTTGGGCTCCTCAGTCATTGCCCCTCTTGGGCCTCTCCAATCGTGCCCCTCTTGGGCTTTCTCCGTGCTGCTCCTCTTGGGCTTCTCAATCGTTGCCCCCTACCTAGGGCTTCAGTATTGCCCCCTCCTGGGACTGACTATGCCCAACTTGGGCCTCCAAAAGAATGTGGTCCCCTTTCAGGGACTCCCAATGCCTGCACTTGTGCTTCTCATTAAAATAGCCCCCTTTCCAGGGCTCCTCAATGTTGCCCCCTCCCTGGTGCTCGCCGAGTCCAACTTGGACCCCCTTTTCAGTGCTGCCCCCTCTCTGGGCTAGTTCTGCTATGCCCAACTTGGGCTTCTTATCCAATGCTCCCTCTCTGGGGTTTTCTTATCAATGCTATGCCCAATTTGGGCTCCTTATCCAAAGCCCCATCTCTGGGGCTTCCTTATCAAAAGCCCCCTCTCTGGGGCTGGGGTCTACGCACCCCCATGCTGCTGTGCCCTAACTGGCATCTATGAACGCTGTGCCCCCATGAGCGCCGAAACGCGCCCCTTCCTGGGCACTAGGGCCCCACACTACTGTGGGTCGCCCCTGAGGCCTCCTCCACCCCTACAGCCTCGCCCAAACCACCGATATAATAACAACAGAAGACAAACACAAGCCTCCGGCTATAACATAAACATAAGGCACCTGGCCATAACAACAAAAGCCTCTGGACTAGGCCACAACATCATTGCTCAAGCCTTTGGGGCACTCATGAGCTGCACTCACATTCTCCCCCTCCCTCCCTCCCTCCCTCCCTCCCCCTCCCCCTCCCCCTCCCCCTCCTCTCTCTCTCTCTCTCTCTCTCTCTCTCTCTCTCTCTCTCTCTCTCTCTCTCTCTCTCTCTCTC
>JAGPOW010003149.1:267641-284860 GCA_030014935.1 Caiman crocodilus | reverse complement strand
CTCTCTCTCTCTCTCTCTCTCTCTCTCTCTCTCTCTCTCCTGCCCCTCTGGCTGCTGGCAGAGAACTGCCAGCCTGGCTCTGCCTCTGGGCCTTATAAGAGCCAAGCCCTGCCCCTCTTGGGTCAGCTGACCGTCATCCGTTGCCTGGGCAACCCGCAGCTGCGCAGCCTAATCACTGCTAGGGCGCCCTCACTGGCAATTCTCTTCAGGCACAGGGCTACCTGACTGCCCTGTGACACACTCGCATACACACATCCACACATCCCCACAAACACATCCCTACACAAAACCACCCATACTCATCCACTTCCAAACACACCCCCACATCCACACACACATACCTTCCTACAGCCCCTCCACAAATCCCATACCCACCTGCCCATACCCCTCCACACACCCTCCTAATACACAAAATTAAGACTGCATTTTTGAGCTATTATGCAATCACCTCTACACTAAATATACCACACAAACACACACAAATTTGACAAAAATATTTTTAACATAACATTAAAATATGTTATTGTCAATGTTTGATTTTTAGTATATCATTTGGGGGGGGGGTTGGTTCCAAGATGGCAAACCCCCTTCTCAAAAGGAGTACTTTTGGAGGCAAAAGGAGGAACTTCCAGTGGCAGAGGTCAGGGGTTAGGTGCCGGGACTTCTGGTCCCAAGATAGCAACCAGGGGGGGTGGGGCAGCTGTCAAGGGGCAGGGCTACCCTTGCAGCCCTCAACAGCTCGCCAAAGCTCATTAAGCAACCCTCCCGAAAAAACTTACCCCACCCCTGCTCTAACTCATGGCACTTTATGCAAAGCACTATAAGTTAGAGTGGGTACTGCACATCTGTCAGTGCCCACAATGGCATTGCAAAACCTGCCCATGTTCTCTGTAGAACACAAATACACACCTGCTGATTGGAACCCTGAGAAAAGAAAGGAGGCAGCCACATTGCCATTGTTGTTTCATGTATCCTTTACATTTCAGTAGCACCAGGAGCTCCAGTCATGAACCAGGATTGATGCTGTACAAACATGTGACTAAACATTTGCCCATACTTCAAATTGCTGGCAGTCTAGCATCATGTTTCATGTGACCATTCAAATCATTTTCTATCACAGTTGTTTTTTCAGCTATTGTTGTTTATAGAAGTCAATTTATTTAGAATGCTTTCTTTCCAGTTCAGCTTTTTCAGACCTGATTCTCACTGACACAACCACTTTATGCCACTCTGATTTAGAGTGACCTATTTTGGTGCCATTTTTTGGTACCTATTCAGTATTAAGGAACCCTAGTGAAAGTAAGAACCAGTCCTTTAATGTAAAGGATCAGGTCCCGTTTAGAAATGAGGCTAGAGATAAGCATGCCATAGCAATATCTAAATAATACCAATTCTTAATTTTATTATGTTAATGCTTTGAGGCCCCATTAGGCTAGAGAATATACAGGTATAAGGTGAGAGAGAATCAATATCCTGAACAATTTACAGTCTGAACAGAAAAAGACAGACAAAGGTTTATATGCCTAAGGGTATTTGGGTATAAAACTTCCATTGAAATCAATTGGAAAGAAGTGCCTAAATACTCCTGAGCACTTGGGCATGGGGGTTGATTTATATATATGTGTTCTATGAGTATACAGTGGCTTGCAAACTGGGGGCTCTGCTCTATGAGTAAGGGGCCCTGTTGGTGATGGTGGTGCTAAAAGATTAAACTGCTGATGGAACTGCTAAGAAAACCCAAGCACAATTGCTGGGCAACAATGTGATCATAAGGCATCAATAAAGATTTAACTACCTGTTGATTACTGGTAAAACTTCCACTGGACAAGCAGGTGCATTAATAAAGAAAAATCAATTCCTAAGCTGGTCTTTTTAAAATGCAAATATTTACTCAGGGTCTTTCCTTTCATTTACGGTTTAATTAACATGATTTTATTGCACAAAACTTGAGACTCTCCAAGTAAAACAAGCAGCAAAGCACATGGTGGTCTAAGAGTCTTGGCAAGTGCCAACCATGCCATGGGCCAGCCCCCACCTTATCTTAAAACTCTCTAATGTGACATGCAGGAACAGTAGCGGGGACCAGAAGACAGGACTTCCCCTTTTATGGAAGTGCCCTAACCATTAGGCTGCAGAACCATGGATAGTCTCAGTCTCTCTCAGACTCAAGTGATTTATACATTTTTTTTTCCTGCTCTGTACAACAGATTCAACACACACAGTGGAATATGCTTTCCAGGGTAGCCTGTAGCATAACGATTAGGGTGTTCCCCTAGAATATGGGATTTGAGGCCCTCTGGCTGAGAATGTATCTCACTTCTCTGACCATGTACACTGGTAATGTTCACCTTGTTATATGATATATTTCTGAGGGTGATTAAAAAGCCACTTGAGGACTGCTTGGGGTCCTATTCTGAGGTGCCTAATCGAATTCTAGATTCTACTTTGGGTGCCAGGTGCTTAAATCTGAGGCCCTGCAGCACCTAACCTTTGAAGGACCTAATTCCTTCATTGGATGTAGCCCTAAAAGCCTACCAAACCACTCTACAAATGGTCTGTAGATGGGATGTTAGCCTTGTGGTCTGTAGCCCTAGAGTACAGGAATTTGCTATTGGCATCTGTTGGCGAATGGAAAGAGTGGACCCAAGCTACTTGAGAAGTCAGTGTGGACAGAGACTACCTAGGGTGAGGGAGATCAGCCCCCATCTGCTAAGGGGAACAGCCTTGGCTATTCTCCCTTTGCATATCAGCTATGGGACCATTTGGCAGAAATGAAATGCTGTTATTCCAGGTAGATGAAAGACAAGAGAACAGCACCCAGTGTGCCAGGACTAAATGATGACCCTTGTCTCAGCGTGTAGGATGAGGTAAGCACGCAGTTTGGTCTTGTTAAGTGCTTGATTGGCGCTTAGGCAGCTTGAGCTGAAGCTGCAGTAACAACACACACACGGAGAGGCCCACGTAAAGGCCTTGCTACCCAGCACTGGCGTGGAGATCTTTCCAGCTGGGAAACATGGCAAAGCCACAAGAAAAGCTCATCCCTTGAAGTAGAAGATGGACCTGCCCAATGTTTTGACTTCCTCCAAATGGTGAGTGTGGCACAGGGGATGAGAGAGGTGGCTAACACCTGAATGTCTTGTCTTGTCAGTCCTTTACATCTGTAAGAGGCCAAGTGAGATCAGTCCTTTACAGCTGTAAGAGGCCAAGTGAAATGAAGGCCATTACCAAGATGCCCTGAGGATGGGAGTCTTGACTAACAGATGTTGCTAATTAATTACTTGCTGACCTTCCTGACTTCATGCTGTGCCAGCCCCCTTCCCACTACATCCCATGATTCCTAGTTTTAGTTCCTTGGACTCAGCACTGCACATGGGGACATTTTGCCTGTTGCGGTAAGGGAGGTAACTTCTTTTCTGAGGCTTTTGGGTGCAGTTTAAGCCAGTGCTGTTACATTTCCAAAAAGACCTGATAGATAGCTGAACCTAGTTGATCTTGCTGCTCCCACCCCATGCGTAGAAAGATTAGATAAAATAATCTACCTTGGGTGTCACCAGATTCGGAGGGAAGTCTATTAAAAGAAGCAGGCTTCAACATCAACCAGGAGGCAGAATGGACCCATGCCAGGGATCTGACATGTGCTCCTTCAGCGGCTTGTTTGCCCCTACACACCAGACCCAGCAGTTCTATGACATCTTGCGCTGACTCAGGAAATTCAACATCTCCACCTGTGTTCAAGTTAGCAAGCACTGTTTGGCTCAGAGGCTTAAAGCTGGAGTAGCAAATAGTCCTATTCTCTCAAGTGAGGGTTTTACAGTTCAGAGGTCTCTGACACTTCAGGCCAGGGGTAAAAAGCAGGGCCGGGCCATTTCCCCAGCCACCACTCTGTTTCCCACTACACCAAGTTACTCTTCTTGAAGTAGCTGTGATCCACTTCCACACTAGCATACATACAACCCCAGAGGACTGTCTTCTTTGGAGGTGAAGGGTTGACGATGTATTCACTACCAGCAGCATTTGAGGGGGGGGGTTTCTCACTGTTGAGGTGGCCACTACCCCCTGGGCCATACCATGTGGTTCCAAGAGAGGAGAGTACATAGGTGTGGTCTTAGGTAGCTCAGGGCTTCGGGACCAGGAGAGCTGCTACATCCTGTTTCATGTGGAGGTCTGTCTTTTCTGTCAGAGCAAGGCCTTTTTCATGGACTACCCTTAGAGTCCAATGACAGTCATGGAAGATTATTTTATCTGTAACTTTTCTACCAGAAGCTGGGAGCAGCAAGAAGAGCTGGGCTTACTTACCTATGGTCTCTTTCTGGAAATACAACAACACCCGTTTGGAAGATAATGGGAATGTGTCAGGATGCTACTGACATAAGGTGTCCTGGTGTGCCTCTGGCAGTGTTCATTGTATTATTAGAAACTTTCACTAGATCTACTTTCTGGCCCTTTAGTTCAGTGAGATTTTTTTTCTCTAACAAGCTCATAGTGGTGTGCCATAACAGGACTGTCACCCTCCTTGGGGACATGGGCTGTCTTCTGTGTTTGGAGGAGGAATTAGTATGCCTGGGATGGAGAGGGTCTGCATGCATTCCTTATATTTACTCCTGTTCCAGAGGCCAGCCCTAAAGTGTACCTGCATTGTGCCTAGGACCAGCTATTGCGAGTTGGAGGCTTAATCAGCCCGTCTGCTAGTACCTAAACGTTTTTGCTCTGTGGGCCAGATCCAGATAATGGGCCCAATCTGGCTGCAGGATATTGCGCAGCTGACCATGATCCACACACCCAGGGACAAGGTAGGGCCAGGTGGAGCAGCCCTGATCTGGATGCATGGGGGGTGTGCAGCAGCCCTGATCTGGACATGGAGTGGGGCAGGGAAGCAGCCCTGTCCTAATCCCTATCTGGATGCACAGGGGAAAGAGGGGGGCAGGGCAGGCAGGGCAGCCCTGATCCCAATATACAGAAGGATGAGGGAGCAGTCCGGCCCCAATCTGGACACCTTGGAATGTGGGGTTAGGATAGAGCAGCCCAATCCAGATATGCAGGTGGAGGCAGGACGCAGCCTGGATTGATGTGTGAGGGTGGAGCCCGGCCCTGCTCGCCCTTCACTTCAATGCCCCGGTGAGGCTGGAGCCAGCTGCACAGAGCTTCCATCACTCCCCACTCCTGTAGGGGAGCCCTGTGGGCCAGATGTCATAGTTCAGGGAGCCGGAGGTTGTGTACCCATACTAGAAGCTTTTGGGCCTGAGTATCGGGTGTCACCTACATGTATGTTCAGGTTTCTTGCAATAATGAACCATGAGGATTGCCCCGCTAACACAGCATTTAACATTTCTATTGGTTTCCCATTGGAACTTGAAAGGTCTATGATAATTTTGTTTGACAGACATCGCATAGATACATGGCTCTCTTGCATTTCCAGCTGAATGATAGCAGCTGTTGTGAAACAGATGCAGACTTTTATAGACTCAGTTAACAAAGAAACAAAAAGGAAAGAAGGTTTACATTTAAGTAGTACATAACCACCAGGAGGAACTAATGCTGGCTCCTCACTGGTAATGAAGAACAGGATATGATGTAAGTACAATACTAATAACTAGTGTGCAATACAATATGAGTCTATAATTTAATTCACTTTCAGCTGAAATTACTTTTTAGGTTTACAAATGACAGTGAACCTTAAAATAGACTTAGAGACTCAACAGGAGCTGAATCATGGATTCTAGAGTTCTACAGAAATGCAGGGTAAAGAAAAGGACTGAGTAGTTGGGGTTTTTTTAACAAGTGGTTAATTCACTCAAAAGTAGTTTTGAGGAGAAACTAGAAAACTATTTGTGGATTTGGCAAATAATTTCAGCTATTAAACAGGTAAAATTTTTGAAAAGGCTGAACCATTTTCAAAATGAAGTTAGTTATTTCAAAAGAATATTTTTTTGACATATTCCCTTTTTGTCCTTCAAAATGAACTTATCATTTTAAAATAAATAAAATGGTTTAATGTGAAAGAATGGCATTTTGTTTGAGGTCAAATGAAATGTTTCAGGTTGATCTAAAATGCATTTTTATTGCATTTTTATTGTTTTTTCTGAAAAAATTGTTGTCCAACTGGAACCAAAACCTTGTCTCAGTTTTTTGTTTCAGCCAACAAACAAAAGAATCCCTTATGTGTCCATTTCTAATCATGAATTATTGTTCATATTCATATGGAGTGGAGGGCTTTTTTGGCTTAAACTTTGCTTGGTTTTCTTCCCTCTCTGACAAATGAAACCAGCCAATGTTGTGGAAGGCTGAATCAATTCTGAATTCACAAAAGCAATAGTAAATGATGCAAGGCAAAGGAGGGCAGGAAAGAAAGTTTTATTTAAAGTTTTCACTTTTCTGACACTTTGTACCTTATCTGGCTTAATTTGTTCTTTATCTTCTGGAGTGAACTAGATTTTTCACCTTGCTTGTTGTTCCCTTGTTTTATTAGAAATCAATTACAGTAACAATACTTTGTATTTATTAGTTGCTTGTCATGCAAGTATCTCAAAGCTTGGTAATAATTAAGCTTCATATAGAGATAGAGTGGATAAGTACTGTGCTTGGCAAACTAATTGAATTTTCTATGGTCCATAATTTGGCCCTTTATTTTCTTTGAAAATAATTCTTACAGCAGGTAAGTTTTTTAGGAACGTGTTAGCTTAAAATTGAAAATTGGTCAATGAATAACTTATACACAGGAGCACTAAATTCATGTACACTGAGACCAGATAGCAATATCAGAAATATATATAGCAACCTGAGCATAAAAACAAAAAATTTAGTATGTGCATTGCTTATGAACAATTTGATCAGAATAAGATTCTCCAGTTCAAACAGAAAATGGAAACATTATCATATGATTAATCAAAAAACTCGAACAGCAAATTAAGAGTAGAAAGTTATTACATTCATTACGAAAAATGGCAGGCTTTAAAATTTAAATTTCAGCATAGCAGATTTAGATTAGAAAAACTTCCTTACTGTCAAAATATTAAGGCAGTGGAATAGACTGTCCAGGGAAAATGTAATCTCTTCTTCCTTGGAGGTTTTGAATAAGCATTGGTCAGGAATGGTATAGGCACAGCTTTCCCACAGGGGGTTGGACCAGATGGTGCATGAGGTCCTTTCCAACCCTCTGATTCGGAGACCACAAGTCTCCTTAGGACATGTAGTAATAAAAGTAGCCAAATGGGACAGAAGCCAGATTGGTCACTTTTTGCAGTTAGTTACAGAAACTGGAGTGCCTTAACCATGCAAGCCTGATGGGTTGCTAGGTCCAAGTAAACTGTTGACCCTTTGGGTATCAATTAGTAATTATATCTTGTAGCAAGTTTTGTATTGTATTATCCCTGACCAACTGGACTCTGTGTAATGGAGGTTTTGTCAGTGTCAAAGTCTCCAGATGTATAAATCCCCCAAGTGGATCTACTTTTCATGCTGTTGAATGAGTACTGGGCCCTCTTGATCTTTTAGAGCATGTCTAGACTGTGGCAGTAGCATCTCCTAACCAGCATGGCCCCAAAGCATGCCCCATCCACCTGCTCCCCCTTGCATGCCCAAACCTGCAAATTCACTAGTGAGGCTACAGCAGCAGCCTCTCAAGCATGCAAGAGCCTGAAACCTCAGGAGGGATGCCGAGGAGTGTTTTCAGCAGCCATTTACAGGTTTGTTGGAAAAACCAGGCCAAAACATGCTTCCACAGTAATATATGCATGACCCTGGGCTCCAAAACAGCAAAGTAGTAAACCACGCACTGACCCTGAGGCATTTGCTTCGTTGTCAGCAGTCCCTTGGAGTCAAGGGTAATGTCCGTCAGGCTTGATGAGTCCTCAGGTGACTGAGGAACCCGATTCTGGATACACACGTACTTTGGCAATGGGGGCATGTTGTTGCATGGGGAACTGAGAGTCACAGACTTGGGTTATTCTCCTTCTCCTTCCTCTGCCACCGCCGTTCTGCCTCAATTTTGAGTCACTGGGCTTTGAAGAGGTGCACGCCTTGGTGGACCAAGTGGTGCCACACCAAATGGTCAGCAGCTTGCTCCTGTCAGCCTTTGGTGTCAATGCCTCTGTGTTTGAGGGTGACTTTGAGTGTGTCTTTGTACCATTTCCTTTAGCTGTCCTTTGAGATGTTGGCCAACAGAGAGCTAGGAAAAGAGAATCTGGTGAGGGAGGAGGTTCTCGGATATCCAGACGTGGTAGCCCATCCATTGGAGTTTATTTCTCAAGAGCAAGGCTTCAATGCTGGTGGACACAGCTTCATGGAGGATGCTCACACTGGTCCAGTGGTCCTCCCATTTGATCCCCAGGATTCAACACAAGTACCACTGGTGAAAGCTTTTGAGGATCTCAATCTGGCACTGGTAGACAGTCCAGGTTTCACTGCAGGAGAGTAGGGTGGTCAGCCTGACAGCCTTGTAAACCTGGACCATCATCCACTTCTGAAGTTCTCTATTTTAGAAGACACATTGTCACAGCTTGAAGAAGGCTGCACTGATACAGCTGACCCCGTGCTGGACTTCTTCAACAATGATAGCTGATTGAGCGAGGTGGCTGCCAAGATACAGAATGTGCTTCAGTTACATTGCAGCCAACAGGGCTTGAGTCTGTGAACAATAATGAGACACTTCTGGCCTCGTTTTCATAAGAGCTAAGAACCCACAGTTGCCATTGACTTCAGTAAAAAATAGAGGTCTTTGAGGATACAAGAAATTTACAGAGAGTCACTTCCGTGTTCATGACTCCAGAGATCTGGATTAATTTTCTTGCTCTATCACAGACTCCTCGTGAGACTCTGTCTCTCTGTTTCTGATCCTATATATAAGAAAAGGGAAATGGTAGCCCTGTACTTTTCAGGGTTTTGTTTTATGAAACTAAATTAATTTTGGGAATATGCTCATACACTGTGATTGGTGGAAATGGTGAGTGTGAACCAGGGAGTGAAATGTAACAGAATATTTCTCCAATCTTGAGGGAGGGAGGTTACATTTTCTTCTACAGCATCAGCTGTTGTTGGTGTCAAGCAAACGATGACCCAATGCTGTAAAGCCTACAGTATGCAGGTATGTAACTAAACCTAAAGGCTAGAGACAGACTTTCAAAAAGCCCGAGTGTATGTTACCACAGTCTTGATGTTTCTTTATCCTTTGCCTGTTCACTCCTTTTGGCCTGTTGGCTTGTGACCCTAACCCCTATGATTTTCTATATAAAAGTGGGAACTCCCCCTTGCTGCTTTGTCAGTTTCTGGGGCCACAGGGTTGGCACACATTAATCACATTAACTTGCGTTGATAAGCTGACATTTTCAGGGCAAGTTCAGTGTCTTCCCACTTCTAACTAGGACCAAATTCTGGATCTAAGCCTTACTGTTGGACAGAAGTGCAGAGTTTGTCTATTTGGCTAGGGACAGACATTCAAAAAGCCTGAGCCCGAATTAATTCAATCTTTGCAAGTTAGTCTTACCTGGCTAGGCTGAACTGGTTTGTAACTGCACAGACATCTCCTCTGGACTTAAGAAATTCAGGCCACATGCCTGCAGTGTCTCAGGCTAGAAACTGGGGGATGCTAAAAACAGCCCTCCCTTCCCTTGTACAGTACTGAACTGAGGTGGGGCGTGGCCAGGCCCGGTCTGATTAGGGAGGGGTTTAAACCCCACACCATGCCTGCACTGTCTCAGGCATTTCCCCACTCGCTACTCAAGGAGTGGGAGTGTTGCCAGCCCCCAGCCTCAACCTAGCACTCTGAGGCAAAGAGGAGTATGCAGTGCATGCATCTGTTGATGATACTGAGCTTTTCAGTCTCCCTCTTCCTGTCTGCAAACCAGCAGGGGTGGGGGCTGATAAAACTACAATGTTTATCAGCCCATCAGCAAAACAAAAGCGTCTCTCATTAGTTCAAGGTCTTCTTAAACAGCATTTTCCAAGGAAGGAAGGAGAGACATTACCAGCTGACCTGTTGATTAGCTCCAAAAAGCCCTAAATGGACACTGTTCTGTCTGCCTGTTCCAGTGAAATTGGAGGCACACAGACACCTCTCAGCATTAGCTAGCATACCACATGCCTGAAGTCCATGGGCCTGGGGTCCATGCTGTGCGAGATGGGAGGGAGAGAAGAATCCCTACTTCAGCAGCCAGAAGAGAGGGAAGCCAGGCAGACCTTTCTGTGCCTGTGGTCTTCCCCAGAGCTCTGGCTAGGGAGGAGAAGGGCAGGGCCAGCCTGTTTTTTGTAACAGAGAATACAGCCCAGCCCAGCCCAGCCCAGGGCTACAGAGGATCTGGGATGCTGGGAAACTCTGGTTTAACTTAAACAAGTAAAGGGTTTGGGACAGACATTGCATAAACCCTTTTGACCCAAATCAGTTAAGTCTGATACTGTGTTCAACCAAGTTTATCTTAAACCAGTTTCAGCCATTTTAAAACTGGTTTATGTGTACTGAACTTATGTTCTGTTACAGGTTTAATCCAGTTTCTGATCATTTAAACTGTTTATGTGTAATGTCCATCCCTAGCCATAACAGTGCACAACTCTCCTTGCTTGCTTGAAGTCACCCCTTTATCAACCCTTTATTTTCCTTTGCCTTTTTCTCTCTTTCTTGCATAAATATTTTTCTGTGGAAAAATGCTGGTCTGACAACTTGGAGAATGAAGTTTATCTGGTATCCATAAAACAGGTTCAGGATTGCTTCAGGCTTTTTGTGCACACATCATGAATCTAGTGATCCCTCCTTGCGGACCTTTAGGCAAAACTGGGTTGGACCCAAAGTTGCAGGAGAGGATATTTCTGTCTTTGATGTAGAATAGGGGAGAGCAACATCTTGCAAAACTGACCTACTGGTAACCCCCCTTCTCTTTTTTTTTTCTTGGTAAAACTACATAGTTCAAACTGCAACTCATAACCTTTCTGTAAAATGTTCAATGACTGAAAGCCTGGCAAAAAATAATTATATAGAGTACATTATATGTTAATACTCTCCCATTAGCTTGAAAATATTGTGGCTGAAAAACTATGGCATTTGGATGACCTTCCTCTTACTGTTTTTCCAGCAGATACTGAGACTCAATTCTAATTTAAACAAAGACTGCTCTTAGTAAGAGTGAACTTTTTAAGTTCCATCACTTAGTTGCCAGTATCTGGATTGATGCTTGGATGATCTGATGTAATTTAAAAGATAGTAAATTGAAACAAAATAATTCCCTTCATCGGGCTGTCAATGGTATCTTTTAATTTAGTATTGTATTTATTATGGGGAAATTAAATTATCCTATTCATTAGAGGCAGAGGCTAATGATGAATGGAGCAACATTCCTCACAGATGATATTAATTAAATCCTCATAAACACTGATAATTTCCCAGCAGGAAGCAGAAGACGGAAAAGTTCTAAGAAGTAGGCCTGTAAATACTGCAATAGGAAGAGAGCTACTGGATGGCTAGGACTGCTGGCAGCAACTGAATTCTGTTCTCTTTCCTTTTATTTTTGCAGTGTAGTTCAAGGAATATTTAAAAGACTGACTGTTTCCAGAAGCCATAGTTCAGAGCCCATTGTGCTAGGTGCTGTATATGTATATAGGAAGAGAAAATCCCTGTCCCAGAGAGCTCTGATAGTCTAAATCAGGGGTGCCACAAGAGGCACAGGCAGCCTTCGTGTGTAACACATAACAGATTGAGGCGGGGGCAGGCAGCACAATGGCAGGAAGTGGAAAGTAGGGCTGCAAATATGGCAGGGAGCACTGAGGAAGAAGCGGAAAGAAGAAGAGTGGCTTGGGCAGGGGAAGGAGATGGAGTGGTACTTGTGGAGGGTACAGAGATAGTTTGTGACATGCCTGCCAAAAAAGGTTGGACTCTGTTCATCTAAAGAGAGAGAACCATAAAAGCTGGGAGAAGACAGCATTATTATGCACAGTTACCAAAGAATTTACCAGGTAGTGAGTGACTTGGGAGTCTAAGTCTCATTTTCAAAGCAACTAAGTCATGTTAAGTGTTTTGGAAAACTCATTGTAAGGAACTTTCCCGGGGTTCAACAGGGAGTATATGGCAGATTCAGAAGTGGATTCCAGTTCTCCTGCACCAGTACTGCAGCTACCTATCCTTCATCCAGGAGCATAACTAAGGTAAGGTGACAGGGGCAACTGCTCCAAGGACGAGTGGGGTGGGAGCTAGAAAAACAGCTTTTGTCATAACTGTGTGATTGTGATAGGGGAGCAGCAGCAGCAATCAGAAGTCACTGCTGCAGGCACCCTGCTGCATTGTTACGCTGCTTCCTTCACCTCAGGAAAAGTGCACATGGGTTTAAAGAAAAACCCGATTCTAGCCAAGCTATTTTGAAAGGGTCACAAACTTCTCAGCAAATCTGGTATAATTCTCAGGTATGTAAAAAAACCCTGAATCAGGTGACTTTCCCCAAATCATGAGAAATACACAAGTCCATATCTGAGGCTGTGAAGTTTATGGATGATAGGCTGTTATTTCAAGGGTTGTATATTGTTCATGGAGCCTCTAGCCAGTGACAGCTAATGAAGGATAATGCAGTGCCCGGAAGCAAACATCCTATGGCTGTTTAGTATCAGTGCTTCTCCATGCCTGAAGCTGTTTCTGGTGACTTGATTATTACAGTGTTATTGTTCATGATGGGTCCAAACTGAATGCTGAGAAGGGGGACACCCCTCACTTGTGAGGAGCTGGACTTGGAGCACAGCCCCTCGCTCAGATCTAAAGTTCAGAGCTAGCTCCTGTGCACTAGTATAACGGGTCTTATGGGTCCTCACCTCAGCCCCTGGGGTCTGACCCACCTGCTTGCTCTCTCTGGCCCCAGTCTCTCACCTGCCATACCTTTGATTTTATCCTTTAGTTTACTGAACGGGTGGTCTCTGAGGTTGGGAGTGGCACCGCTGGTTCCTTTCTCTGGTTGGTTCTGCCTTTGTGGCCAGGTCGCATTTGCACTGGGATTTTGTGCTCCCCTCAGGGCACTTCCCTTTCAAGGAAGCATCCCTTCAGGCCTCCAAACACCTGCCAGGGTTTCAGCCATCCTAGTCTCAGACCCCTTTTTCTCTGGCTAAACCCTGGCCTTTGTCTATTGTCTGAGACCCCCCTGGGCATCAGTCCTGACTGGGCTGTAGCCCCTCCTGAGGCTCCAGTTTCATTCTGCCAGCCTCAACCTTCTTAGCTGGGGTCCAACTCCTGGCCCTGATAGTGGGAGGTGCCTCTGAGGCACCCAACCCATGGCCATCTCCTCCTCCTCCTCCTCCTCCTCCTCCCCTGTTGCCACAACTCAGTCCTGTGGTCCAATTCAAAAAACAAACCAAAAAAACCCTAACTGGTCCTAACACAAATACAAACCTTTATGCATCCCTGGATACATCACCTGGACTGTCTTGAACTCCAGTCTCCAGCCAGATCTACTAGGATCTCTATGTCCTGCAGCATCCAGTGCTAGACTGTCCCCTCCATGGCCAGAGGCTGGGCTTGTGTGCCCCAGGCTCAGCCCCTTCTGGTTATGTGACCCTGTTAACAGCATCCCACCCTGCTATTAACTACCTTCCCTTTTCTAGGCCCTTTTCTAGGTTCACCTGGGTAGCTATTACCTGCTGCCATTTTGTTCTCAGGTGTCCTGCACCTCCTCCTGCCTTCCTAGTAACAGAAGCAGGGGTTCCCTGTTACAGCATGATTCTCTGCTCTGCCTCTTAAAGGATTGTCTTAGACCAGAGGTAGCAAAACTCATCTGGACCCACAGGCCAGATAAGGGTTGAGAGGCTGGAGCCGAGGCACAGGGCTGGTCTGCTGCTAGTACCGCATGTAGCATGTACCCTAGACCACAAAATCACAATGAAGCACAAAACTGGCAGGTTAGGATGATCAAGGGAACCCACTCCTACTCCAGCCCAGGAACAGAGCTTCTCCACGAGTACCAGGAAGCCTAGGGCTCCAAAAGAATACTTATTTGCCTGTACACTAATGCCAGGAGTTTGGGGAATGAACAGGAAGAACTGGTCCTTCCGCTAAAAAAAATGTCTGCAATCTCATAGGAATAACAGAGACCTGGTGGGACTCCTCCTATGACTGGCCTATAGATATAAATGGCTATATCCTGTTCAGGAGAGATTGTGCTGAAAAAGGGGGCAGAGTTGTAGCTCTCTATGTGAAGGAGAGCTACATGTCCCTACAAGATGAGACTGGCACCCAAGGAGGATGACTGGAGACCCTCTGGGTTGGAATACAAAGGGAACTTGGCAAAGGGGATACAGTGGTAGGAGTCTATTACAGACCTCCAAATCAGGAACTAGAGCTTGACCACCAATTCACCAGGGAGCTGGCCGAGGCTGCATACTCTCAGTAAATGGTTGCTATGGGAGACTTCAGCTACCTGAACATCTCCTAGGAAGAGCACTCAGCCAAATCCAATCAGTCTCAAAGCTTCCTCATATGTGTGGATGAGCTCTACCTGTCTTAAGAAGTTCATGGGCCAACAAGAGGTAAGGAACTGCTGGACCTGCAGCAAACTCATGGACACCCTCAAATGGACTCCTACATCTAAAAAGAGCGATTATGGGATTAAAGCTGGGGGGCGGCCAGCTCTGCCGCTCCCATGCTGGTTCACGGCACAAAAAAAGTTGAAAATCATTGCTCTCAGGTACTGTGCATAGATGCTATAGCTAGAGAAAAGGACTTGAGCACTTTGGAGGCAAAAACTCACAAGCTTTGTGCATGGGCTGAGGAGGTCAGCATTTGGTTGCAGATCATGGGAATAAAGATTTATGCACATGAGTAACCCTTTGCTGAAGTGAACCTTATATTTTGCATTGCACTGCAGGAGAGATGATGGTTATTCTGTTTTTATCTAGCACGTTTTACCAAAAAATGTAAGAACTCATTCCAGAAGAAATTGACCTTCCTTCCTATCCCAATTCATAAGAAAGAGAAAACTGAGACACAAAACAGTGATGTGACTCGCTCAGCGTCGTTCGGCATGTTAGTAACAGGCCAGGCAATAGAACCTTGGTCTCCTAGGCTAGGGACAGACATTACACATAAACTGGTTTAAGTAATCAGAAACAGGTTTAAACTTGTAACAGAACAGCCATTCAGTGCACATAAACCAGTTTCAAAATGGCTATAGTATCAGACTTAACTGATTTGGGTCAGGCCAATTTATGCAATGTCTCTCCCAAACCACTTCCTGGTTTAACTTAAACCAGACTTCCCCAGCATCCCAGCATGCTCCCTGGGCTGAGCTCTGTGTTCCAGTCCAGCAGGGCTGGCCCCACCCCTCTGTTCCCCAGCTGGAGCAGGAATGGACACAGGGTGGGGGGCGTTGGCCAAAGAGGGATTTAATTCCCCCCTTTCTGTCCCAAAGACAGGGACCCGAGCCGGGTCTGCCAAGTGCACCCCCCGCCTCCCCTTCACTGCTGCAGCCACAGGCCAGCATGACCCCTGAGGGGGCAGAGAGGGAGAGTATTGTCCCATCTACCCTCACTGTCCCCAGGGGACTACAGCCAGGTCTGCCCACCCCAGCCACTGCCAAGCAACAGAATAAGCCCCCTCCTGTCCCCTCCACTGGATGCCGGAGGGAGGGGAATAACCCTGGTCCCTGCCCCGCCCTCCCCCCCACACGGTGCCCTGCTGGCCAGTGACTGGCCCTGCCAGGTGGGCTCTAGCTGGGGAGTGGGCTTCCTGGGACAGCTCAGAGGCGGTGGTGGGCCCTGAGCCCAGCAGCTGCCACTGCCACACCCCCTGCCCTGTTCAGCACCCAGGGCTGCAGCCTAACAAGCAGTTGCGGGCTGGCTGGGGAAGAGGGCTGTTCTGCCCCCTCGTCTGCAGCTGCCACTGCCACGAGGGTTTGGGTGGTGGGGCAGGAAGCTTCTGCCCTGTGTGTGAAGCTCTAGCTTCAGCTCCCGGATACCTCAGAAGGCGGCCAGGTGGAAGGCTTCAGTCCAGGAGCTGCCACTGAAGCTCCATGCACAGGGCACAAGCCTTGGGATGAAGCGCCTCTTCCCCTCCTACCCTCCCCCCGACCTCCTGGAGCAGCTCAGGAGCAGCAGGAATGGCAGGGGGAGTCACCATGGCAGGTGAGAGGAAGCCGGCTTGACCCAGCAGGGTTTTCTACCCTCACCTGCAGCTGCAGCTTCTGTGATACCACACTGCATCGCTTGGGGCTAGGGGAGCTCTCTTCAGCCCAGCCACTTCAGCCCAGCTCAGGTTGAAGCAGCTGGGCTGAAGGGAGCTCCCCCAGACCTGGGAGGCATTGCATGGTGCAGCAGGAGCCACCGCTGGAGGCAAGGGGAGAAAGCCCTGCTGGGCCAAGCCGGCTTCCCCCCACCTGCCACAGTGATTTCCCTTCCAATTCCTGCCACTCCTGAACTGAGGTGGCAGCAGGGGAGCTTCAGCCCTGCAGCTTGTGCCCCATGCATGGAGCTCTGGCAGCAGCCTGGGGACTGAAGCCTCCCATCAAGGTGCCTTCTGCCTTCCAAGGCATCCAGGAGCTGGAGCCAGAGCTCCACATGTGGGGCAAAAAAGCTTCCCACTCCCACACCCTACCCAGAGAGGCACAACAGTGGCAGAAGCAGCTGCAGATGAGGAGGGCAGAACATCCCCCCATCCTGGCAAGCCCGCAGCTGCTTGTTAGTCTGCAATAAACAAGTAACTATAGGCCTGTAAGCCTCACGTTGGTGCTTGGGAAGCTCTTGGAGAGAATCATCAAGGAGCACATCTGTGGAGGGCCTGCAGGGGAGATCATGCTCTGGGGCAACCAGCATGGGTTCACCAAAGGCAGGTCCTGCCTGACCAACCTGATTGCCTTTTACAACCAAGTAACTAAATCCTTGGATGATGGTGTCACTGTGGACATAGTCTTTCTAGACTTTAAGAAGGCCTTTAGCATCGTCTCTCACCCCACCCTCATCAATAAATTAAGTGACTGCGGCATTGATGCCTGCATGGTTGGATGGATAAAAAATTGGCTGATGAGGCGCACCCAGAAAGTAGTGGTGGACGGGTTGTACTCAACCTGGTGAGATGTGAGCAATGGGGTACCCCAGGGTTCAGTCCTTGGGCCCGCACCGTTTAACATCTTCATCAGTGACTTGGACGAGGGGGTGGAAAGCATGCTGTCCAAGACACTAAGATGTGGGGTGAGGTGGACACACTTGAAGGGAGAGAGAGGCTGCAACTAGATTTAGACAGACTACAAAAGTGGGCAGACGAGAATAGGATG
>JAGPOW010003149.1:245376-267541 GCA_030014935.1 Caiman crocodilus | reverse complement strand
GATGTGGGGTGAGGTGGACACACTTGAAGGGAGAGAGAGGCTGCAACTAGATTTAGACAGACTACAAAAGTGGGCAGACGAGAATAGGATGGGGTTCAGCGTAGACAAACGCAGGGTGCTGCACCTTGGGAGAAGGAATCCACAGCACACATACAGGCTGGGGAGTTCCCCTCTTGAAAGCACAGAGGCAGGAAGGGATCTTGGATTCATTATTGACTCCAAGATGAACATGAGCTGCTAATGCCAGACCGCAGCCAGCAAGGCCAGCCATACCTTGTCATGTATCCAAAGGTGCATCTCAGGCTGGTCCAGAGAAGTGATACTCCCCCTCTATGTGACTTTGGTCAGGCCGCAGTTGGAGTGCTGCATCCAGTTCTGGGCACTGCACTTCAAAAGGGATGCGGCCAGCCTGGAGAGGGTTCAGAGGAGGGCCACCCGCTTGGTAAGAGGGCAGCAGGACAAGCCCTACAAGGAGAGACTGAAGGACCTGAACTTGTTCAGCCTCAGCAAGAGGAGGCTGAGGGGGGACCTGGTGGCTGCCTACAAGCTCATCAGGGAAGATCAACAGCAAACAGGTAGAGCCTTTTTCTCCCCAGCACCACCCGGGGTGACAAGGAACAATGGCCATAAGCTGATGAAGGTTTAGGTTAGAGATCAGAAGGCAATATTTTCCAGTTAGGGTGGCCAAAATCTAGAACCAGCTTCCCAGGGAAGTGGTCCTCGTCCCTACCTTGGGGAAATTCAAGAGGAGGTTGGATGATCACCTGTCTGGGGTCTTGTGAACCCAGCATTCATTCCTGCCTGTGGCAGGGGGTCAGGCTAAATGATTTGATCAGGTCCCTCCTGACCCTAGCTACTGGCTAGGCTGGAACTCAGGATAACGGGGAACTATGAAATCCCAGGTGCTGCAGGGGGCATGGCAGTGGTGGCTGCCAGGCTCAGAGCTCAGCCCCACCTCCAATCTGGCCTGTGAAGCCCACTCCCCAGCCAGTCCCCACTTGGAGAGCCAGACATCAGCTCAAAGGGCCCCTTTGGGGGCAGTGGGGCAGGGACCGGGGTTATTCCCCCTCCATCCAGCTTCTGGCAGAGGAGACAGAAGGTGGCTTCTGCCGCATGGTGGCAGTCAGGGTAGGCAGACTGGGCTGCGGCCTCCCAGGGCAGTGGGGCTAAAGGGGAGAATAACCCTCCTCCCTGCCCCATGAGAGGCTACCTTGACCCATGACTGCAGCAGCAAGTGGGGGCACCCGCAGACCCAGCTCAGGTCCCTGCTGGTGGGACAGGGAGGGGGAAATTAAAACCCTCTCTGGCCACACCCCCAGCCCCCTAGCACAGCTTCCCTGCAGCTGAGGGTACTCTGTAGCACCTGTGGCTCCTGGTCTGAGCAGTTGCAGGCATGTTCTCACATGTCTGCAGTTACAAACCAGTTCAGCCTAGCCAGTTTAGACTAACCTGCAAAGGCTGAATCAGTTCAGGTTCTGGCTTTCTGAAGTGTCTGTCCCTAGTCCTAGGCTCTACACTGGGCATAGTCCACCAAACCAGTGCCTGTCTTCCTCTGCAAGATTTTCTTTCCAACACATACTTTTCTCCATTCAACACTAGGAAAAAGCTTCTGGCAAAGGCTGGAAAGGATTAAAGCAGTAATAGCCACAAAGTGGGTGTCACAGAGATCCATAAAAATAGCCATTTCAGGGGACTGATTTCATTAGCAAGCTAATTGCAAATGTTGTATCTCAGAAGATTTCCAGTCATCTGCAGGAAGGGAATGTCAGTGTGCTTGAAAGACATCATGTGTTTATGTTTATCTCTTTCTGTTGCATAAATCTGATGTAGTGGATTTAGAAATCATATCTGTTCAGAGCTGCTCACTCTCTCCTTTTTCTAGAAAACTCAGGTGCTTTTGTAGTTCCAGTACTAGAGTAAGACTTAACCTGCAATACCTTTTTTCCTAACTGTCCAGTAAGGGAGGACATTATTATTCTAATTATATGGGTAGTGGACAGAGTATGATCATTTTGACCTCATTGAAATTGGGAGTATTGCCTGTTGACTTCAGTGAGTCCAACATTTCCCCTCAAGGGCTAAGGATAGATATGATACATAAACCAGTTTAAGTGATCAGAAACTGGCTTAAACCAGTAACAGAACAGATGTTCAGTGCACATAAACCAGATTGAAAATGGCTGAAACTGGTTTGAGATAAACCTGGTTGAATGTAGTAGTAGACTTGACTGATTTGGCTCTAACCAGTTTATGCAATGTCTGTCCCAGACCCTTTACTGGTTTAAGATAAACCAGACATTCCCAGCATCCTGGCATGCTCTCCGGGCTGGGCTGGGCTCTCTGCTTCACAGCAGGGCTGACCTCTCCCCTCTGCTCCCCAGTCAGAGCTCCTCTGGCACAGACATGTAGACATAGCAGGGTCTGCTGGCTTTCCCGTGCCCCACTCCCCCTCCCCTTTCATCACTTGCTGCCTAAACAGGGATCCCTTCCTCCCCTCTCCCACAGCACGGACCATAGCCGGCATGTAGTATTCTAGCTAGTTCTGTATAAGGCTCTGGCAGAAACTGCAGACAAAGCAGGGTCTGCTGGCTTCCCCCTGCCCTAACCCCCTCACTGCTCAAGCAGGAGATCCCCCCCTCCCATCTCCCACAGCATGGACCCCAGCCCCATGGACCCTAGTCATGTGGTATGTTAGCTAATGCCGAGAGGTGTCGGGGTATGTATCTCTCCAATTTCATTAGGACAGGCTGGCAGACAGAACCCGGCTTTTGGAGTTAATCAACAGGTCACCCCGGTAAGCTGTTTAAGAAGCCCTGCAGCAGAAGTATGGGAGAGAGGCCATTGTTTTGCTAATCAGGTGATAAAAACTCTTATTAGTTCTGGGCTACCTTGCTCACCTGTTTGCTGCAGGCAGTCTGACAAGCAGGGAGGGAAATTGAAAAGCTCTGTATCATCAACAGATGCATGCACTCCACACACATCCTTGCCTCAGAGTGCTAGCAAGCAAGGGTCTGGGGGCTGACAACTCTCCTACCCCCTGAGCAGCCATCAGGAAAAGCCTGGGATGGTGCAGGCAGACCTGCCTAATGAGTAAGCCCCCTCCCACCTCGAACAACTCTGTGCAAGGAAACAGAGAGCTGCTCTAGCATCCCCTGGCTTCTAGCCTGAGCCATTGCAGACATGTGCCTGAATTTCCTCAGCCCAGAAAGATTGTCTGTATGGTTGGAAACCGGTTCAGTCTAAGCTTAGCCAGGTTAGACTAACCTATAAAAGTTGAATCAATTCAGGCTCAGGCTTTCTGAATATCTGTCCTTAGCCAAGATGCGCATCCCGATGAGAATGCACATGTTGCTTGCGGTGCCTCAAAGCAGTTTGAGGCAGTTTGAGGCACAGAAATCACATGCAGTACATGTACACCCATTTACTATACTGCTAATTTGCAGCACGGCAAGTTATTTTGACACCGAGAGATCCCAGTGTCAACAAATAACAGCGCTGAAAAAAGTGGAATGATGCACATGGCAGTAGCGTGCACTACCAAAAAGAGACCCTGGCTGGGCAGAGTCACACTCTGGCTGCTGGCCAGGCTCCAAGTGACTGCTGCCCTGGAAGGCCCCCAGGACCCTAGGTAAGGCTGCTGGGGCCAGCACAGGTGCTGGTCCCAACCTCCGCTACCCCACACGGGTTACTTAGCCACGTGCCAAAGCGTGAATGCAGGGGCATGCCTGGAGACAAATAGCAGCAGCACAAATTTGTGCCACTGCTATTTATCCTGCAGGAAACATGCATCCCTGCACATGTGCACTCATCGGGACATGTCCAAGGGGCCTGGACAACTTGACTGAAATCACTAATGACATTTGTGAGGACAGAACCCCGTTATCCTGAGTTCCAGCCTAGCCAGTAAACTACTCTTCCCCATTTTTATTACACTTTGCTGAACATTTCCATTTCCCAAGCACCTCTTCATTAGAATTGAGCCTAAACTGTTAATACGGTTGCGGACTGAATGGCCCATGAAGAATGATCTTGCTATTCCCCTCTGGAGAACGTACTCTGGCACCTTTCAGCACAGCCAACTTCTCTTAAAAGCAAACAAAATAGCTGTTATGGCAGGAGTCACTAGGTGGCAATGTTTCACCTGGTTTAAAGGTTTGCAAAGTCAGATCAGTCTTTGAGGGAAATGCAGGGTCATACTAGTTGATGTGGTTCCTTGAGGGAGTTTGCTCTAATTGTATTGTTCTGTGGGATGCATTGGTGTTTGAGCTGAGACCCCTGAAAGAGAGATTTGCCTGCATTGCTGTTTGTAACCACTTCTGTTCAAGGACTTGTTCATAACGTGTAAATAAATCAGGTAATACTAAGAACCTGCTCAGTTATGGTGCTATGATCTTTGTTCCACCAGGAAGCCAGTCTGCAAGGCTCTAGCATCTGCCACTGCTTGGCAACGGGGCAACATAAATAACTCACAATTTGCTAACTCGGTACCACCCCTGGCTCACCAGATCAGAGCCTACAAAGTGGAACAGATAGGCCAGCTCACCTTTGCAGTGCACTATAGCCACGTGCCTGCCTGTGGTCCTGCTGGGTCCAGCTGGGATTTTAGCATGGCTGAAGCTCTTAATTTAAAAGACCTCAATGCCCTTTAAAGAACAGGCGGTTTCTGAAACTGTTTAGTAGAGGATCCGTTTCACTTAGAGCCTGTTAGCTTTTATGACTTTTGCAACAGCCATAAAAATGATCAGCAGAAACCCCTCTGCCTCAAGAACATGACAAACAAATTTTCCCAAGGGCGCGGGAGCTTGCACTTTGACTCTGACATCCTGCCAAGGACAACAATTTCTCTGCAATGGGATGGGACAAAGTTATTAGAACTTGGCTTAAAGCTAAGTAATCCCAAGGGCCAGGGGATTCAGTCCAACTTTGCAACATAGCTCTTAAACTATTCCCCATTTCCCTGTAGAATGGGGTAGTTAAAACAGCACATGAATATTTCTTGTTTGCTTTAGCACATGCTTGTCAATAGGAGCTTGATGTCGTGTGAAAGGGGAACTGAAACTCTGTCATAAAAGTAATTGTCTTTAAAAGGAGTGATTAAAATACTAGACTGCAAGGGTCTCCATCCTCCCAGCAGATCTGCTCCCAGATCTATTGAGGCATCCTGACTTTAACAAGGTTCCCTCTGGGTGCCAGGGTCCAGCCACAAGGATGGTCTTACAGGATCAGGTCTTTGGGGTCTGAGTCTGAGAGATGCTGAGCATCTTCAGTTCCCATCAACTGCAGTGAGAGAGGTGGGAGCTCAGCACCTCTTCTTCCACAGTTCTTGTAACTCAGCAGTGCTCAACCTCTGGCCTGCAGGCCAGATCCAGCCTTCAGTGCCAAGTCATCTTGCCTGTGTGGCTCCCCATGGATCCAGAAAATTGGCAGCAGGGCAGGGGTGGCACTGTTCCCCTGCTGCCAAATTTCTAGACCTATGGGGAGCACCAGGCCCTGCATGCTAGACTGGGGGCACAGAACCATGTGGGCCCCATCCTGGCATGTGGGGCCAGGAAGGGCAGCACTAGGACCCAAAGCCTGATCCCAGCATTCAGTGGCAGCACGGAGCCTGATCTTGGTACATGGGGTCCCAGGGCTTGAACCCAGCATTTGGAGGTAGCACAGAGGGGCCAGGGCCTGATCCCATCACAGGGCTGGTGGGATGGGGCAGCTGAGGCTGTGCAGGGCTAGGCAGAAGCAGCGTGAGGCCTGATGCTGGCATGTGGGGTTCAGTCTGGCCCATGGACCAACCCAGCACCACTCTTCTGGCCTGCAGGGCCAAAAGCTTGAGTATCACTGTCATAGAATATATATTTGTAGATGTCACACCACAGCAGCAAACTGCAGAAATCTGACTGAAGTACAGAGACGGGGCAGCTAGCTTTAAGGATCATGAAGAAGCATCTACATGTGCAGACCCTGACTGATGGATCACTGCTTGTGCAGTGCTTGCACTTTAGACTGCTTTACAGGCATGCCTTGTAAACCTGTTCAGTATAAGGGTTGACTCTTACATCTAAAGCTCTGAGTGGTTGGGGTCTGGGACACTCCCATATGCTGTCTTAGAAGCTGAGATGCTTTAGCTAATAATCCTTACATTATAGCTGTCTGAAGACAGAGGCAGGCTGTATTTTTGCCCCCAGATATAAATTTCCTTTCCTTGTTGGTATGTCACAGCCCAGCTCTGGTGTTCTCTGCACGCATGGCACAAGTCTGTGATGGGTGTTTTTTTACAAATCATTAAATGGGCAGATTCAGGCAGTAGCATAACTGAGGAAGGGTAGCTGGGACAGCAGCCTTGGGCACTGCCCTTGTGGGGGAGGGCACAAAAGCAGCCTTAACTCAGCAGATTATGCCACCACAATTGGCAAGACAGGAACTGCATTGCCCCAGGCACAGACCAGTGCTACTGTGCCTCTGGATTTAGAGTGCATTTTCATTTGTGATCTTTGTCTCAGGTTCATGATTCCTGGCTCAGGGTCAGATTCACAAATGCCATTAGTCTCTGTCCCTCCTTCTAAAAAGGGGCCATTGTCAAGGCATAGGTGGTCAGGGCTTTATCTGAGAAAGTCACAATGCAGGGGACCAGGAACAGGCAAGGTTAGGGAAGAAAGGATCCTAATTAGAGGCAGGAGATTAGGAATAAATGAGTAAGAAGGTTGAGATCTGTAAGGTACTTGAGATGTAGGTGCCAACTTTCAGTAGAACTACAAACTGAGTGTGATGGAGGGTCAGGAGCAGAGGCAGGGGTCCATACCAGACTCCATAACCAGGGGACCTGGAATAGGCAGCTATTGCTGTACAGCGTTGGGGCATGGGTGATTTAAGGTTGCTGGCCCTTCAGGATTGCCCTGCAGTCTCCAGGAATTAGATATAAATGTCCAGGAAACTGCTATGAGTCACTCAGGAATTAAATGATAGGGCATCCATTAAATTTAAATGCTGAGTCTGATTTATTCAGTAGTCCAGGAGGTTTTTAAAATGTAATGGTAATGTGCATTTGCCTTCCTTACATAAAGTCTGCACACTGTAAACCATAACTGATATACACAAGCACATGGGCATGTTTGCATTGTGTGTCGCAGGCACATTGGTGTTCTGGAAACCTCCCAGAATAGATTCAAACAGAGTTGGCAACCCTGTGGGTGACTGATGACCAAGCTAAGCCATGAGCCTGGAGTCAGCTATCAGAGAACAGGGGGCTGGACTGGAGTCTACAGCACAAGAATTCAAGAAGCCAGCAAGACAGTCCGGAAGCAGAGATCCTGGCTGAGGTTTGGAATGAGGAGTCGGTAGAGAGAAACCAGGAGCAAGGAAGCCAGCAACTCAAGGGAACAGGAAACCAGAAATAAAGAAGCAGGACTTAGGACACTAGCAACAAATAGGCAGAACCCAGGGACTGGGAAACTGGGAATCAAAGTTAGGAAGCAGGAAAATAAGAAGTCAGAAATCTGAAGTGAGAGAGAGACATCTGTCCTGTTGCAGCCACACCAGGCCAGCCATGGCTAATTCAGTCTGACTCTTGACACCTACCTAGAAAGACTACAGTTTGGTCTGTGCTTGAACTGTGCTGGAAAAACCATGACTACATACACACACTTTTTTGCTGACAGAGCAACAGCACCTTTCTGAGTGAAAATGGGATTCTGTCACCCCCTGGCCGTTGGCATACAGAAGGTGTATGCAAGCACAGCTCTATTATTTTACACTCACTGTGGATTCAGCCCAACTCACTAAAATGTCAGCTTTATAGATTAGGAAAATTAGGAGCGACTCAAAATAAGATTTTCAAAAAAATACTGATCTGGCCTTCCCTACCAAGGTCACTCCCACTTCCCTATAATAATCTTAGCCTTGGTTACAGAGCTGTTGTGTGGCTTTATTAATGTTTGCAATGTATGTTATGTAACCATAAAGTAATGTTATTATTATTACATTAAATGGGTACACACCATAAATCAGGAAGTGGATTGATTATGGTTCAGTGGGGAAGAACTGGACATAAAATCATCAAGTCTGAGACTGGGATGTAGTAAATGAGGCTTACTTATGAGGTAACAACACCCTGTATTTATTACTAGGGAAAACTCTGAAGAGCCGTCCCCCACCGACGCTGTGCAGTGATGGAGTGGGGGCTACAGGGCAGACGTTCTAGGGGAACTACATTTGAAAGCAGAAAAGAGACAGCAGAAAAGAAATTGGAACAAGAGGTTACCAAACTTTTGTACCTTTTGTCACAACAAAGCTATAACTGGAGAACGAGCAACAGCTAAACCTAAGGATTCACAGGGGTTTCTATTCTGACTCTCCATATTAAGTTACTCATCACTTGCAGAGATGTTGGAAATGTCCAGGCGTAGCTCTGACCGAAGAGGAATTTTCTCTGGGAAGGGAAATTTCCCATTATTTCTAACAGTGAAGAAAATTTTCTTGTGGCTGGCCCTGTCGCTACTTAGGCCCCTGGCAGAAATTACATTTAAGATGTGATTCAGCAGTTCATCAAATCTTAAGTTAAGTAATAACCCAGCCACTCTTTCAAGCAATTAACAGTGCAATAAAACAGCCACAAAGTTATTTCACAAAATATATGTAGTAACTTTGGGATTGGCTCTCATTACACATTAAATGTCATGTTACATTCATGTAACACTTGGCCTCGAAAACTCACAGGAGCTCACCAGTCAGCTCTCCCAGCCATGGGGGCCCCTGGCTTGCTACTTGTCAAGGCGGGGGAACCCAGGGTAATGATCCCAGGTTCCCTCTGCACCTGCAGTGAGACACAATTGGGATCTAATCCCTGACCCACAAGCACACCTTCCACCATGCATATGTGGCATGACAGAAGGCGTGATTGTTGGGATCACAGATCAGCTTCCATTGTACCTTTAACTGAATGTCTGCCAGGAGCCTTAAAGCCAGATGCAAGGTTTCTCATGCTGGATTTACAGAAATGAAGGCTCCCAAATCAGTGCAAAGTACTGAACATGAGGCTGCATACACACCTCTGAGAAGGAGCTGGTTTTGCAGAGAAAGGCACAGGGAATTCTGTGACTTGCCACACTGGCCTTAAGGAAAATGATTGTGGCAAGGCTGGGACTGGCTGAGAGCTATTGTGTTCTGATTCTCACTCCTGTGCCTAGCCTAAATGACAGCACAGGACTGCGAGGGACCTTCAGGGTTACCGAGTCCAGTCTCCAATTCATGCAGAAACCGTATCCCATAAACTGGCCAAGTTTCATCTGGAAAGTAATAACGTGCTCCCATTACTACCACTGGGAGATTGTTCCAAAACCTCACTGGTTAGGAATCTGCTTGCAATTTCCAGACTCAGGTTTTTTATGGTCAGTCAATGCCTCTTTGTTCTGGTGCTAACATTTTTATTTAGCTTGAGCAGATTTTGTTCCTCTTTGGTGTTACCCCTGTGATGTATCCTAATAGGGCAATTGTATCCCATCTCTGCCTTTCTTGGGCTAGGCTCAATGGGCTCTTGGGATCTATATCAACATAGCCAACCTAAACAGCAAGCTGCTCCACCTGGGTTGTCTTCTAGACTGGAAGCAGTAGCTGTGTTTGTGCAATGAACTGATTGGCAAGAAGAGTGCTAACTGGCACTGGCACTCAACAGTGCTAATTAGCCAGCTTGAAGTGCTGAAGAAAGATCAACTGCACTGTTTTCAGTTTAGGAGGTATCTTATCTTGCACAGAGCAGTGCAGCGTCTTTGAGGGCACTGCTGCCTAGCACTGTGTTTTTGCTGTGTTTGCTGTGTAGACATATCCTCAGCTCTCTTTCAAAGGATAAGCTGTCCCTTCTCCAGATCTACCCAGGGAGTCCTTTTCTGCAACGCTACGAGTTTCAAGTACCCTTTTTTGAATGTAAATAACCAGGATTATACAAATATTCCAGATGACGTCTTATAGTGCTTTGTACAATGGCATAAATATTTCCCTATTTCTACTAGAAATGTCTGGCATGATGTATTGTAGGCCCACCTATGTCTTTTTTGCAACTGCCTCACTTGGTGGCTAAGTCACCTTGTGGTTGAATAGTACAGCTAGGTCTTTCTCTTCTTCTGTTATTTCTGACTGATGGAATCCCATCTCATAACAAAAATTTGTGTTGACATTCCCTGTGTACATGACTTCACTTTCTCCTGAGTTTCATATAGGTTCTATTACTCTGGGCATCAGAATATTGCAGTTCTTCTGTTACAACAGTTCAAGCCTTCTTGTACGATCTACATTTGCCATTCTCCCATCATTTGGTTCCATCCTCATTTGATAGATTCATTAGAAATATTTGCCAATGGACTTGCAATTTCACATGCCAGTATTCTCAAAAGAATGAGAAGGAGATTATCTGGTCTTTCTGACTTCAGCACATTGAGGTTGGAGGTCTCTTCTCCCTTTGAAATTTGTTTACACCCTGGTTGAGATAGTTTCCATTTCTGTGCTCTTCTTCCCACTAGCCATCCTACCTTCACCATGTGCTGCACATCATCCTTCCAAAAACCAAAGTGAGGTCAGCATTTAATGTGGGAGTCTTAGTTCAGTTATCATTAATCTCTTCCCCGTCCTTTCGCCAGAGTGGACCCAGGGTCTCCTTATATTTCTATGGATAAACATACTGCTAGGGTTCTCTATGAGTCTGTATCACAATCACTCTTTGCTGAATCTGCCATTTTCTTTTCAATATGCTCACTAGGTTTAGGAGATTGTAACTTTTATCTGTGAATTGTGGACGGACAGCTTTTCTTGAGCCTCCTGGGCCCAACAATTTCTAAATCTGTTCATTGTGATGGCATTTTAGACTATTAAGTCTGCTAAGACTACTAAAAAAGAATGAAGGTCATGAGCTAGTGTAAACCAGGGGATGATCTGCATGATTCTACATTTTAATGAGAATAAATAAGCAAGTTCTTTGGGAAAGAAACCACATTAGAAGTTAATGAATAACAGCTGCTCTTCAGCCAGCTCGCAGTGGTCTTTAGATTGGCCTCTGAGAAAGATGGGCTGGGCATAGGGGCCTAGCCTGGGGCTTTGCAAACTCAAGCTGAATTCCTTGATCTGCAAGACAGACAAGGCACTTGGGTTCAGCTCCACAAAGGAACTGAATCTCTTATGATTAGTATTTCAGCCCCTAACCTGGGCACCTTACCCCTAATGTAACCCCAGCTCTCCCTACAGGGCCTGGGGACAGTTAGGGGCCTCAGACTGGGATCCATAGAACGCAGTATTTCTGTGTGTGCAGCAGAGGTGTAACACGGCAGCTCTGTGTCCTGAACAGTGGTGATGCATGGTGTAGCACTGGCTGCTGGCTGTGGCAGCTATTTTTGCACTTCTGCCCCAAAAGACAGCTTCTGGGTCTGCTACATCCTCCATTCCCCTCCTTCCCCTTCAGGTACGCTACAGGTGTGCAGCCCCTTACAGCTAACCATAGGGATGCTGAGGAGAACAGTGTGTCTGAATCCTTACTCTCCAAAATTAGGATTTTAGAGTTGGGCACCAAAAGAGTTACCTGGGCAGAATTTAAACACCTCTGTCTTTCTGTAAATCTGGACCTTGCCCCCTGTGGTTTGGTTCTTCATCTGTAAAACTGAAATGATTGTGATTTTCAGCCTTGTTAAGGAGGTTAGAAGGATACCTAGAATTAAAGATAAGGTACAGAGATTTTACAGTAATGGAGACATGGAGATGTATACAATTGAGAGACTTATTCTTGAACTGTAATTTTTGGTTAATTTTGCTCATTTGTATTTTCGTTCACAGTTCCTGGTTATTACAGATTCGCTTGTCTATTTGCGTCCTAACAAACAATTCTCAGCCTATGAGCTTAGTGTGGGCTCTGTTTTGACTATTTACTGGCCAATAAAAAAGTTAATTCTCCAGTTGCATTCATCTGCCTAACTCCTAAATCTTCATGGAAAATCAATGGCCATTCCCCACGACGAGAGGGGTATGCATCCTTCTAACTCCTTGTGCTATGGTCTGTTAAATACTATAAGGTCAGTAGAATCCATTTGGATTAGTACAGTGCAATCCACTTACATTCATATTGTATATGTGCCTTATTTGCTTAAATGTATAATATGTATAACAGGGACCTTAGAACTCCTGTTACTTTAAGGGGAGAAACTGCAGCATCTTCAGCCTGGGCAGCTGAACAGGGGCCAGTTGTAAGAGGGAAGACAGGAAGGAGATGCTGTTGCCTAGACAGTAAGTGCCGCATCAAGGTAAAGGGCACACTTGCAGCCAGTCTGGGGAAATCACCTGACCAGAAGGGAAGAGGGCTAAGCCCCGGTCTAAGC
This sequence comes from Caiman crocodilus, assembly GCA_030014935.1. Taxonomy (NCBI): domain Eukaryota; kingdom Metazoa; phylum Chordata; order Crocodylia; family Alligatoridae; genus Caiman; species Caiman crocodilus. The sequence goes on along the minus strand of JAGPOW010003149.1, from coordinate 255,200 downwards.
CTAGGCAGGCATTCTGGCCTGGAGGCTGCTGAGAAAAGAGCTCCAGGGCAGGAGAGTTGCAGGGAACCCTTGGCTGAGACCTGGACTACCCTGGGAGTAATGCAGGTTGACTGCTGCTGATTTGCAAGGAATACAACATAGGGTAAGGGGGAAGCTTGGTGGTCCAGCCAGCAACCTGGGGTTATGTTTGAATCCTATGTGGGTCTAGTTTGTCCTAGAGACTTATGTTTTGGTTATAGTTTGTAACAGTGGTCTAGGTTGAGACTATTAGGGGTGGAGAAAGTCCCAGCAGGGCCTGGAGATGGCCAGAGACAGGGCCAGTGAGCCTAGAGCCAAAGCGGGCAAGATGTGTCCTGAACAGGGCAGAGGCAGGGGCTGAAGCTCAGAAGTCAGGTTCAATGCAGTGGAAACCCAGCAAGAGAAAAAAAATGTGAAGGCCAAGAAGGCCAATCCCCCTACAAGGGAGACTACCTTGAAGATGTTAATGTCCAGTCATAGGCTTGGCTACAGGGGAGGTCAGAGGCCGTAAAACTAGTTCTTTAGGTGATTAGTGCGTTAGAGAACAGTCTATTAGTGTGAGGGCTCCCTCTGGGACCTCTAAGCAGCCTCCCCTTTCCAAGCAGATATTTACATCAAGGAATGGCAAGCGGGAAGGAGGGGAAGATATCCAAGGAGCCAGGGTGGAGCAGGAGATGTGTAGCCACCAGGAGGCATCACAGCCACTCTTGGGGCCCAGCACTTCAGCAACATGACACTGGCCCTAATTTTTACCTGCTATAATATAAGCAATAAACATCAGTTACTTGCATATCAGTCAATACAGCTGTTTAAATGCATAATCCAGTAGTTCTCAACACTTTCAGACTCAAGGCATCCCTCCAAAGCTTTTGTGAATTTAGTAGCACCACATACATGAGTTTCCTGGCCTGCCAGCTCCCTCACGAGCACCTCAGCCAGTCCTCATAAGAAAATAGTCCTTAGGAAAGTAACATAAATCAGCAAAACAAAACTCTTTTGCCCTGTCCCAGGCACTTGAGGAGGGGCATCTAGCTCTGACTCTCTGCACAGCAGCCTGGCCCCCTCTTATAGTAGGCAGAGACAGCCACTGACTTCTTTCTCTTCTCAAACCACACATTCACAGTCTTCTCCCTCAGCCCTCTCTAGAGTTTTTAAATTCCCGGTGGGCCACTCCCTCATTACCAGGAGGCCCGTAGTTAAATGATCTTAACAGGGCTGGCTGTCCCTGCTTAAGACCACACTTGTTACATACTCCATTTCAAAAATCATCACTCCTCTTTTGACTATGGAAAAATAATACAGTAATTCTTTTGCTGCAAAGAACTCAGAATGATCACAACAGGTCAAAATGGTTTTGACACTATGTATTCCTATTTGAAATCTTTGGCCATATCCAGATGAGCATGGTCATTTTGTTCCCAGGGGACAAGTAGTGGTGGCGCACCTTGCACTGCTGCTACCTGTCCCCAGGTAATGCCTATGCCATGCATGCTTTGGCACATGGCAAGTTACCCCAGGTGGGGTAGGGAAGTCTGGGGGCAGTACTTGGCTGGCCCCAGCAACCTTACCTAGGGTCCTGGGGGCCTCTTGGAGCTGCAGGAGCAGTGACTCTGCCACGTGGAGCCTGGCCAGCATCTACGGCACAGCTCCGGGAGGCCCAGCTCCGCTTTTGAGCAGTGGTGTCACATACCACACAGCTGTGCTCATCTGGATGCAGCCTTTGTGTTTATCTGATGAATCACGTGTAGGTATTTGCCTACCTAACAGTGCTTACGTCATGTGGCACCCTGCAACATCCTTCAAAGGATCTCATGTCACTGTAATTGAGGATCACTGGCATTCTTGGCAGTCCCTCACAGTCAAGGATGATTGTCTTCCATGATTGTCTCATCTGTGGGTCTCAAGGTGGCTGATGAGGCCTATCTAGGATAAACAAACTCTGTTGTTTCTCGTGTCTATGTTTCGTGCAAGATGGATAGCTCCAGGTTCTTTATTCAATCTGTGACACACTTTCTGCTGCTCCTGCTTTTCCGTCTCCTGTTGTCATTGCAAGTTTTCAAATATTGAGATCCTTGCAACAGACTCTAGCTTTGTTTGGGGTGATCCTGGGTGATTTGTCTCCCATGAGTTGATATCGATGTTTCATTTTTTCAGGTTGGCCTTGAGGGCATCCTTGAAGCATTTTCTCTGCCCTCCTCTTGAGCAAATGCTTTCACTGAGCTGGAAGAATAAACCTGGATTTGGGAATCTGGAGTTGGACATTGAGATGATGTGGCCAGCCCAGCAAAAGTGATGTTGGATGATCATTGCTTCAGTGTTCATGGTGTTTGCTTGTGAGGAAGCTAATGTCGGTGGACCTGTCTTCCCACTGAAGTCAAAGCAGCAGCATTGGTGGCACTTCTCCAATAGTGTGAGATATTTCCTGTATGTTTGCCACATCTTGGCTCAGTGCTTAAGGTGGGGAGCATGACTGCTTGATAAACCATGAGTTTGGTTCTGGATCTTATGTTATGATCTTTGAACACCCATTTCCTAAGGCATACAAAGGCTGCACTTGCACATTTGAGGCAATGTTGGATTTCATCATCAATGCCGGCTTTTTGTGAGAGATGGCTGCCAAGGTATGGAAAATTCTCGGAGTTCTCCAAAGTCTCACTGTGAATCTGAATTACTGGAGCTAGGGACTGCTCATTAAGAATTTGTTGATGGAAGACCTTAGTCTTCTGAATGTTAAGCATCAGTCCTGTTTTCTTGTATGCCTTTGGATGCTGAGATGGTACAAAACCACCTAGAACAGCTAGACATAAATCAGCAGGACCAGATGGACTTCACCCAAGAGTGTTGAAGGATCTGGCTGAGGTCATTGTGGAAACCCTGGCAAAACTCTTTCAGAATTTATGGCACACAGGGGAGATCCCTGAGGATTGGAAGAGGGCCAACATTGTGCCCATCTTCAACTATAGACCAGTCAGCCTAACCTCCATCCCAGGGAAAATCCTGGAAAAACTCATTGAAGAATCTATGTGCGATACGCTCATTGAGGATAAGATTCTGAACGACAGCCAGCATGGCTTCATCGCAGGTAGGTCTTGTCTTACCAATCTCATCTCCTTCTATGAACAGGTCTCTTGCCTCTTCGACATGGGAAAGAAGGTTGATGTTATATACCTAGACTTCCAAAAGGCTTTTAATCTAGTATCCCACAATATCCTTGTGGAAAAATTAGAAGACTGTGAGCTTAACTGCTCTATAGTTCAGTAGGTGGAAAACTGGCTGCATGGTAGGACCCAGAGAGTTCTCGTGATCAGATGTGTGTCATCCTGGTGAGAAGTAGCCGGTGGTGTCCCTCAGGGGTCCGTGCTTGGACTAGTCCTTTTCAACATCTTTATTAATGATTTGGATGTGGAGGTGAAAAGTTTGCTGGCCAAGTTTGTGGATGACACCAAGTTATGGGGGACCATGGTCATGCCCAAAGATAAGTTGCAGATGCAGGCAGTCCTGGACAGGCTGGAGAGTTGGGCAGACGGGAACCAGATGAAGTTCAACACTCAGAAGTGTAAGGTGTTCCATTTGGGAGGAAACAACCATCAACATACATACAGGCTCAGTGGCAACAATTTGACTTGCACCATGGCTGAAAGGGGCCTAGGGGTAGTAATCAACCATCGCATGATCATGAGCTATCAGTGCAATGCTGTGGCCAGCAGGGCCACATATTGGCATGCGTTAACCAGTGTATCTTATGCAAAACTAAGGAAGTGGTACTCCCACTGTACTCCACACTGGTGAGACCACAGCTGGAGTACTGCATCCAGTTCTGGGGACTGCACTTCAGCAAGGATGTGGAAAAACTTAAGAGGGTCCAGAGAAGAGCCAGCCATACAATCAGTGACTTACAAGACAAAGCCATATGAGGAGAGACTGAGGGACTTTGGCCTCTTCAGCCTACAGAAGAGAAGGCTGAGGGGACTTGGTAGCGGCTTACCACTACATCAGGGGAGTACATCAAGAACTCGGTGAACAGCCCTGGGGAAGACCAGGAGCAATGGATACAAACTCCTGGAAGGCCGCTTCAAGCTCAATTCCAGGAAAAACTCCTTCACAGTTAAACTCCTTCCAGTGGTGGTGCAGTCACCTACCCTGGAAATCTTCAAAAGGAGACTGGACAGTCACTTCACTGTGGGTCACTTGAACCCAGTTGTATTTTCCTGCCTAGTGCAGGGGGACTGGACCCAGTGATCTACAAGGTCCCTTCCAGCCCTTAACAATCTATGAATCTATGATTGCCTGAAGGTCTGCTTCCAAGTGAACACAGACTACAGCATCATCAGTGTACTGGTGCTCAGTGATTAAGCTTGGGATGGTCTTGATATTGACTCGGATTCAGCTGAAATTAAATAGCTTACCATCCATTTGGTAGTTTAACTCCACTGTGATTGGAAACTTCTTGGTGGTTAGAGGATCCTATGAAAGATGCCTGTGTGTCATTTCTTTTATTATGAAGATGCTGCTGCTTGACAGAATGGGACCTTAATCCAATGGCAAGGTGGCCAGGTAAATTGGAGATCTTGCTCTGCTGCAGCCTTTATCTGTCATTGCAGCCATTGAGATTCTTGTATCTTCTTCTGCTTGCTCTGATGTTGAAGACTTGTAGACCCATAGCTAGGGATTGGGCAGGCTTATTATAGTGCTGACCTTTACTCCCCATATTGCAGCACCATCAAAGGATATATGTGACTTTTCAGGTTGCCATCTGCTGTCCCCACCACTTCCTAATGGTGCTGTCTCTGTTTGGTCTACGACTGCTTATTTGCCAGAGTTACCACTGATTATTTTGTAGCTAACCTTCCCTAAAAGTAATTCCATTATCCACCACCTATGGACGTACTGGGTAGCAGTACAGCTGTGCTGCCAGATCACTGGCATAAGCACTCTTCAGCACCACTGTTTACTTGGCAGTGTGATTATACCCCCCTTTAACTACATAATTGGTAGAACAAACTGGGAACCATCAGTTTCAAAGCTTCTAAAGCAGCCCTGAACTGAGTGGATCCTGTCAATTTTAAGGCTGTTATTAGAGTCATAAAGAGATAATTATTTTTAATGAGGTGTGAAGAGCTTAGGGTAGGCTTACCTGTCATTAATGACCATTGTTCACATTGAGTTTGGCTATTTTTTCCCCCAGTCCTAAGTATATGCACTCACATGGAGTTCTGGATAAAGAACTTGTAAGGACTCTCCAGGGAGGGATTCAGTATGAGTTATCTTCCACTAGTTAGTATTGTGTATTAGGAGCTGTTGCATGTTGAAGTCATAACTATTTGTAACTGTCAAAGACTGCACATCACTTTTTCCAAGTCTGGTCCAAATTTCAACCTGGGTAATCACATTCTTTCTACCTATTATACTTCCTGCACTTTTCATAGGATAAAGTGGTCCTGTTGTTCAGTTTTGCAGATCTGCAGTGTTTCACCACACAACAGGCTTCATTTCAACAAGGGGTAAAGCAGTTCCCATAAATAAAGCTTGCAAAACACTTTCCAGGTGAAAATGTTATAGACATTTTTTTATTACATGCTATTATTACAATGATGGGTTCTTCTGTTTAATCAGGATGTGCTTAATTAGGATAGCCATTTAACTGGGGCAACTCCCAGGGAACCAATGTGGCCTAATGATACTAGTGCTGTCTAATCAGGCCAGTTTAGGAAAAATCCTGCTTTATAAAAATATTAACATGCAAAAATGAATGAGTCCTTAAAAGTAGAAGAGAATAATCCAAGAGTTTATCCAGTCTTTTTTCAATCAGGTTTCAAACCAGTGTGGCGTAGACAGCATTGGAGACAGTCTCCTTAACATCACAGTTAAGGGACACAAGTATTCCCTCTCTCTTTTGCAGACTTGTGAAAATGCCAAGAGCCACCACATTTCTTTGTATTGCTTTCACTGGGGTTATATCAAGTAAAAACAGGTAAATCCATTCCACTGAGTGCAGAATACACCCAAAGGAGAGCGAGCCCCCTGCCAATATCAGTAACGAATTTGCAGATAGTACATCATCATAATAAAACTATTGCAAGAATCTGAAATAAAATAACAGGTGTCACAGACCACTGAGGTGCCCTGCTCCTAGGGAGGGGAAACTGCTGGGGAAAAGAGCCCTAGCAGGGAATAAGAGCCCACTTGCAGGTCGCCAGGGCAACTGGAGGCAGCAAATAACCCACACCTGACGGCGGTCAGCTGGCTGTAAGGGGCAGGGCCTGGCTATTATAAAGCCCAGGGCTGAGACCAGGCTGGTAGTTCCCTGCTAGCAGCTAGAGAGGTATGAGCTTGCTCAGCTAGGGTGTGGGAAAAAGCCTGATTGCAAATATAGCTTATGGCAGCTCTGGAGGCTTGGGCAATGAGGTTAAGTTATAGCCAGGTGGCTTATGTTTCAGTTGTAGCCAAGAGGCTTGAGTTTGTGTTGATGTTACACTGGTGGTTTGGGTGAGGCTATGAGGGGTTGGAGGAGGCCTCAAGGGGAACCCACAGTGGCATAGGGACTCCAGTGCCAACAAGGGTGCAGTGTACTCAGGGTAAACCCACAGTGGTATGAGGACCCTGGTGCCCAAGAGAGTGCAGTATACAGGGTATAAAGACCCCAGGCCTAGAGAGGGGAGCTACTGAGAGGCCCTAGTGTGAGTGTAGTGAGCATCAGAAAGTGGGTGACACTTCTAGAAAGCCCAAGTTGGACATGGTGAGCCCAGAGAGGGGAGCGCCTTAGTGAGAAACCCTAGTATGGGCACATAGAGCCTCAGAGAAGGGGACAGCTTACCGGAGAGCCCCGAGGAGGGGGCACCACTGAGAGGCCCCAGTGTGGGCATGGCAAGCCCCAGAAAGGGGGCAACACTTTGAGAAGGCCCCAGAGAAAAGGCAGCACCATGGGGGGCCCTGGAGAAGGCCCAGACTGGGCACAGAGCCCCAGGAGGGGGCAGTGATATTGAGAAGGCCTGAGAAAAGGGCGGCAGTACAGAAGAGACCTGAGAAATGGGTGTGAATGTAGATAGACCAACATCGATTCCGACTGTGAGGCTTGGGGCGTGGTATAAGGGGTGGTTGGAGCTATGCATAGCCCATAAGATTAGGGTGCGCCAAAGCACCCGTTTGCAAGACGAGACCCATGAGGGGTCCAGGAGTCTACAGGACCAGCGCTTACAATGTACTGTGTCCAAAAAGATGTGAGGCAGCCTCCCAACTGATTTAAACCATCAAAGACATGGTGGGTGAGAAATAGAGGGTACCCTTGGGCCAACTTGGCACAGAGAGGGGGCCCTAAGGAGATCATGGCCCTCCTGTAGGACCCCTCTGTGACATGGGCAACAATAAAGCTTAAAGAAGGAGATAGAGGGCAGGTAGGTGCCCCATTCCCACCAGAAGCTGTGAAGCATTTGGCATCAAACTTCTATTTATGCCACTATAAAGTTTCCCACCGTATTGTTTTTTTAAACATTTAAATCAGTTGTATTATATGTATTCACTTGGCATTTTACAGATGCACTCATCTGACTAGAGCTGTTTATTGACACTTGGAGGAAGTAGGGAAGGTTACAGGGACCTGGGGCAAGAAGGTTCTCAAACACTGAAGTCAGTGAGTCCATTCACATGCTCAAAGTGAGAAATATGCTTTAATACCTTGTTGAATCATGGCTTTTATAATACAGTGAATGATCATCAAGTCTTTGGTGGTTCCACTAATTAAGCTATCCTTTCTTCTCCAATTCTGCTGGCTGCTCCTGGTAATGTAACTCCTATTCACAGCCCTGCATACTGTTTTTAACTAAAAACATTAACTCGGATATGGAAACCAATTTTCAGTGAAACACTGGGTACACTCTCAATATGCTCAACAAGGCTAGATTGTTTTTATGGAAAAGAGATGTACATTTAATTCCAGTGATTTACAGGACTAGTAAAAGCACATCTTTTGATTATTGTTGCCTAATTGTGGTGTTATACTTAACATGTGTTATAGCAAATCGGTGCACGTTCAATCAAGTCTTTTCTTTTGCTTTGAAATAACCCTAGGGCCCCTAGCATAATAGTAATGCTTCTAGTTTCTTTTTACCTGGAGAAAAATATTTGTTGTGTTCTATGTGATGATGTACCAGGCCATCTGCACCCCCGCTTTTCGAAATCCTAGATCCACACGTAGCTAGCATGTTCCTAGGTAGAGAGCAAATAGTTCATCAGCACTGAAGGTAGCTTTTTGGTTGGAATTTAGAGAGCAACAAGGGGTTTGGAATTGCATCTGAAGTAGAAGACAGAGCCTTGATGAGGGAAAAATCAATGCAGTCCCATTGAAATCAGTGCATCTGCACTGATTTCCATTGGCTGAAGGTCCAGTTCTAGGACAAAAAAACAAATGGGTGAGATGTTCACTTAGGCAAGGTTCTGATCTTATTTACCCAGCATAGGTCCATCAGCTCACTTATAGTGAGTTACACTGCCATAGCTGAAGTGGGAACATTACTCACTGAAACCAGAAATAGCTGCTATTTATTTTTAACTTGGACATTTTTTGTCAACTGTTTCTCTTGAGTAGTTTTGATATCGAGGTAGCTAGTGCACGTAATGACCTTTCCAGCTAGACTGAAGAGATCAAATATTTAACAAAGTAGAAATGACCACTTTGAAAAACATGCAGAAAGTACTGCAGAGGAATGCAATCTCTGGCTGCTAAATTAGATGGCTTATTACTGCTGCCCGAAGTTGAACTAAATCAAACTAAGTTAAGTGCAAAATGAAATGATTCCCCAACAAATATACTTGAGCTAATTGGGTCATGATCCCATTTAAATCACCTTATACTGTACTGACCCTTTTTCTTTGTAATTCTCCCCCTTGGGTATATATATGCTGTGGCAGCAGAGCAGTCAGTCTTGCTGTTGAAGGCGTCGGTTCCACTCACCTGCTCCAATTCTCTGTACATGTCAACCTCAGAAATGGCATCTAGGAGGAACCTCATAATGATTTCCAGACCTTGAATTTCCTACAAGCTCACAAGCAGTAGCTTTTGCTGCTCCCAGAGGATCTTAACCTCTTCATTTCTGAGACTGATGCATTTAGAGTGGATGGACAGAGCTTATTGATTTATTTGTGAAATTGAGCTTTCTGCCAGTGCAACATAGACATGCTGCTAGTACCTGGTCTGAATTCTGGGTTGCAAATTCTTTGGTCTAGGCTAGACTAGGTTTTTCACTTTGAGGTTCAGGCACTACTCCAAGCTTGGTTCTGAGGCTAATGGAAATGAAGGCTGGTCTACTGACCATTCTGCTAAGTCAGGGTCTAGGTTTTAATCCTCACTCAGCCATGTACTACTCTTGTGATCCTGGGTAAATCATTTAGGGCCAGAGACAGGAAGTGTCCAAGTGCAGTCCTCAGAACTCTTGCCTAGGCCTGTAGGTACGTGTGTTTTGCCATTAAGATTCCTCCTGTGCCTAAAGGTTTCCTGCTATGCATGGTCTGTAGCACCTACATCTTGGCACTGAGCTGCTCATTGGGATTCACAAGGCTCAGTCCAGAAGGTGTGCTCTGAACATGCCTAATACATACCAAAAGGACAGGACCCTGCACAAGCCATAGCAGTAGAAGCCCTTTTCATCTGAAAACATGGTTAGAGGAAGAGAATGAAGTAAACAACACCACTACCCCCCCCACCACCACCACCACGGAGACCAACTGGAGGCTGCGGGATTGGTGCCTCGAGATGGGCTTTGGCTTCCTCAACCATGACCGACACATCACGACGAGGGACATGCTGGGATGGG
>JAGPOW010003149.1:234965-245276 GCA_030014935.1 Caiman crocodilus | reverse complement strand
AGATGAGCACCTTGCCGGGGTCATCTGACCCCGGTGCTCTTTCCTGCCAAGGCAGGGGGTCGGACTAGATGATCTGCCCAGGTCCCTTCCGACTCTAGTCACTATGATACTATGATACTATGATACCACCATTTTATATAGTGGTTAGAGAACTCAGGGTGCAGACAGAAGGGCAGCTCCCAGCTGTAACTCAGTAAGTTTTCTGAAAAGCCGTCTGAGTTACAACGTTACTCCAGACCAAACAGAAGTTCACTGCTGGATCCAAGGCAGGGGAGAATCTAGCTGCAGGCTGGGAGCCTGTAAAAAGGTTCCCATACCAATAGCCAAGGCTCTTTGTCAGGGCTTGCTGTTTTCAGAATGGGAAGGGTAGAAGGGCAGCGGAGGGAGCTTGTTCTTGTGGCTCCCCAGCTGGGGCTGAAGGGGGTGGGGGGCACGGGTTCCAATACACCTGCCTCACCCGCTAGATTGGGCTGAGAAAAACCCAGACTTCCCTTTTCCAACTGGCCACAGAAAGCAGTTACAAATAGTGAATAGTTATAAGGTATAGAGGGACACACTTTTGTGGGATTCCCAGGGTGACAGCTGCAGGAATGGTGGCCCCTGCTGTGGCCACAAAGCCCTCTGGCTGTCGAGGAGATCAGTGCAGGGCTTCTGGGTTCTGGGGCCCTGCACCCCTAGCTGTTGACAGGCTGTGGTCACACTAGAGGACAGACTGGAGATGCAGGCTGATGTAGACACACTTGCAGACCAAAACCTGATGGCATTCAACACAGAGAAATGCAGGGTTCTCCACCTTAGGAGAAAAAACAGCATCATACTTATAGACTCCGTGGTGCTATGCTCACTAGTAGGGCTGTGTGAGACTTCGGACAGAGCTTCAGATCCAGAGAAGCTTTGGATGCTTCAGGGTCCAAAGCAGCATGTCCAGGTCGAAGTGTTGGCTTCATTAGGCTTCCTGAAGCGGTTTGGAGTCACCTCGAAGCTGCCTTGGAGATTCAGCCATCGTGTATAGTGGGGAAACAATAAAATATCTAAAACTTTGATTTTTTGTCCAATTTGAATGAAAGTTTCAGGGATGGTAGACCCTGCAGAGAGCATGAAGCCTGCCAAGTTTCAAGAAGATCTGTGTAGCAGTTTGGGGGGTAACTGCACCCCAAATTCTTAAAAGCAAAACTCCTCTCACTTCTATGTGTTACAACAAGGAGGTCAAAACTGCAGGGGTGGTAGCTCTTGCTGAGACCACAAAGCCTGCCAAATCTCAAAGAGATTGGTGCAGGGGTTTAGGCAGACCTACCCTTCAATCTGCGGACAAGCAAAACTTGTGCCATGGGTGACACTGCATGTGTTAAGGCACACCACAGTGACAGCTGCAGGGATGGTGGCCCCTGCTGTAGCCACAAAGCCCTCTGGCTGTCGAGGAGATCAGTGCAGGGGTTCTGGGGCTCTGCAACCCTAGCTGCTGACAGGCAAAATTCATGACATGAGTGCTTGTGCAACTGATTGCCTCTGTCTTGGGGTGTGGGAGACACTACTGCAGGCCTGGCTGCTTACACTACTGTGTTACCAGTTACCAATTAATCATGACTCCCTCAGGGATCAGCTCAATACACAGAACCTAGCTAATGTAACCAGTTAATTGCCATTAATTATCACCTACAAAACCAGGGTAAGGAGAGGAAAGAATCAATACAGACAATCAGCTGTCTCAAGACAACACAGTTTTGCTTGTCAGCAGGTAGGGGTACAGTGCCCCAGAACCCCCCCCCCCCCGCACTGATCTCTTCCACAGCTGGCAGGCATCACAGCAGGGGCCACCATCCCTGCAGCTGTCACCCTGCTGCGCCTTAATATGCAGTGTCACCCATGGCATGAGTTTTGCTTCTCCGCAGCTTGAGGAGGAGTTTCCCCAAGCCCCTGTACCGATCTTCGTGAAACTTGGCAGTAAGACTTCAGTAAGAGCTACCATCCCTGGTTTTGACCCACTTGTGGTGTAACACATAGATGTGACAGGGGTTTTGCTTTCAAGAATTTGGGGTACAGTTCCCTCAAAACCCCTGCACCGATCTTAATGAAATTTGGCAGGCTTTGTGGCCTCTCCAGGGGCCACCAACTCAGCAGTTTTCGCCCCCTGTGATGTAATACACAGCTGTGACATGAGTTTGGCTTTCAAGAATTTGGGGTACAGTTTCTCCCAAACCCCTGCATTTGTCTTCTTGAAACACAGCAGATTGTATGCTCTCAGCAGATTCTACCATCCCTGAATGTTTCATCCAAATCAGACAAGAAACAACAAAGTTATAGATATTTCATTGATTTCCTCATTATACCCTATGGCCGGATCTCCAAGGCAGCTCCAAAGCTTCAGAGCCGCTTCAGCCAGATCGAGGCGGAAAACCGGTCCAGAGCTCTGGATTGGGTCATGGCTATCTGAAGCAGCTGTATCTGAAGCTAGATCAGGTCACTGCCAACTTGCACAGGCCTACTCGCTAGCACTGCAACGAAAGAGACTTAGGAGTCTTAATTGACTCCAAGATAAACGAGTATCCAATGTGATACTGCAGCCAGCAGAGCAAACCAGCATCTCGAGCAAAACCAGGGATATCATCCTCCTGCTTAACTTTGCGTTAGTGAGGCCACAGCTGGAGTAATAAGTCCAGTTTTAGCCCCCCGCTTCAGGAGGGATGTGGATAAGCTTGAGAGAGTCCAGAGGAAAGCCACCACATGATCAAAGGCCAAGACAGCAAGCTGTATGAGGAGAGCCTGAGGGACATGGGACTCATCAGCCTGGCAAAGAGAAGGCTCAGGGGGGACTTGGTGGCTACCTATAAGTATATAAGCAGGGTGCATCAGGATCTGGGAGAATAGTTGTTCACCAGGGCTCCCCAAGGGATAACTAGGTCTAAAGGCCACAAACTTTTAGGAGGCCAATTCAGACTTGATAGAAAGAAAAACATCTTTACAGTCCAGGTGTCCAAGGTCTAGAACAGACAGCTCTCAGAAGTGGTGCAAGCACCTACGCTGGATTCATTCAGAAGGCATTTAGATGTTTATCTTGCTGGGATCATCTGATCACTGCAGACTTCCTGCCTCTGGCAGGGGGGCTGGACTCAATGGATTCGCAAGGCCCCTTCCAACCCTAATGGATATGAAATCTATCAAATCATTGTCCTATCTGCATCCGTACATGTTGTTCAAGTGATATCAGACTTATCCAAAGGGGCGGTGGACCACCTACACATGCCACAGTCTGGGTTGCCCCCTGCACCTGGGCTGGGTGGGACTAAGGGACCTGCTACAGGTCAAACAAAAATCTCTTAGTGGGCTGGATGCACCCCATAGGCAGTATTTTTCCCACCCTTGCTTTAGCCTTTTTGTATCTATTACCCCATTTGTGAAATGAAGTTGATCTATCCACATGTAATAGCAATTACAATATCTATGAATCAAAAGTACAAGTTTTCCTCAATTTATGAGGGTTTTTTATATGTGAATTCGCACTTATGCGATGAGCATGTTTGTGAGGAGGAATTGGGGAAGGGGGTGGAGATTAACCCCTGAGTCAAACAGGCCAGAGACAAAAGGGTTCAGGAATGTTTCGCCCTATTGCTTCTTTCCCGTCCTGTATAAGAAACTCCAAAGCCGATATGAAGAAAATAAATGCTTTACTTACAACTTGAACACTGTAGATACACTCCACCAAATACCACCGCGAGGCACTTCAATGCCTCGTATCCACTCCTCCAAATACCACCGTGAGGCACCTTGATGCCTCGTGCCACCATTCATCCACAATTATTTATCACATTCCCCCTTGACCAAATGCTAGGCTCGGATATGCTCGAGCTCAAGATCTTCCCTGCTTACACCTAAGTTTCAGTTAACTAAACATGTAAAATGTAACATCATTAACAATTTATCAAAAGTGTAGTCAAATACATAAAAGTCCAGCAACTTGGATGGTATCAGGTCTGTTCGCTTTAGTCAGGGCTCATCGCAGATGGGTCCATCTACGGCAACGAGCATTGATGTCTTGCACCACATTGTGCACTGGCGTCCTCGTACCATCTCGGGCTAGAAAACAAACTTAAGAGTCATTAATAATTGTACTACGTCGGCTTAGCCAGTTATGACGGGCTAAGACAGTGCATGCAGGTGAGACTGCTTCAAGAGAAATTAAGTAGGTGTTTGGGTATTTGCCAGGCTTGAGTACAACACCGGGAACTGGACTTGGACCTTTGCTAGCAGCTGTGGGAACAGCTAGCCACACTGCCTCTTGCGCCAAATAGCATGGCTTCCAAGGTGGGCGTGGTACTGGATCACACTCATCCCACAAGGTCTTGGTAGCGTTCATGGTGATCAGTACGTCATTATTGTACTTAGCCCAGTTTTTGAATGACCCATTCTCTTTTAGTCTCAATTGTTCTTTATATAGTCCTATCTGCCACTCCACAACGCCATTAGACTGCAGATGATAAGTCAGGTGATGATGACATTGAATATTGTATTCCGCTGCAAATCGTTCCAGACCTTTAGAGTTAAAGGGTGGTCCTCCGTCAGAGTGTATGATGTGAGGGACTTGCCAATGGGCGAAAGTGAGCTGTAGGCATCCTTGGATCACGGAAGTAGTGGTCTTTCTTGTAGGAAGGACAAGGATCTGTCGAGTTCCCAGATCCACAACCGCTAATCTTTTGTTCGGTGGTTTAGCTCCTGGGAGCGACCCAAGTAGATCTACTTGCCATACCTTTCCTGGGGCATAATATGCTGGATCATAAGTGCCTTTTTGGTGCCTGTGATGTGCTGGTTTTTCTCACGCACAGGCAGAGCATGCTTGAGTCACCTTGGTCCATTGCTCTATAGTCGGCCCTCCTTTTCCTTGTTCTCTCCAGCAAGCTTGTGCTGTCTTTGCTCCAGGGTGTCCCCCTGTGCTCATGGAGCCAGACCAGAAACAGATTGGTATCGACGATGTCTGCGATATGCAGCTGAGGCATGTCCTCTTGATTCCCAGATTCTTGCTGAGCTAATAATCTATCTACGGTGGCATGCACAGGATCCGTATCGGGTCAATGGGACCGAGTATGTTTGATTAAGGGGCGGGTGGAAAATCTTAGCAAGGTTGTCTTGACATCATCCCAAAGGTCCATATGCTCCTTCACTCATGCCATTCCAGTAACAATTTTGTATATGTACTCTGAATCTACAGCTATAATGGGCACCAGAAGTGTTCTGTCATGATGCTGATAAGTATGTTTAAGAGTCAATTGAAATACTGACAGTTCAGACGCCTGAATTGGTTCTTCTGGATAAGCTGCCTGGAGCTTGTAGTCATGACAAGGGTCACAATAATATCCGTAACTTCCGTTACCACGGGAAGTGCTGTCTGAGGCTATCCATGCTGGGGATGGTCCCTGTACAGCCACGGCATAGCGGAATTGTCCTCCTCAATGGTCGGAGTTATTTCTCCATCCACAACCTGCCATGCCGACCAGTGATACTGATGACGGAGGACCAGAACACTCCAGGTCTTTAATGTGCCCTGATATTTTGGATGCACCTTACCTGGATCAAGCAATTCCAATATTGTTCCGGCAGGCGCAATGAGTACACCTGGGTTCACTGCAAGATGTTCTCCCAATTGAGCCGCAAGCATAATCTTTCCCAGGCACCCATACTGGTGTTGGTATTTCTGAAGTGTGCAGTGACCAGTGTATGCGAGGTTTCCTGTCTTAGCATCGCTAGCTGTAAACCAAATATGCTCCATAGTGTAACCTACATGAATTATTAAGGGGTTACTGACGGGAGGTGCGATTAAACGTGTCTCCTTAACTTCTGTCATAACCTTCTCCGGTGCAGCTCGATTGTGTTCATCCAATGGAGTCTACGCCGCGCCTTTTTGCGAATCTGTTGCTGCAATCTATGGAGGACTTTTAAGTGTGGCAGTGTTATAAAATGACAAAACCAGTTCAGCTGGCACAACAGGCCTTGAAAATCTGCCTGTGTAGTCGGCCAGGGCAGAGGTAACTCAGGGGTGGCATTATGTGCTGTCCCTGACCGCCACTGTCCCATGAACCATGTCCCCAAGAATTTGATGTCTGACAACAGTTTGTTCATGGACTTAGTTTGACTCACTGTCCATCCTTGGTCACTCAAATAGGTCTTCAGATCTGTAGTAATGGTGCGAACTATAGAGTCATCGTGTCCTATGATGATAATGTCATCAACCTAAGTCCAGATGTGAATGTTCGTAGTTTCCGGGCGAAGGCGAGTGAAACCTTCAATCATCTCATTCATCACTGCAGTTGCTAATGCTGATGCATTGCGATAACCCTGTGGACAAACTTTCCAAGAATACATTTGTCCACCCACACACACATTAAGAATCCCTTGTGGATCATATATAGGGATTGAATAAAACATGTCCTTTAGATCTAGGGTCATGGCGAACCACTCTCCTTCCCTCTGTATTTTAATTATGCCCTCAAGGATATCTGAGACAGTCTGTGCAGCAGGCAATTGGAGGGGTTTACAATGTTGATTCGCCTTTCTGCAGTCTACCACCAGACGTGCCTCCGTTGGCTTTCCTGGCTTCGGAATGCCTCATCCAGCTGACAGATATGTAGAGGATTCCACAGGCTGGATGCACTCTAGTCTGCACAAATCGTCTAACAGGTTTCAGATCTGAGGTTGTAAGTTGGTACGTGTCGAGATTGGCTGGTATCGCCAAGGCACAAGGTTTACTAGCATTGGCTGATGTTTTTCACTTGGTGTAACTGCTAATGGGAATGCTGAAAATATAGCATCTTTCAAGGTTAATGCTCTGATCGCGGGGATACCCAAAATGTTTATGCCCCCTAAAACTCCATGCAGGGCCTTTTTATTAATCCAAAACTTAACTACAGGTGTGGATGTCGTAGCATTTAGTCCTTGCACAAAAATAACTCTAGGTGTTTTTACATGGGGCGTCTCGGATCTTATTGCGTTTACTTGGGCTCCTGTATCCAATAAAAAGCGTATGGGTATAGGAATGAAATTTGCAGTAGCACTTACGTTATAAGTTCCATGCAGGCGTTCATCAATATGCTGGCTGTCGTCGCCCGCATCAATGGCCACTACTCATTTTTTCTATTTTCTGATCCTTGTCCAGGTCTGAACTCTAGAATACGCGCCAATCTCCTTTGTCCTTCATTTCCCAGCTTACGAAGCTGGTTTCTTGTCAAGTCGCTTCTATTCAGTAGAAATGCGAACATAGCGTGCTCCTCGGCCATATAATCTGGTGGTCATCTGCGTGGCCAGTGATTAGTCTGAGGCTTATCAGGCGTTGTTCTTCACGTGCTGACAACCTGCACTGTCGCCCGTGGGGTGAGCACAGGCTCTGTTTTCCGTGCTGTAGTAAGCTTTCCCAAGCTACTTAAGACGTTTCCTATTGGTCTGACTGTTAGTGGGTGTAATAACAAACAGAACGTAGGTGTGTTAATACCTCTGTAAACCACTACACAAGCTTCTACCGCTGCCACGGATACAGGAATTTTCCCAGGTTCGTTGCACCATTGGTGCGGCCAAACACTATTTGCCTGCTGCAAAGTTAAATTCAATGGGTGACGTCCTGTGTCCCAAGTCAGATAACTGGCTCCTGCTATCACGTATAAAAGCTGTGCAGGCGATGCGTCATTGGGTGGATTTGCATGCCAAGCATGGGCTCAGGTCAACAGCGCTGGAACCACAGCAGCGCACAGGGGAATTGGCCAGATTTTGTTACGCGTTATCTGAGTTGTATCATTACACGCTCCTCCTCCCACCCCATGCGGGTTGATGCATTAGCATGGTGCACTCTTCAGAGTCTACTAATTCTGATCCATGTTCTAATATCAGTCATCCCAACCATATCACTAATGTTTCACCCAGTGTTAATCGGGTATCTTTGGTTAGCTCCTGTAACTCCCCCCTAGTACGCGTGCGGAGAGTAGTAAGAGTGCAGGTTCCCACGCCATCAATGACTGTCTTTACCAAGGCCATAGGGTTCGTATGCAGGACGGGTGCATCCGTGTCAGTGGGGAAAACGGAGTACGGCCTCGGCAGAGTGCCATATGGAGGCGGCTCCTCAAATGGGGCCGACAAGGCTTCGCCGACGTCAGAGCTTCCTCCTCGCGGCTTCTTGGTCACGCCCCTTTCTTCTCCCGCAACACCATCTTTAAGCGGCAATTCAATCTGCAAAACACTGCTGCACGGTCACTTGAGCCGATGCATCCAGCATAGCAGTTAGATCTGCCACGTGCCACAGCAAAGCAGTCACTGATCAGAACAAAGCATTAATCATTTTCCCTTTATTCCATTCCTGCCCTGTCCACCCCGTTACGACCCGTCCGTCAGTCTCGAGGCTCTCGCGGAGCGCCGTTAAGATTTCACTTTCAGCTTCCCCTGGATCGAGATCAGGGCATCCAAACCTGTCGGGGATAACCTCACAGCCAGTCCCTTCCTTTAAATACTGAACACACCTATAATACTCTTTCTTGGGGTCGCACTCATTCATACCCTTAGGCTTCGCGCGTCTGAACGATGCCTCAGGTTTTACCTGGGGTGGATGATAGAGAACCACGGGACAGGAGAGAAAGCATCCCAGAGCTGCCAGGCTAGGATCAGACATAACCCGTTCCTTTGGCGGCTCCTCGCTGTCTTCAGTTTAGGCAAACGGATACATAGCCTCCCAATTTTCCACTTAGTCCCCTTTGATGATATGCTACATGGGTCTGTAGGGTATTGGCATCCGTGGTCGGGGGCCGATGATGGTTTCCCCATGGGCGGTGCTTAATCAATTCATTAGGGTCTCCCTCACTCCCCTTTGCCCTGAGGATCCTGTTCGTGACTCCATGTGAGGAGGAATTGGGGGGGTGGGGATTAACCCCGAGTCGAACAGGCCAGAGACGAAAGGGTTCAGGAACGTTTCGCCCTATCACTTCTTTCCCGTCCTGTATAAGAAACTCCAAAGCCAATATGAAGAAAATAAATGCTTTACTTACAACTTGAACATCGTAGATTCACTCTTCCAAATACCACCGCGAGGCACCCTGATGCCTCGTACCACCGTGAGGCACTTCAACGCCTCATACCCACTCCGTGCCGGCAGTTCCCTTTAAACTCCATAATAAACAACACAACCGAAAACCTCAACCATAGGGAACCCAAGAGCTCTTGATTATCTATCCGCTGCAGACTATCCAATGGGAGGGTCCAGGGGGGAAAAGGGAAACCCTGGACGCAGGACCTCGGTGAGGGTGATCAGGCCTCCCGATGCTATGTGCAGTCCCACCTTTCCTTTCCTGGGCTTTTGTTTTTATACTGCCCCGACGGCCAATCAGCTCAGGTCTTACTTTCGCGCGCTTTTCAAGCTACACGAGCCGCAGATTTTGCTGCATGCATGCTTCACGCAGCTGATTGGGCTGCACCCACTGTTTCCCCTTTCAGCGAGCACAGTTTGCTGGCG
The DNA here is from genome assembly GCA_030014935.1 of Caiman crocodilus. Taxonomy (NCBI): domain Eukaryota; kingdom Metazoa; phylum Chordata; order Crocodylia; family Alligatoridae; genus Caiman; species Caiman crocodilus. The sequence goes on along the minus strand of JAGPOW010003149.1, from coordinate 235,801 downwards.
TTTGGTCACCATTCATCCACAATTATTTATCACAATGTTTAGACCCATAATTCCTTGTATGCAAGGTAAATTCACTCTCATGCATAGATGCCCCCTTGCCCAATCAGGTAAGTCTGTGGGAGCAGGGGAAAAGGCCATGGCCCCACTCACCCCAGCCCCCGCTGCAGCAGCCCTGGGAGCAGCCGACACCAGCTGCCTGCACCAGGACATGGTGCAACCCAAAAGCAGAGGTGAGTGGGGACAGGAGCAGCATGGTGCAGCCTAGCAGCTGCAAGCAGCTGGTGCTAGCCACTCCCAGGACTGCTGCAGCTAGGGCTGGAGCGAGCACCACTTTGTTCCCTCTGCTTTGCTGCTTTGTCCGGCCCCAGAAGCAACACCCTTCCACCAGTCACTTCCCTAGTCCCAGCCTCCCTCCCTCCCTCACCACCATGGGAATCTATTTGTCACATTGTAAAGTGGGTTCACATTATGTGAATTCAATTTATGCACCATTCTCTGGAAATGCATGTACAGCATAAATCAAGGGAAACCTGTATCTCTTTAAAAGTCATTATTGTGGGAAGTCATTACTACAGATATTATGTATTAATATTAGATGCACTATTAGTAGTATTTAGCTGCAAGTGAAAGCCTGACATTTTTCATTTTTAGTATTTAAATGGCATTTGCCGTTGATAGGACACTTTAAAATAAGAGACCTAGTACAAATTTCCATTCCCTATTAAATATAATATGTTCGGCGCAGTGTAGCTAGGGCCCACACTATGACTAGGGTCCCTGACTTCAAAAGGGCCAAATTCAGGGAGCTCAGGAGGCTAGTCGACGAGGCGCTGAGG
>JAGPOW010003149.1:204209-215666 GCA_030014935.1 Caiman crocodilus | reverse complement strand
AGGGCAGCAGGACAGGCCCTACAAGGAGAGACTGAAGGACCTGAATCTGTTCAGCCTCAGCAAGAGGAGGCTGAGGGGGGACCTGGTGGCTGCCTACAAGCTCATCAAGGGAGATCAACAGCAACTAGGCAGAGCCCTTTTCTCCCCAGCACCACCTGGGGTGACGAGAAACAATGGTCATAAACTGATGGAGAATAGGTTTGGGTTAGAGATCAGAAGGCAATATTTTACAGTTAGGATGGCCAAAATCTGCAACCAACTTCCCAGGGAAGTGGTCCTCACCCCTACCTTGGGGAAATTCAAGAGGAGGTTGGATGATCACCTGTCTGGGGTCTTGTGAACCCAGCATTCATTCCTGCCTGTAGCAAGGGGTCAGGCTAGATGACCTGTTCAGGTCCCTCCTGACCCAGCTACTATGATACTCTGAAACTATGAAGTGTAACTGAATGCAGCTGTAGTCTTGCAATGTCTAATTTCATTCGGATGTAGGCTGGCACAGAGGCTTTCATAAGTTCAGCTGACCTGACTCCTTGAAGGTAGGGTGAAGTGAGAAGTAAGTTATCATCTGAAAAGAGTTCTCTGGAGATGCTGCAAGTCTTTAAAAAAGGCATAAGAGCCTCTGCATGATGTGTTAACAGAAGTCCTTTTTTCCCAGAACAAAGTAGTGTGTTGGTCTTATTATGAGCAAGGTAGGGGCAAAATCAGTGGTCTCTTCATGTACATATATGTTTTGTTTTTCTTTAGTTATGTACTGTCATTATAGTTCAAATGTGTAGTGCTTGTTGATACCACTGAATGCCTAGGTTGCTGAAGGTAGGAGACACATTAACAATATAACATTGTTTAATCTTATTTTTATTACCCACATCTTAGTAGCAAAACTGAAGCATGCTTTTCTTCTCCTAACTCTACAGTACACATAAAGACTATATGCTGGCCTGAAAAAAGATGTATAAACTCCAGCATTTAACAGGGAGAAGGCTAATGCTTTCTTCTTGAAACGTTACCTCAGCCTACCCTCAATAAAGGGCTTCACTGGGAAAAGAGTAGTGGGGAGAAATGGCTGCAGTAAATTCACCTACTCTCTGTCAGAAGGGCATACCCTGGTATAACAAATCCCTTATATGAGAAAGAGAAAACTGGCTGGCAGCTTTCCCATATGTGCACTCTTTCTGTTTCTCATGTAAACATCATCAGGTTTTTTTTTTCTGGTTAAATTTTTTTTGTGCCAATAAGATAGGCTTTAGGAAGCACGTTCTAAACAATTACAAGTATGTGCTTTGGCTTTACAATGTCTTAGAAAAGCCCTCTACATTGTGAGAGAACAGCAGCAAGACTGGTGTTTAAAACAGCGATTATTTTTTCCCCTCTTCTCCACAGTGTGGAGCTGGTGTCCCTGCAAACTGTATCCCTTAGCTCCATACATGCATCCACCTAACTAAAGTGATGGGAACTTTTAACACCTGCTGGATGTGGGTCCTGGCTGCATGCTACCAGTCGGTTAACAAATTCTTTCCAAGTTGCCCTGGGTCTTGTACAGAGTGCATGGGGAGAGTTTGCAAGCTCTCTCTTTGCCCATTTAAATATACCTATCTTCTATTAACTACTGGAAGGAATTAATATCACTTGACAAATGTACATACTAAGGTCACCTGGTGGAAAAGCATGCAGTGCTCTGAGAGGGTGGATTTAAGTGGAAATAAAGGAAAAACCATAGGAGATGAGGAGAAATGCCCTGAGTTTTCTCAGATGTTGTACAATTTCCAGCTAAGAAAAACGTACTTTTCTGAAGCTTTCTTAGAGAGCCTATCTAGCTATATTAAGATGGGGGGTGGCGCCTTCTAAGAAGAGGAGGACATGCCAATTTTCCCTTCTCTTTGTTGCACTTTCCTGTTACTAAGTGCAAGGCGGGACGAGCTGGCTGGGCTAACTACGCGTATTGGTTGCAAAGAACGGTACTCACTCTGCCGTTAATTTTAGCAGGGTAAAGTTTTATTATGAGGAACCACAAATGCAGGTTATGATGAACGGCTGCAGGAACGCGGAGTTACAGAAACCACGTTACGGCAAGCTACTGCAAACACACGAAGGCCTTTTTATGAGACGAGGAAGTGACTGGATTGTCACTGCGAGGGTCTCTCTGCCTTCCTGTTCCGCGGTGGGTTACATATGCCTGGGTTCGCGTAAGTGCACTATGTCACACTGTGGCAAATTTCAGCCTATGGCGGCGCATGTTGTGTTACCCAGCAACAAGCTCCTAGCCTATGGTTGTTAGCCAAGCACTGGACATCTCTGTCCAATTACATTGTGCTGAAATTCCTCTTGCTCAACTCTGCGGTATTCCTCGTCTGGCACAACTGAGGAACCCACTTCTTCTTTCTGTGTTGCTAAGCACTGCAGCCCTCTCCTTCTAATTTGGGAGCCGCGGTCTACTTCCTTATTTTTGTGGTCATAAGTTCGTTAGTAGCTGGAGCAGTGCTTAAGGCTCTGTTAGTTAGGCAACAATTCAAGCTGTCTTTCAGGACTGTGTCTGGTTGTTGTGTCATGAGCATGTGCACCCATTTCTACCTGACACCCTTCAGGACTGGAATTCTGACAGATTCAAGGAAACTCCCAAAAGCTGCCTCCAGCACTAAGTCTCCTAAGACCAGCCTTGATTTTAGGGTTGGAATGGACCTATTAGATCATTGAGTCCACCTCCTGCCTTGCGCAGGAAAGAGTGCTGGGGGCAGATGACCCCAGCCAGGTTTTTGTCCCATCTCCTCTTAAATACCTCCAAGGAAGGGGATAGCACCACCTCCCTTGGAAGTGTTTTTCATATTTTGGCAGCCCTCATTGTAAATCATTTTTTTCTGATGTCCAATCTCAATTTGCTGTCTTTTAGTTTGTGGCCATTGCTTCTAGTTACCCCGATGGGCACCCTGGTAAACACTGTCTCCCCTATTTCCAGCTGTCCCCCTTCCCCTCCCTGATGAGTACACATAAGGAGGACAAAAGAGAAAAGAAACCCTCTTAGTTGAGCAAGGAAATGCAGGAGAGCCTAGAGGGGAAAAGAGGCCTACAGGCTGTGGAGGCAGGGGGCAGCCATCAAGGAGGAGTGTACCTGCTTGGCTCAAGCTTGCAGGGAAGCAGTGAGGAGGGCCAAAGCAGAAATGGAGCTAGGTCAGCAGCAAAAGCCCCTGGACCCTGGATTGCCCCTGGATTGCCCCTGTGCTTTGCAGGTCCAGCAGACTTCAGGGATGGGGCTCTGGTGTAAATAAAAGCCTAGCATGCTCAGCACGCCGGGCAGAGGTGGCAAGGGACAGCAAGAAAAGAGGAGCTCCAGCGAAGACCATCGTTGGGACCCTCCTGAGCCTTGATGGTTCATGGCTCAGCACACAGTGCTCAGGCTCTGGGAGGCACTTGAGGCAACTTGAGCCTATGAACCCAGTAAGTAGCTGGGTGAGGCGGTATGTGGATAGGTGCACGGAGAATCCGCCCTGGGAGCAGCTCAAGCCTGCTCAAGTTAACTCTGGCTCTAGGCTGGTGTGGCTCAGCATTAACCTAAAAGAGCCCCAGTGCCCAGAGCAGGGCCTGGGAAGGGGAAAGACCCCCAGCATGAAGCTGGGGAACTAGAGCTAGTAGGCCATAGAAGCTCCCAAGGTGCCCAACATGGGGTTCAGGGCCCAGAGGGAAGGACCCTCAACTCAAGGCCAATGGCTTTAGGAGGCCTGAGAGAGTGTGGGGAGCCAGAGGCCAGATAGACAGCCCCCACAGGAAGGACTGTGAGTTACTGGGAAGCTGGGTCCTGCATGGGAGGTACCCCTGGGCAAGGGACCTGTCTCTAGTGGGTTATGGAATAGAGAAAATCCCACACAACTTACTGATTCATTTGATGCACTGACTGGGGAAATTTTTAGCTACTTGCACAATTTCACAATGATTGCACACTTAATTCATACAACACAATTTTATTTTAAAAATCATTGCTACGCATATAACACTGCTTAGCTTCAAGAAATACCACAAACATTAAGAACACAATAATTACATATATCAGAAACCTGGGTTCCAGGTTCATGGAGATCCCACCCAGGAAAAATGTAAGTGTAGGCTGGATCAGACTGATCACCTGAACCACCCTCTCCGTGAACATGAATCTCTTAGTTCACGTTGAACCTGCGGATCACCCAAAAGGGACTGAAAGAAGGGGACTTAGTCCTATCATTATTGGGCCCAGCCCATTGAATCATACTGCTGAGGTAAGCCCATTGAACAGTACTACTGAGGCCAACCCATTAAATTGTACTACTGAGGAATGAAAGCATATCTAGATGATTGGCTTCTTGGAATTCTTGGATTGTAAATATGTTATGAAAAATAATAGTATTGATTCAAATTTAACTTTTAGTTGTAATTGTAATTCTTTTAAGGAAGTGCATTTGGAGCATTGTTTCTGATATATGTAATTATTGTGTTCCTTCCTGTGCCTGCAGGCTCAGTCCCTTGAGAAACACCCACCCTTCCTGGACTCCCATCTCTCTGATGCTTTTGCCCATCAGTCCCTCCCTAACTAATCTCCTGAGCTTGTTGAAGCTGGCTTTCCTGAAGTCTAGTACGTCAGCCCTACTAGTTATCTTTCTCACCTTGCACCGGATAGCGAACTCTATCAATAGGTGGTCACTGTCCCCTAGGTTACCCTGCAGCTGCAGCATCCCCACCAAGTCATCCCCTGTAGCCAGCACCAAGTCTAGTAAGGCATTTCCCCTAGTAAATAGTTTCCTAGTGGAAACGTTTACCTCCTGTGTAGGTGAAGGTCCTGTAAGCAGGTTAGAAACTTACATGAACAGGCAGACCTGGCTGCCTGTTCCTCCCAGCAGACGCCTGGGAAGTTTAGGTTGCCCATGACAACCAGGTCCTTTCAGCACGCTGCCTCTGAAAGCTGTCTCGAGAATTCTAGGTCTAACTCGCCCCCTGGTGTGGGGGTCTGTAATAGGCCCCCACTCCCAAGTCCCTTTCTCTCTGATCCCCCTGTAATCTGACCCATAATACCTCAATTTGCCCTTCTTCTAGATGCTATTGAACTGCAGAAGATGTATATTGCTCCTTAACATAGACAGCAGCCCCTCCCCCTGCCCTTTTTCCCCACTGTATCCCATCTGTACAGCCTGTAGCCCTCAAAGCCCACTGCCCGATCATGGGTAGGGTCCCACCAGGTTTCTGTTAGTCCAACCAGGTTGTAAGCAGGAGTCCAAGTTCCTCTTGCTTGTTCCCCATGCTCCTACCATTAGTACAGAGGGACCTAAGCCCCCCAGTAGGTGCTCTTAATACTTTACCATCCTGATGCTGAGAGGAGGGGCCGTTGGTACTTAACCTGAACTGTTCCAGCACCTGGCTCATGGCTTGCTGTTCCTAGCCTCACCCTGTCGTCTACATCCCCATCCTCCAAGAAACCTAGTTTAAAGCCCTGCGTAGGAGATCAGCCAACCTGTAAGAAAACAGACTCTTACCTCTTTGAGAGAGATGTAGCCCATCTTGTCCAAACAAGGCCCTATCCTGGAAGTAGAGGTCGTGGTCAAGGAATCCAAGCCCCACAAGATGGCACCAGCTCCAAAGCTAATGCAGTTGCTGTGGTGCCGTCCATAACCGCTGAGCAGGAGGATGGATGAGAAGACCACCTGTGCTCCTGAACCTCTGAGCCTGGCTCCCAGCACCATGTAGTCACTCATGACCCTGCCTGCACTACTCCGGGCCATGTCATTCATTCCCACATGGATGAAGCCCATGGAATAGTAGTCAGAGGGGTAGGGTCCCACCAGATTTCTGTTAGTCCAACCAGGTTGTAAGCAGGAGTCCAAGTTCCTCTTGCTTGTTCCCCACGCCCCTACCATTAATCAGGTCTGGACTCCTTGTTGTAACGTCTCAAGTCTGGGCTCCAGGCAGGCTGCATACCTCCCATACCATGGGATCTCGGCAGCAGATGGCTCCTTCCATGCCTCTCAGTTTTCTCTTTATTAGTTTCATTTGATCCAAGGAGGCTAAGGCTTCTGGCATCTCAAGTAATCTAAATTACAGTGCTTCAGGGAAAAAAATAACCCCAAAACCAGGGGCTGCTGCATGAGCACAGTAGTCACATTAACTGTACACGGGACTGAAGGCATATGCTATGAAAGTCCAGTCGAGTGCCTGGTACTTATCCTGTAGTGTCTAGCATATAAATTCTATTGCATCTAAAAAATAATAGTGCAAGAGTACAACTTTTTCTAATGCTTGTTAGCAATTTGCATGGTATTTAAGCATTCCCTCAAAGACGTATTGCAAGGGTTTTAGTAAGTTTGCTTCACTAGTGAGGTAATATGTAAGCCGTGAAGTATTCTATTTTCCTAGATGCATGGTTGCAATCTGAAAATGATACGAGCAATTTGGCATGAAGCTTATTTGAATACTGGCAATAATGTGACGTTGCAATTATGTTGCAGGAAATTCCCATCTCCAGCCTATTTTAGGCTTTTTGAATAATCAGCTTTGCTTAGTGCTACCTCTGTAGATGACTGGATGGTGTGCCTTTCTGAGCGGGTGCTACAGCTTCTTTGCAACCAGTCAGCACATCCTGTCACAGTTATGTTCATAATGTGATGCTGAAGCTACATTTTGTAGCCGAAGGGCCAAGATTCATGAAGTTGGTTCTCTTTACAACTGTGCCTTTGAAACACTGTGTAGTTTTGGGCAAGCTCCTTCATTTCTCAAGGCCACATATTTCCCATGGGGGAATAATGCTTGCCTTTGAGGTTCTTGAACAAAAAGTGCTATAAAGACTGAAATGTTGGGGATTTTTTAATATAAAATATAGTATAGAGGCTTGAGACCGATGGAGAAACACAGGATCATAATGCCACTTCATTCTTTAAGAAGTCTATTTTAAACACACCCTGTGAAGATCTTGTACCCTTCAGATCATCCCTGCGAGATTTAGAACAAAACCCTCTTTCACTTGACATGCCCAAATGACCCTTACCCAGACACACAACTGCCAATTTTGACATTTAAACACAACTGCAGATCTTATTCCGTGTTCAGTGTGGTTACACAGGCATCCACACAGCTACTGAGCATGTACAGCAGGCTGCACATTGGCTGGGCAGGTACCTAGTTCTCTTGCTACACAGCTGGGCCCAGGTTCTGAAGTCATAGCTGGACAAAACATGTTCTGGCCCAAAAGTGTAGTGGTTGGGACACTCCCAGAGAATGAGAGCTTCATTCTCCAGGCCTCCTCAACCAGACCCTACGTCTTCCTGACTCTACAACACAGCCCTCCAACCAACAGGCCACACATTAGACCGTATCTGGACACCGCCTTAGCCCTCCCTGAAGGTGAGCTGCTGCACTGCGTTTCAAATATTCATTAGAAAAAGTGAATGGAGAGCAGTTTCTGCTTCGTTTTGCTGCTTCCCCTTCCTTGCAGTAGCTCCCTTTCTCGGCTGCCCGCTTCAGAAGGAATGCTGGAAAGGGGACTAAATAGCACCTAGTCTAGGGGTGGGCAAAACGTGGCCCTTGGGCCAGACCTGGCCAACCAGGTGCTTCTAACTGGCCCATGGTAGGTCCGTTGCATTCCCCCCACCCAGCCCAAAAGTAGAGGCAGCCCAGGCCATGGTACATGTGCCCAGTCCTGCTACCTCCAGGCATGGAGATGCCAGCTGGCATGGATTGTGGCCCACCCTACCCCTAGTGTGGGTCTTGGGCATCCTGGGAGGTGTAGTCTGTGGGGCTGGGCTGCATGATGGTGGGGTTCGGGGTAACACGATGACTAGACCCAACTTCCTGTCAGCCCCCTGTGGCAGTGGTTCACTCTGCCCCCCAGATGCCTTCCAGATCCTGCTGCACATGTCTCCACCACCGGACCTAGCTCCGCTGTCTGGGCATCCCAGCCCATCCACCCTGCACTCACAGCTGAGGGCACCGGATGGCATGGGTGGGTGGGATCTCCATGAACCTGGATCCCCCACAGGCTGGGCACACTCAGTCAGGTATAGGGAATGGGCCACGGGCAGGTGGGAAGCAATGTCTAGGAGCAGAATGGGGAGGGTCCGGTGCCAGGATCGTGGGTGGTGACAGTGTGGAGCTGGGGCCTGGGGCAGAACTGCAATCCACTCCCTGCACATCCCTGCCATGGGATACTATGGCTTTTACTTCAAAGTGTACCACATCTCCAATTAGTTGATTGGAAAAGCAGTGTCCTTTGAAGTAAAAGCTGCAGCAAGCAGCTGAGTGGCTCATCCTGAATATCTTAATGCACTGCAAACTAAATGGATGGTGAGCAGGGTTGCCAGCTGTCCAGAAATTTACAGATGGCCAATTTAAAACAAAGAAATAGACATTGAGCTATCAGTAAAAAAACTAAGATACTTTAAGCTTGACTAAAGATTAGTCATCAAAATGGGACTGGATGCATGTGTTGATGGACAGATGGAGCAGAGTGTACCACCTTCTGTCTGAGCAGAAGCACAGCTTGGCACCCTGTAGGGAGCTCTCTGTCAGGGCTTTATGGCACACAGAACCCTCTAGCCACTTCTACCACCATGTCACTTACTAGTGCTGCATCCGAAGGCCTCAGTCATCAGTCTGAGGAGGATGTGGGCAGTCTATTTTCTACATGCACCTCTTGCCATATGACTCCACCATAAAGGCGCCAGTCATAGAGAAGGTGCCGACCCCTGTGGCCTGTTGCATCCTCTGCCACAGCTTCATTGGAGAGACAAAGGGGAGATGGGTGAGAAATTAGTGCCAGCTGTGGTTGTGGTTTTGTAAATAACTGTCCACTTGGGTTGAGAAGGAGACCCACCGAACACATTCTATGAAGGCTGCCAAAAAGCTGCCGGATATAAACAACATTTACTCCTGGTACCTCTGCTGCTTCCATAGATCAGAGAAGAGCTTCATCATATCGTCTTCACCTGGGTTTGCCTTCCATCTTCTTCCCATACATCAATCAAGCCATGCTGGTCTTAACCTAGTTACCTCGCTCTTTGGGGCAAGGGCTTAATTCCTGTAGATTTTTTTCAAAGATTGTTCACATCTCAGTGTCATAACCAAGTTGAATAAGTGTCCATGTCACAATAGACCGCATAGAGCAATTACCCCTCTGAGTGATTGTCATTGCCCCCAAATTTGGTCATGGAAGTGTGCTGTGTGACGTTAGCAATTCTGCACTCCGCTTGGCAGTCAGTTATTGGCTGCCCCAAGCATATAAAAGTCCATGCAGCTTCCACCCAAGTTGGAGAGCTCTGAACACATGACAGAGTAAACTTGGTGGACTGATTACCCACCAACGTCTCCCTATCACCGATCTTCCTGACGTACCCCTTCTCGCGCGCTCATTTCATCCATGAACTCGTTGACTCATTTTGTTGCCGTTACCTGTAACTACATAAGCAGCCTTATCCCCTGTGTTGCCACCCCAGCAGCATAAGTAAAAGTTATCCTTCAAGCAATACACTGTTCCGCCTGTCCATTCACCAGCCCACCGGACGGCTGATTTCAGGGCTCCTCAAGTCAGCTCTAGCCGTCTGAGACACTCGGTAGTCAATTCGCCCGAGTAATTGAAATGCAAGGCCAAACTCTCTTTGACTTCTGTACAGGCAAGATCAGGCTCTTTATTTTCTTCCCCCCAACAGCCGTCAATTTTTAATGCTGGCTTTGGTGCCTCTGGGTCACATTTATTTAATGGAGGGAAGTAAGAATGCACAGAGAAGGCCAGGATAGAGGAACTGGATTTAGAATATCAGCCATGGTCTATGCACAGCAGCTATTTGTAAACCAGCCTGCCTAGGAGCATCTTCATTGGTAGTCTATTAGACACAGGTTCAGTTGCTTTGAGGGTACAAAGATGGAAGGCTTGAGTTTACATTGTATACCTTGCTGGGGGTATTTGGCCCCAGCAGTCTTTTCTGCCTTGAGCAGGGGGGCTGGACTCGATCTCACGAGGTCTCTTCCAGCTCTAGATTTCTGTGAATCCCATCTGCTGGTTCCAGTACCATGGCAAGGAAGTTTGACACCTGGGGGAAAGCCTGAAGAAGCAGCCCACCCTTGCCCTGCACACAGATCTGGGGGTCCCCCCCCATGCTTACCCAGGAGCTGCCCTCCCCCTATCCCCATTTCCCACAAACGAGCCACTTGCAGCTCCATCCCATGCCCCACCCTTGCTGGGAAGCAGCTGTTGGCACCCCTTCACAACAGTAAGTAGAGGGCCCATTGATTGGGGGCATCCTGGTGTAGAACCATTGCAGCCATCAAGTATAACTCTTTTTGTCCACTTGTCATCACTTGTGTTAGTGCCATGTATTTTAATTTAAAAATATGGCAGCTATAAAAAGAACAAGTGATGCATCTTAAAAGTGCAGATGAATCTATCACTAAGGAAGCAAAAACCATGCAGAGGCTCTCCTGCTTGAATACCATGGGCACTTTTACATGTATTCTTGGGGGTGGGGAGCAGCACTTTAATTAAAGTGGCTCTGAGAGCCATTCTAATTAAAGTGCCACGGCGTCTCATGTATTGGCATTCCCACACTTCAAAATGGCAGCAGAAGCACTTGAACTAAAGCCCATTGAACAAGCTTTAGTTCAAGCACCCCCACGGCCATTTTGAAGTGCAGGGACACTGATGCATGAGACTCAGGAAGCTACTGGAGCACAGTAATTGCCACGCTCCAGCAGACTTGGTTAATCAAGTCTGCTCTGATGTGCTGTAATTATATCGTGTTGGAGCAGCCTCCACAATTGTGCACAGGGACCTCCATGTTTCTGGGTACGAGCATGAGTGAGGTTTGGAATATGGGTGTTAAACCCTTAAATTGGAACCTGGCCCTCATTAAAAAGTTTGCAGGTAGTTGGCTTTTGTTTTGTTTTCCCCAGACTCAAAAAAACAAAACCAAAAACTTGTGGTAGCAACCCTGACTGTGAACCACCCTGGTATGAATGATCTCGGTTTTGCTGTGCCGCTAAGTTCTGTGAACAACAAGAAGTGCCAAACTGAGCTGTGATCCTGTGGCCATGTAAGCATGACAGTCCTATAGAGCTCAAATGAAGGAGAAAATGAACATCAGCCTCCAGTAACTGCATGCATGCCCAAGTGTGTGTCTGTATCCAAAAGTCCCAAAGAAAGGACCAAACCTGTACTTTCCAGTGGCTGAACAGAGAGGCAGTTGCATAGAGATACTGTGCAGGAAAATACAAGTCATTTGTTACACTGCAGTATCAGTTCATGGCTCCTCATCCCAGCTGTGTGGGGTTAGATCTGCATTTTCACCATGAACGGGGAATCAGTATGGGAAAAATCATATTAATTCTTTACCCTTTGTGCAGCTGTCATGCTCCAAGCTCTGCTCCCTCACACAGTGGCCTTCATTCACAGCAGCAGTCCTAGTGCTTTCCCCTCTCACTGCCTCTTTGCTTCATATTATCCTCTTCTGTGATATACTG
>JAGPOW010003149.1:187901-202453 GCA_030014935.1 Caiman crocodilus | reverse complement strand
TCCCCCCGACACAGTGACTGGTGCCTCCTGAGTCAGGGGGGCACTTGGGGTCCCCCTGTGGCCAATTGCCAAGCTGGGGAGGCACAGGGGCCCCCCAACATGCTCCCCAGCAGACCCAGCAGTGGACCAGAAGTAGTTCTGGTCCACTTCCAGGTTTGCCACCAAGCATATGGAGGGCCCCACCGCACTCCTCTGGGATGCTCCATTTGCCCCAGCATCGCAGTGATCATGAGCTGTGCCTGCCTACTTCAAGGTATGTAGAAAAAACTCTTAAAGCTGTGTCTATGGCTGAATTGCTGATTCTCCAAATCAGCATCAAATCTTCAGATTTGGATTTGGCTGAATCAAATTGGGGACAGTGATTCAAATCAACAAATCAAATCACTGTCCCTGACTTGGGCTAAATCCAAATTGAATAGGGCCCACTTTGCACACCCCTAATAAACGTGCTTATTTTATTTTCTGTTTCACAACGGTTCAAATTTTACCTTCTCCTGTATGTTAAGTGTACTGTATCTTGTATATTGTACTGAACTGTCCAACTTTTAAGTGGCCAGAGTCCCCCCTGGGCTGCACCAAATACAAGCTAAGTGCCTGCTGCATGCCACCCTCTCCCCCCTGGCCCACCCAGCCCAGTTGTAATGGGTCCCCTTAGCCTCCTGGTCATGGGTTCCCTCAGCCCCATAGGTTGCATCTTTTTTAAGCGTATACTGATACAGTGATCCTCACAAAGCAAGGAGAAACATTCACAATTTTATGTCCAAATTTTGCAGCCAACTGATTGCCTCTAGTGTAGTATTGTGCAGATTCAGTAGAGCTCCATTTAAATGGACAGAGAGGGCATTTAGAGGTGATGGGATTCGAAGTTTGAAAAGGGGCACCACAGTTGCAGCTGGGTGAGCTAGTCTAGCCCCATCAACATAACAAAAATCCACATCTGCCATGTCCTGTCCTGATTTGATTTACTGAAGACCAAAGATGTCTAGGGGAGATCAAAGCAAGCTGGTCTAATGGTGGGATTTGTAGTAATAATTTCTGTATTCAGGAGTGAATTGAACCACTTTTGTGTCCGGGCATACTGGATGTTAAATGAGTCTTGCTCATGTTGAATTCCTGTTATCCAAGTGGGATGTCTAAATTTTAATCTCAAAAACAGATGCAGGTTTATTTTTTTAATTTTATTTTAGTCTATAATGTAGTTACATGCTCCCTTATTAAGAAGGAAATATGCCATATGTTACTAAGAACGGAGCCATTGAAGGAGGGGAGATCAGGTTGGTCCTGTAATGATTTGCATTACTTGGTTGAGTTTTGTCAACCTCATCAGTGTGAGCACTCTTTAACCAGATTGGGGCACAGTATTCTGCCAAAGAGTAGACCAACGCTAAGGCTGTTCCTCTCGGTGCATCAGCTTCAGCTCCTCAAGAAGTCTCAGTGAGTTTCTAGAGAAAATTATTACAGCTAGCTGCTATCATAGGTAAGTGATTTTTATAGGACAGTGTTTTAGCTAAAATGATTCCTAAATATTTAGGAGTACCATTTTAACATAACTGATTTCTGAGGATAATGGTTGATAATTAGTTGTTAATTGTTTAAGTGAAATGTGGACACTTTGTTTTCCCAGGGTTTAGGTGCAGACGCCATTTTTTAAAGAAGATATCTAAAGTATTCATATCAGACGTAAACATTTATTTCTGCTCTGGAGAAACAAGGTTGTGTAACAATGACTGTGATATCAGTGTATATGAATTTTCCTGATGAAGTGCCTGGGAGGTCATGTATGGAAAGATTAACCAGCAAATGTACAAAGACTGATCCCTGAAAGAGTCCATTGTTCAATTTATGTAGTAAACTCCTAATATTATCAGAGAAAATCTGGAATCATCTATTGCTAATCGTGTTGTCTAGTAAAGTTAGCAATTTTAAGATGAGGTATAATGTCCAAGAACTTTAAAATGAGTCCTTGTCTCCAGGCTGTATCATATGCAGCCAAGAGATCAAGGAAGATGGCTAGTTTTTAGCGATTTTTCAAAGCCATTTTCTATCATGGTAGTCAGGACCATGATTTGATCACAGCATCCTCTCTTTGGTCTAAACCCTGCTTGCTCAGGAGGAATATGTTTGTTTATGGTCTGAAAAAAATCTATTATATATATCAGTCTTTCTAATAGCCTAGGAGTCACACTTAGTAAAGCTATTGGGTAGTAGTTCTGGCTGCACTGCCTTGCTCTGTTCTCACGGACAGGGGCAGGAAGTAAAAGTAGGCTGGTAGTAAGACGAGCGCTACGCCTCTGGAGGAGCTGCCAGGCTCCAATTGTCCCATGACCCAGAGCCCAGCACCACAGCTCCCTTACCTCTGCCTCCTCCCCTGAGCCCTGGCACAAAGTTGCTCCCGTGGCTGCCCGAGCCAGCCAATCGCCGCCTACCCTCTCAGCAGCACGTGTGCAGTTGGCTTGGAGCGCTATGGCCAGACAGACGGATGAACTAAGGTTTTTATTATATTAGAATATTCCTAATGGATATACTTTTAACTGATGAATATCTGCTCCAGTATTCAAGGCCTGTCATCATCAGTAAAAATGTGGTGACAATCTAAGGTCAGGCCAGCAGCCATCGAATCAAATTGATGCCACTTAGTCACATGAGCTAGTATCACTTGAAGAAGTGGGGGCTTCAGAGTCTGCAAGTATTGTCCAAGTAGCTGTGTTCTTTACATTGTCTCCTGGGCTTGAGCGAGGTACCTTCCTGAATTATATAGCTCATTTGGCCTGCAGACGACACCATGGATTGGCAACATTTTCTGAGAGCGGGCCAACATGATTCAGCTCAGGTTTAAGTAGCCTGGCACTGGGACCTGGCCGCCTTTGCTGTTTTTCCGTACTGTCTGGCAACTACATGATGTGGGCAGAGCCCCCATCTCTCACGGCCCCTGCTGCCCAACTATGACATGGTGTGGACAGACTCTCCCTTCCCTTCCTTCCTCCACCCTGCTAAATACTGCCAGTCACGGCTCTGCAGGCTGGATTTAGCTTATGGGCTGGATTTAGCTTATGGGCTGTAAATTGATGACTCCTAGTTTACACAACCCTACTCCCGGTATTTGGCTAGCTAGCTAGCTTAGTTTACTGCTGGTGATTGACATTAATAAACCTCTGCCACTTGCATAATTTCTGGAGCATCATCACTACCCCATCATTTCTCTACTACTGTTAACAAACCCATTTATTTGTCAAAGGCTCATGGAGCAGAAGGAAACCCAGCTGCATTGTGTGATCTGGGTATAAATAAAGTGTAATGCTGATGCTGAGTTACTGGCAGTTCTTGCAGTCAGATGCAAGGCAGCTGTTTGTATGGAAGCTGTAGTGTGGGCAGGGGGAGGACAAGACATGGCAGCAATAGGGTATGGATGGGCATTCAGTTTGAGCACCAAAAATTTCCCATGGCAAGAAGGGAACCATACAGGTATTTCAACCCCCTTACTGAAACATACGCAAGAGCTCTCCAGCCAAGTGGTGACAGAGGGCAGCTCCTTGGTTCCCCACTATGCCAGGGGAGCCTAGTCATTGACAGCTATCCCTCTCCTCTGCCAGGGAAGGGGACAGGCTATCAATAAGTAGCTGGCAAAGACTGTACTCCTGCCCGCACCCCCCTCCACCCGGGGGTCACAATGGTGAGAACAGCTCTCCTCAACCTTCCCACACCCAAGTATTCCCATGATCCCTTGCACAGTCTTGGGGAGATCCAGGACCATTCGAGGGGCAAAGGTTAGTGGTGCTACTGCTTGACTCATCCCAGAGAGACCTGAGACTGCTCAAGCTGTCATTGGAGCAGGTTTCCAGAGGGCTCCTTGACAGCTGGCTGCTGGGGGGACTATCAGAGAGACAACCAGTCTGCTGCCATCCCCCTCAGAGCAGTGGGGGAGAGTGGAGGACTATGGGATACTAGAGGTTTGAGAGAACCCTATCACAAAGCATATGACTAAACAGGTGGTATATATGGCAGTAGAAAACAGTAAAGTTGCTGTTCAAAAAGCTAGTAGCCTGTGGTAAAATCACTAAGGTTTTTTTTTCCCCATCACAAACTACTTAAACACCTGTGCTGGGGAAAAGGTGTGGGGAAAGAAGCTTTTGTTCTTGACACAAATATAACACTTGTCCATACCCATAGTGCCCTTGTAATCTGAACACTTCCATGACCATGTCAGAGTCTGAGAAGGATAACGAGTCCTTTAGAGAGAAGGTATTACCAAGAAAAGGGCACAGGCATGCTTTAGAAAATGCACAATAGTTCAAGGCATTCTGCTTCTACCCCAAACTCTTCCTTGTTGGAAGGCTATGGAAAGATGTGTGCTTCCTTCAAAGGAAGAGGGGTTTAGCAGTACTGAAGCCTAGTGTGCTATCACTGATTAGATACTAGTGAACTTTTGGTGCTTCATTTAATTTTTATTATATGTAACTGAGCTCAGAACAGGTAACAAAATAATAGAGAACCAGATAGTTGTATGCCAAAGTATTCCTCAGTGAGGAGAATAAAAATAATCTGCAACTAGTAATGCCTGAATGCTACACAAATCTCCAAGATCCAAGAAAGGAGAACTTCAATGACTGATTGCTTGTAGTAGGGGGGTGGTGAAGCACCAGGCATACAAACTTGCAGCAGGTGTCTTGTTGCTAGAGCTTGTCTGAATTTCCCTGAGCAGGTGGAGTCCAAAAATCATATTTTGTTTCAGAAATGTTACATGTTGATGTTTCTGAATATTGTTGTAATATCTGTTTGATGGGGGGAACTTTAAATGTTTGGTCTCAGCATGATTCAAAACTAAATTTCAGAAAAACAAAACTTCCCACAAATTGGAAACTAGGAATTTTGGCTAGGTTGATTTTTGTTAGCCCATCACAGTGGGGACCACACTAGGAGCCAGTTTCCTAGTGAGAAAGGAGAAAGAAAGCAAGCAACTAGCACATCTAAGGCAGCTCCATGAATTCCTGTTGATTAAAGAATGGACTCTTTCCATCATGGCTGATCATCTTTGAGGAAGAAAGAGATTCGGAGCGTGTTTGTTGTTAGCCAACCCAACCACGGACCTCACATTCTTTCAAGGGATTGTTCTTCTCCACAACTGTGTAGCTGCAGGTGTCCTTGTTGAAAATGCTTTCACATTTCTCCTTATCATAATCAACTGGTCTACCACCTCTGTTGTTGGGAAAGAAAAGGCAAACATAAGACTGAGAATGGGAAGCAAAGCTTCTCTGCTGAAGACAGGATCTGCACTTTCAATGGGAAAAGACAGTGCTGGGAGCAATTAGATCTGGATATTCTTTGTAGGTAATAGTTGGACTCAGTCCCTTTTTTACTGCTTGGACGTTAGTTAGTTAGATCACATACAAATAATAATATTGATAATGCCCTATACACATTTCTCATAAGCGAAGTGTAGGAATGTGAACTTGATCAAGTTATCATAAGGTGGCTACATAATTAGCTCAATAACTACAAGCAAAGGGTACTTATAAATGGATCAACATGGGAATAACAAGAGGTTTCAAGTGGAGTTCCACAGGGGTTGGTTTGTCTTAGGCTAGGTGCTGTTTACTGTGTTTATTATTTCAGAATAGAGAGCGTCTTAATTTGCAGCTGACATGAAACTGGAAAGGAGTGAAAACACTTTGTAGGATAGGAGTAAATTTCAGAAGGAATTTGATAAAGTCGAAAGCTGGGCTAGAAACAACAGAACTAAGTTAACACAGACATATGCAAGATGCTAAATCTAGGCAAGAAAAAACAAACGTACAGATAGAGAATGGGACATACCTGGCTGGGCAGTAGGATTCCTGAGAAGGATCGGGGGAAGATGGGGTTGGTGAGCTATTAATTCAGTACAAGTCAGCAATATGATGCAGTCATTTTAAAAAAAATTAATTTAAGTTGCATCAACAGGAGTACTAGGTATAAGATCCAGGGGGTGTGTCTACACATGCACTTTAATGCACAATAGCCTGTTTTACTGTGCATTAAAGTATCATGTCAAAAACTGTGCAAATATACTAATACACAGTAAAAACAGGCTACTGCACATTAAGCATCACTAAAAAAGCACACAGCTTTGCTAGTGCACATTAGGGCAGTTTAATGTACATTTATATAGTACCTTACATTAGAGGTACTAAATTTAATGCACAGTAGCAAAAGCGCATGAATGAACATGTAGGTGTGTCCAGAAGGTGATAATGTCAGACTAGTCAGTGCTGGTTAGACCTAATCTAGGCCATTGTGTTCAGTTCTGGGCTTTTTTCTGGATTGTTGTGTTCAATTCTGGATGTGGAGAAGTTGGAGAAGGTCCAGAAATATGTGATAAAAGGGACTGGAAAGCAAGCCATACGAGGAAAGGTTGAGAGATCTAGCCATGCTCATCTTGGAGAAAAGGAGATTTAAGAGTGCATCGTTTCTCGGCCTTTTGGCCCAGATCAAGTGTAGTGCCTTGAAAATCAGCTTTGAAATAGCCAAAGGCTGCAGGAAATGGAACACGTAGCAATTTTAAATTGCAGTAAAGGAGATTTAAATTAGATCTCAGGAAAAAAAATGCTTACTCTTGGAGTACAGCAGTGGAACAGACTGCCCAGGGAAGTTGTAGAAACTCTTTCATTGGAACTTTTCAAGAGGAGGATAAATAAGCATTGACCAGGGGTGTTTTAGGAATAGCATTGTAGCATCATGCAGGGGGTGAAACCAGATGACCCTTAGCGTCTTTCCAGCCCTTGGATTCTAAATAAGTCCCTTTTACTGCCAATGAACAAAGTCCAGCCTGTTCATATTTTCTGGTATTCTAGACACATTGTCAAACTACCTGCAAAACCATTTCAGCCAATAAGTTATACTGAAATGTGATTGTTTCATATATTTATTTTTCAGTTTTTACTATCATCATTGTTGGATCAGTTGCTTTGGAACATGCTGTCCCAAGTTATTTTTTGTTCTGTTTGAATGGATTAGAGCACTGGTTCTCAACTTATTTTGTACCAGGATCCATTTATAAACATCTATGGCTAGTCTTGACTCAGAGCCCTTCACTTCCAGCCCACTGCCCCCTGCCCCCAGACTCCAGCTTCCCAGTGCGTGGGGCAGGTGTGTGTGGGGTGGCATGGGATGCCCCAAGCAGCCCCTTGCAGGCTGGAACTCTGCCAGCCTGCAAGAGAAAAGCTGCGGTTTCTCATGGGTTTTCTCCTTTACAGGAGAATCTACTTTTAAAGTTTGTTGATCCATTATTAAAGTTTGTTTGTGACCATTTCATATTTTCTTGAGACCCACTTCTGGGTGACAACTCATGGGTTGAGAAATGCTGGATTAGAGGCATGGGGGGCTCTTTCAGCACCTGGCAGAGGTGGTGGTGGTAGTGACAGGGACTTACGCTGATCACTACAGCCCTGGAAAGCTGGCAATGGGGTGTTAAGGGGGGAGGGAGAGTAGGCTCTTACCTTCCTCTGCTCTCCTCACTTGGGTGGCAGCTGCAGCTGTTGCTGTGGCAGCAGCCTAAGCATATGCTGCTACTGAGAGACCAGGCAGTGCTATGCTACGGTACTCAAACACTCCACAAGTCTCTGTAAGTGTTAGCTCCTTGGCCTAAAACAGGATAGCCATATCCACACCCTGCTGATGGTGGGCTGACTAGCATTGCTGAGAAGCAGGGCCACTTAGCTGTTTCCAGCACCATGTGAACATAGCTACTCTGCTTCTTGTCCGTGGGGTAGTGTATGGCACAGTACAGTGTGTTTGAGCATGGTGCTGCTGGGCACACTAACTATATGGTTTAAGCATGGTAAAAGAAGGGAAGATCCATACATTATACACTGGAAAAATGCTACTCTTTTCTTCCAAACTCACATGTCGCAGCAGCTCATTCCACTTTTAGAACAGGAGCACTCCAGACAATTGTCAGTCTTCCAGTCGGTATTAAACGCATGCAGCTTGCCCTGATCATCAACACAGCCTGAAACAGTTCATAAATAACCTCCAATTAAAGAGCTTCAACACTAATAATTGGTGCATCTGTCCCAAGGAAGCTTGATCTCTGTGTATTTAGGCCAACATCACTGTTCCATAGACATGGAGGGCCCCCAGTAGACAAGGACACATACCAATGGCACATGGAGAAGAAGGGAGAGGACCTCCACCCTCTTCTGTAGCAAGGGCAGGACCAGCAGTGCACTGGCACCAAGTGCCCTTGCACAGGGATGCCAAATGAAATGGACAGTGGCAGGACCCCATGAAGAGGAGGGCCGTGGAAGGCAGTTGTTGCCATTCTGAGAGCAGGTACGTGTGTGCAAAGCCTGGCTCCATTTCCCCCTGCACACCCCCACTTCCGACCCTGCTCACTCTGCTTTCAAGTCTCAGGTGCAGGGCTTGCAGGCTAGTTCCTGTATGACAGGATGGCACTCTCAGCACCCACCTGAGCACAGCTGCCCAGCCTGCCGCATCAGTCTGACTCCCAGCAGGATGGAAGTGCCTGCCCCAGCAGGACCATCTGCCCCAGCCCTGCACCAAAATCAACCCAGCCTGCAGATGGCAAGGGGGTCTTGTCCCAGCCCTGGAAGGAGCTGCGCACATGAGGAGGCAGGAAGCAGGCAGCCTTCCTGCTCTGCCTCAGTGCTACTGGTCCACCTACTGCATAGGTGACCAACTTGCAACGTTCCCTTGGCTCATGCATGCTCTAGGCCTCTTCATGCCCACTTTGCTTATTGCTATTGCCATTGCAATCATTTCTAGCCCATAGTTCTCCTGCCTAGGATCTGTACCTGGGGCCATGGGATGAGGGACAGGAGGGAGAAAGCTTTTTTTTGGTTCATTTTTTTCCAATAAGTTCTCATTTCTTGCCCCTTTCAATGTGTGGTGCTGAACATATGCAGGCTACTGCAGCCATGTGGGGGTATTTTGCCGATGTTTCGTGCTACACACACATTTGCATGTATTTAATGTGTTCCCATGTTATATCATACAAGTGTTGTCTTTCAAAAAAAAAGGTAAACAATAATACACAGTAAGTTTTGTTATATGGGGGGGGAAGGCATGTTCTGCACATGATCAGCATCAGTTGCCAAAATGTTGGGCTACAGCTCTGCCTACACCATCACTCTCTTCACATCTCAGCTCCATGGGGACTCCTGGAGTAGCCACATGCAATGGATCTTTGTGAATGGGACTAGAGGACCCACTAACATACAAACTTTCCATTCACAGAAAGGAGGCATGTAGGGGCAAGGGGCATCTGCTCGACAATTGCAGAGTGGTTCTGCTTGTGCTCAGGAGCCTTGAAAATGAATTTCTTCCTCTATCATTACTCAGTCAGTTTTGACCTTAGAGTTGGTGTTAATTCTACTCTTGCTTCTGAATGGGCACTATTCATTGGGCAGCACGTGATTATCTTATTTTACAAGTGATGGTGCAAATGCATATCCCACCCAGAACAGGCAACTATGTGTTGCATTATGCAACTGCTCTCAAACCCATGAAATACTACATTATTCAAAGCATGGGGTAGCTGTGATGGTCCAGATACTGGGCAACTCCCAAACTCTCCAATTAATCAATATTGTTTTTTATTATGTTATTTCCTGGCAACACCTACAATCCCCAATTTGGAGTGTGGTCTCATTATTCCATTGATGGGGAAGATACCATATCTGCACCAAAAAAAGCTGTAGTCTAACTAAACAAAGGTAGATGTGTAGAATGACAACTTGAGAACCAGGGATAAGCAAAGTGACCCAGGTTGTGTTGGATGCCTCTACTTCAGATTATCACTGCCCCCCCTTCAGTGTTTCTACTCAGACTGCTTTTGTTTTGGTCAAGAAGGTACAGGTGTAGGTAGATTCATGTAAAATGGATAATCATGTAAAAAGGCCAAGCCAAATCATTCTGTGCTCTTGGTGGTGCGTTCTAGGTTGAAGACAGAAACAGAATGTCTTACCTGGAGTGGGATCACCTGGTTCCAACTGCATCATGTAACAAGCTGCATTGCATAGTGACACACTTAGGACCAAAGGAAAGATGCAAACCAAGAAGTGTTTCTGAATAAGAGAGTGAAAATTAGGGTGATTATAAAGTAGTTCTGTAATGGTTAATGAAAGAAAATGTGTTATTGTTCTCTGATCAATCAAAACAGCTACTCTTTAAAACCTCAGGTGCATTACGTATTCTTGTATATTTTTATCTTGGGACATCCTTGTCTTAACTGCCTACTACAAGTTCCTGCATATATCTGAGTTTTTGGCAATATGCATCTATTACTGCCCCAGCTAGGAACTTTTTATTAAAGCTGTAACAGTTTGCACTTTTGACTTCAGAAATTCTCATTTTACTCCTTCGTGTTTTTGTCACACATTTTAGGTTACACAACAGTCCTCACAGAGAAATTAAAGAAACTGTTGGGTTTTTTTTAAACTAGGACTGTTGTTAACAAATGGACTCAACCTATAATCTAACTGCAAACAGACTTTGATTGAGTCGTCTTTTCTTGTCTGAATTTATTCTACAACTATTCTGCTGTTAGCTAAACAAATCCTAGCTTCTGGGTATCTTGTGAACTGTGTCATCTAACTACTTTTTTTTCTTTACTGGTCACTGTAGTCAAATTATAATGTTTTTGTTCCCTGGGTGGGTAAGCATGGAAGTGACAAAGAAGTGGGCAGGTTGAGTACCTTGCTGGGTACTTGGTTCTCTACAGGAGAGGTCAGAGCATGTTGTGGTTTATTGAGTGGCTAACTCAGCAAGGGGAAAGTGTGGGGTACTGTAAAAGCTTTTCCTTTCTAGCCCATTTGTATCAGGCCTTCTCTAAGACATTACTGGCAAAACACACAGGGAAACTGTAAAATAGGCCCATACAGACTAATATATTATCTTCCATTTTTCCTCATCTCTATCCCTTTTTTCCTCTTCTGCTCAGTTTCTTTACCTGGTTGCCTCCCCCTTCTGTCACAAACCCCACCAGGGCAGTTCTAAGATTACATGGCCAAAAGCTTCATTAGAGGGCCAGAAGTGTTTGAGCATGTCAGCCTAATGACAGCTGATGGAGAAGTAGCTGTTAAAGAACTGTAGCTGAATTTTCAAAAACGCCCTTGCTCACAAGCCATTTTCAAAATAATAAATGAAGGGATCATGGGACAAGAAGTAAAATTCTAGTCAGGGTTAAAAACTTGAATTAGAAACAACAACAAAAATAAAGAGTAGTAAAAAGGGGGGGAAGGAGGGGCTGTTTGTTTTTTTTCAGTCTGGAAGGAACAGACGGGATGGAAACTGCCAAAAAAAGAAGAAAACCTGGCAAAATATTAAGAGTAATGTACTTTTCACGGACAACAACATGAACCTTACATGCACATGCTAATGGGTTCCAAATTAAACAGTCTCAACTGAATGTCATTGAGGGCAGAGCAACACAAGTCATTTAATCCATGCGCCACAACAGCCCCCCTCCTCACCCCTGCCAAAACCAAGCCCATAGTAGGAAATGGGTACAGAATAATATTGAAATTGCATTCTATTGACATTTTAGAAATGAATAGGAAGAATACTGTGTTCACTTTGTTGGTGCTCCCACACCTAAGGAAATAGGTGATATAGAAGTCAGACATAACAGGAGATACTAACTGCATCAGATAAGAGATGAATATGAGGAACAAGATAAAGAAGAAATACAAAATAATCATGGTTTAGTGAAAGTGATTTGGGTGCTAAGAGCAAGGAGAAATTTAATGCAATTGAAAGGTAATCATCTTAAACTTCCAATCAAGGGGAATAATTATATATTTTAGAAATATATAACCAGTGGACCTCGCCATGACAAGACATCTTTGAAGAAAAAAACTTAGCATGATTTCAAAAGGGGTTAGTCATTCATATAGATAGCAAACACATCCAATTACACTAGGCTAGACAAAAAATTATAAAGCAAAGCAACTGTCATACCTAAGGACATTACTAACCACTGCCTTCCTAGCTTCATCCCCATCCTCCTTTATGGAGATAGAGTGATGGTTGTGCAGGGTCATACATGCTAGGGGGTCAACCCATCCTACCTTCTTCACATCAGACCTGCATGAGGGGAATTCTCATAAACTCAGCTGGCAGAATTTACCCCTCAGTGGTCTCCTAAGGGCCTAAGCCAAAGCCCCACTGAAGGTAATGAGACTCTTTCCATAAATTTCTAGGAAATTTAAGACCCTTGGGAACTTTCCCTGACTATGCAATGGATGGCGCCATCAGGCAGGTAGAAAAATAAGGTTTCAGGCATATGTTACATAAGGCTATGGTTTTTGGTGATGTATTTAGTTTGTTCATTATTTTAAGAAAAGCATGGATTTAACTTTCAGTGATGGAGACTTTCCTATGGTGAATTTCCATTACATTTGAGCTGAGGTGACTAAAAGAGTTATGATCATATTTACTTAAATAACTTTTTCAGACTTCACCCAAACTTCCTGTAATAAATAAAAATGCTCCAAGCTGAGGCTAAACAGAGATGATTTCAACCAGAAAAGATGCACATTTTAAAAAAAAAAGCCCTTAACAATAGTGCTCCTAGGCACCAACTATTATGAAAAACCTTTTATTCTGTTTACATACTGATCCAGGCAAAATCCTAGGAGGATC
Source organism: Caiman crocodilus (assembly GCA_030014935.1). NCBI lineage: Eukaryota > Metazoa > Chordata > Crocodylia > Alligatoridae > Caiman > Caiman crocodilus. The sequence goes on along the minus strand of JAGPOW010003149.1, from coordinate 189,814 downwards.
TGATTTCCTCCTCTCCCACCTCCCCACCACCTCACCCTTTAGGTGCTGAGCTCCCTAATTTTCACTGACTTAATTCAAAGCAATGAGTGTCTGGCACCTCTGCTAATGATTTTCCTAACACCTGCTTTAAAATCTTTAGCAATATGTTGACATCTTTTAAAACATGCAACATGATGTCTTACCATTCTTACAAAGAATTCTGCTTCCAATGTGAAGACAGTCTGTGGAAAGTCAGTGTTGCAGGGTACTTTATAATACAGCACACTTATATGTAGTTTGCAGGACCAATCCCTGAGCAAACAGCATATGTGCAAAAAGCTCTGATAAAGGTTTCTTTAGAATGATCTCATCTGGGTGGGCATCATTAAAATGTTTAGCTAGTTATAAACAGGAACGTTTGGTTCTTAAAGAAACAGAATGGGTGAGGCCTCTGTACACCAGAAATGGAATTAGAATATAGCTGTGTGAAATATCACCAGAAGGGATTATCAAGACTAGCAAGTGGAAGTAATAAATGATTCCTATCAGCTGTTCTTGTCAGGATTTCCCTGACCCAACATTTACATAAAGGGCTATTGTTCAGTACAACTAGGTAGAGGTTGCATGCAGAAATCTAGTCAATGGAGCAACTCCACATGCAATAGCCCAAATGTTTAGCCCTAGAGTAAGATTAGATCAAGTTAAAGCTGTGTCTATGTTTGAATCGCCAAATCTTTCTGGATCTCTGTGAATTGAATTGGAACTCTCCAAATTGATTCAATTTGGAGAGATTAAAGGGTCCTCTGATTTGATTCAGAGATTCAGCCACTGAATCAGGCCAAATCTCCACTGAATCAAATCAGGGACTGAAGTGTCACACAGCCCTACTTTGTCCTCGACTTGCCATAACTACAGTGTGCCACTTCTGAGAGTTATTGCTGGCATATCGAATGGCTTTACTTACAGTGACTTTCAATACCCTGTGAACACAAATATTTTACAAAGCCAAACCCTGAACAAACAGGCCACACAAAGGAAACTCTTTCCCCATGTCCAGATATTACACAGGTATTACAGTTGCTAAAGTAAAGTTTAGGTTCAGAGTGGTATCAATGGGCTGGGCCTGCCTTTTCCTCAGTGGTGATGAGAGGCCAGATGCAATGAGATTGTTGGTGTTGGAGAGAGCCAGGATTTGATCCCCTTGTAGATGATGCATCTACATGCAGAGAAGCCCACACCTTGAGTGTGCCTGGTAGCAGGCTTGGGGCATGTATTGTTTTTGGCAAATGAAACAAATACAAAAAAAACACAGGTCACAGGAGAGGGGACTTTTATTGCTGATGGAGCTGTCTCACAGGTCACATGCATTTGACAAGAAATGTCTCTGCCAAGACCTACTAGTTGCAAAGGTCAGTGAAGCCCAGTGACCTGAGGGTTGTTGGCAGGGATCTGTTACACTGTCAAGATGTGGGTAGTCAGAACTATAAGTAAGAACCGAGGTTTAGGCCTGGAGTCCCATCATGAAAGGAGAAGTGAGAGAGCAAGACAGCTAGCTCTAAGGCAACATTTCATAGTTTCATAGTAGGTAGGGTCAGAAGGGACCTGAGTGGATCATCAAGTCCATGGCAGAAGAGAGTACTGGGGTCAAACAACCAAAGCAAGGTGTTCATCTAACCTCTTTTTAAAGACCCCAGGGTCAGAGCCAGCACCACTTCTCTTGGAAGTTGGTTCCAGATCCTAGCTGCCCTGACTGTGAAGTAGCGGTTCCTGATGTCTAGTCTGAATCTACCTTCTGCCAGCTTGTGACTGTTATTTCTTGTCACTCCTGGTAGTATTCAGGGGAACAGGGACTCCCCCAATACCTGCTGGTCCCCCCTGACTAGTTTGTAACAGGCCACTAGATCCCCCCTCAGCCTTCTCTTGTGGAGGCTGAA
>JAGPOW010003149.1:152388-163090 GCA_030014935.1 Caiman crocodilus | reverse complement strand
ACAACTCACATCTCAGGCACTCCCCCACCTAGCTGACACTGGGAGGAGCCTGCAAGCCCCCACAATGCCAAACCAGGACCAGGGCTCACTCACTCTCTGGTCAGTTGTGGAGTCTCCTTTATACTGTCCTTGGCCTGGATTGGCTCTGTCCCTTTGTTAGGCCTTATGTCAGAAAAAGGCAGCAATCACTCTGCTAGCAGCACTCAACATCTGCTCAGAGCACATGCCCATACACACAGCCAACTAAACAAACACCCACCAGGCCAAGCACACAGGCATTCACTTATCTTCCAGGAGTAGGATCTGGTGCCTGGTACCCAGCTCCTTTTTTCCTCTTGCTACCAGCAAACTGTTTGCAAACTATCGTGTTGCTGTCTGTCCTTGTTCACTCGCATCTCTTTTCTAAACTGAATAGGTCTAGTTTCTTTAGTCCTTCCCCATGTGGAAGCCCCACCATTCTAGTAATCACCTTTGTGGTCCTTCTCTGTACCTTCTCTAGTTCTACTATATCCTTTTTGAAGTGCAGGGGTCAAACTTGATCACAATACTCAAGGTGTAGACACACCATAGATTTGTAAAGGGGCAAAATGATACTTTCAGTTTTGTTTACAATTCCCTTCTTAATAACCCCTAACATTTTGTCTTCCTTTTTGATGGCTACTGGGCACTAAGCTGATGCTTTTAGTGAACTGTCCACAATGGTTCTCAGATCTCTTTCCTGTGCAGTAACAGCTGATGTAGAGCCCATCATAGTGTAGGTATAGTGTAGATGATTTTTGCCCATGTGTAGCAAAGTTCAACTCCAGGGACAGACATGATGCCTTCTAGTGACCCTGCAGTCACCACCCTGCTCCAGCTCCGAGGTACCTTCCTCTTCTCACTCATCTGCCATGCCTTAATGTATTCCTTGGAAGACTGAAAGGGAGGCTGCCTAAAGGTCCTAGAGCAGTCCTCCTGACAGCTGTCGGGTCCCTCCTTGATCACATTGGTCTCGGCTCTTCCCCTCTCAGGCTAAGTGGACCTTTCTGGACTGTTAGTGGCCTGCCTGCTTACCTTTGGGCTATTCATGGTCTCTGGCCTTCCCTACACCCATGCCCATGCCTTGAAGGTATTATTGTTCAGCCATTTTCCCTTGTTGGGGCTTTGGCTTTCCTGGCCTCCACCACTTTACTCTCACTGGGCCTTCCATACTAGGTCTGCTGTGCTGAACCTGGCTTCTAGGTTCCAGCTCTTGTCCCAATTACTTTGTTCCTGGGCTTCCTGGCCCTATCTCCACCCTGCTTTGGGCAATGAGCCTACTTTGGCTCTTTCAGAGCCTCCTGGCCCAAATTCATTCCTGCTTCAGGCAGTGAATTTGTTTTGGCTCCATCTGGGCCCCTTGGCCCCGTCTCTACCCTGCCTGAGGGCTGGGCCTCTTGGCTGAGTCAGGCTACCCTATAAGGCTCAAGCCCAGTCTATGTCTTGAGCCCCTATCCTCTGGCAGGATATCTGCCAACCCCTGATAATCCCAAACCCAAACTGGCAGTTTAAACTCTAACAAAGGGCTAAGCCCTTTGGCTATGACACAAACTCCCAGCCTACTAGCAGCATAACAAATCTCTCTTCTGCCTTGGGTCACATCCCCTGGGTATCAAACCTTCAATACCTTACTTGCATGCCCAGGGTGTGCCAGGCATCAGCTGGGCATTCTTTTCCAGTCTTCCAAACTAGTTCTTCTCTCTGCATCTCACAGGACCAGACTGCCTTTCTGTCTTAGATTCTGGGTTTATAAGATGCCTAGCCCTGCCCTGTCTGGTCAGGTGGTGCCCCAGCCAGCTGCTTGGGTTTTTCTTTAGGCTCTGATGATTTCCATGGCAGCTTATGTCTGCTGTTTTAGCAGCATCCTTGCTGTCCAAGCTAGGCTCTGCCCTGCTGTCTTATTGCCTAGCTGCTAGCTTTGCAACAGGCAGTCTTATGCAGCGTTCCCCTGACCAGGCTGCAGGTGTGCCCCTTTACTCTAATAAAGAGCTGCTTATGTCAGCAGCAGAGTTTCTTTACTACCTTCCTTTTTGTATCTGGCTTGTATTCTGCTGCCTGGGCTCTATCAGCAGCAGTTTCTCTCCTTAAAGTATCAAGAGCCCCAGGCTTCTTGTTACACCAGATGCATCAATTTACACTTACCTACACTGAATTTCATCTGCCATTTAGTTGTCCATTCATTCAATTGTGCCAGCTCCTTCTTTAGTTCCTCAGAGGCCTTCTTGGTCTTAGCCACTTTTGTGTCATCTGCAAATTTGGTAATTTTGCTACTCACCCCCTTTTCCAGATCATTTATGAATATGTTAAACAGCCTTGGTCCCAACACAGATCTCTGAGGGGCTCCCACTGTTTATTTCTTTCTATCCTGAAAACTGACCATTTATTTTCACTCTTTGCTTTCTATCTTGGAGCCAATTTCTAATCCATGAGTGGACCTTCCCTGTAATCACACGACTACCTAGCTTCCTTAAGAGTTTTTAAAGGGGGACCTTGTTAAAGGCTTTTTGAAAGTCCAGATATGCTATGCCAACTGGATCACTCTGATTCCCCTGCTTATTGACACCCTGGAAGAACTGTAGTAGGTTGGTGAGATATGATTTCCCTTTGAAAAAGCCATGTTTATTCCTCCCCAGCAAGTCGTGTGTTCATCTATGTTTTTAACAATTCCTGCTACTGCTACTGCTGCTGCTGCTTAGTTTTCCAGGAAACCACATTAGACTCACCAGCCTGTAGATCCCTACATCTCTCCTAGAACCTTTTTAAAATATGGGAATCACAATAACAGCCCTCCAGTCCTTTGGTAACAAAGCTCTTTTTAGTGATAGTTGAATACTACATTTAGGACTTGGGCAATTTTCAATCTGAGCTCCTTCAAGACCCTAGGGTGAATGCCATCAGGCCCTGGTGATTTGCTATTGTTTAGTTTATCAATATCCTCTATAACCTCATCTACTGAAACCTCAATTTGGGTCAGTTCCACTGACTATTTTATAGAGAGGAGTGGGTCTGCTGGGGGAGTCTCCCCAACATCTTCCACAGTGAAAACTGATACAAAGAATGCATTTAGTTTCTCAGCTAGTCCTGTCGTCCTTTACTGCCCCCTTTACAATAAGTCAAAAGTCCAACTGACTCCCTGTCAGGACTTCAACTTCTAATGTGCTAAAATAATTCGTTATTGTTGCTTCAATGTCTCTAGCAAGTTTCTCCTCAGATTCCCTCTTAGTTTGTCATTTTATATTCTTACATTTGATTTGCCCGAGTTTATGTGCCCCTCTCCCCCTCATTAAAATATATCTTCCATCTTTTGAAAGAGACCTTTTTCTGTGTATTGCCTCTGCAGCTCTGCCATTAAACTATGCTGGCTTTCTTTTGGTCTGCTTTTCTTTCTTTCTTTTTTTCATTTGCAGCATGCATTTGCTTGGCGCCTCCAATATGGTGTTCTTAAACAGCTCCCCTGCTGTTTGCAAGTTCCTCCTCTTTAACGTCTATCTAACTGGCTTCCTCATTTTGGTGTTGTCTCCTTCTTTAAAGGTAAAGGCAATTGTGGTAGATTTTCTTATCTGTTATCTTGAAGCAATATCAAACCCAACTGCATTGTAGTCACTATTGCAGAAAGGCTCACTAACACTTACTTTTGTACAAAGTCCTGTGCCTTACTGAAGACTAGGCCAGGAATGATCTGCCCTCTTGCAGGTTCCAGGACTAACTGCTCCAGGAATCAGTCTTTTATAACTTCAGGAAATATGGTCTCTGCATCCTAGTCTAATGTTAGATTGACCCAGCCTATTTGTGGAGAGCTGAAGTCACCAATTATTACTGTTTTGTGTTGTTGCAGCCTCTCTCTGTTCCCTTAGCATTTCTAGCTCACTGCTGGCATCTTGGTTGGGGGTCAACAGTATATCCCCAGACATACTTGTTTCCATTGAAACCTGGGATTTCTGTCCACAAGAATTATATGGCACCTCTCTTATCAGTTGAAAAATCTACTATATTTGATTTGATACAGTCTTTGATGTAGAGTGCCATTCCTGCAGTAGTATGACTTATTCTATCATTCCTGTATAATTTATATCCTGATATTACAGCATCCCATTGATTTTCTTCATTCCACCGTGTTCTGGAGATACTTATCATGTCAATATCATTGTTTACTACTAAGCATTCAAGTTCCTCCACCTTTGATCTTAGACTTCTAGTATTAGTATAAAAACTTGTATACTTCTTATTATTGCCTGGATAGCTACTGGTGTGTGACCTTTTATTCAGTAAATCTATATGTTCATGCTGGTCTTTTGTGTTTCATCTGGCACTCCCTCCTTGCTTACCCCTAGTCTAATCCCTATTGTTATGGTTTCACTCCTATAGGTTGTATCAGTATAAACTGTGTGCTATTCTTAAACCCTTCTTCCTTACACCCTTGTCTCAGCCATGCATTGAGACTCTTTTGCTTTACAATACTAGAAGGAACTAAATAAACTCTTAAAAAGGCTACCTCTGAAATTCAGGAAGGATTAATGCTTCCACCTTCAGGCTGGGTACATTTTGTTACCCAGGATTCAAAAACTTGGCATCCCAGGACAGCCCATCGTTTCTGGCATTGCCAACTCCCAAAGGGAGTTGCTGGTTATGTTGACTCAGCTTTATTTCTACATGCAGTGGATCTGCCACCCATCTGAAAGATGCTGTTTCCTAAAGAACCTAGTTTCCATTGACAAGCTTTGAGCTAGAGCCATATTAGTGACCATGGATATTATATAACTGTACACTAACATCCCCCATGGATTACAAGCCAAAAAGAAAATTATCCCCAACCAGGACACTGCTGCTGTTTCCATCCCTCCATCAGACTGACTCTAGAATATTCCACCCAGCAAATTCAGTTCTTGGACACCACTGTGAAAGTTTGCAAGGCCCGCATTACCACCCCATTCTATAGGAAAACAGTCAACCATTACAGTGACCTCCACTCTAGCAATTTTCATCATAAATACACTACTAGATCCATTTCCTACAGCCAAGATCTGTGTTACAACCATCTCTGATCCCATCAACTGGGATGCATGCATTAAGGAACTGTGGACACTACCTAACTTGACAATACAATCCTAAAATTATAACTATTCATTTGAATCAACAGAGTTAGATCCCACCCTGACCTGCTAAAATACTAGCCCCCTCCCAGCTGCATTTGCCATGTGGGCAGTCCCCACCTTCAGGTGAGGCAACTTGGCTCCCCATATGTGATAGGATGCTGCTCACATGGTCTGCAAGCCTTGGGAAGCAGAAGCCAGCTTGCCCAGCACCCCTCAATGCCACATGCACAGCCTGGTCCCCCTACCCCTCCCAGCCATTTGGGAAACACCCCTTGCAACAGAGGCACCTTGGTTTCCCTTGCCCTGCACACAAGAACATGCCCTTGATCTCCTAAATGCATGCACCACCCACCCACAGTGTGGGCAGCCCAGCTTTGCCATGCAGCTCTGAAACTCCAGCCCCCTCCTGCCACTCTGAAAAGAGAAAATGTAGGGGGGAATTGTGGCCCCAAAATAACCCTTTGGGACCCACCTGCAGCTCACAGGCTGCCAGTTGGACAGCCCTGAGCTAGTCTATAAGGTACAAATCTTCCTTGCCTTGTGTTTCTTGGCAATTGTGAATAAATCCTTTCCCAAACCACTAGAGAGCACCCAACAGCTTCTTTTAAAAGTCTCTCAGCTGCCTTTGTGTTTACCTCCCAGCCTAACACCTGCTGCTGTGCTGTGGGGAAGGTGGCCTGTTGCAGTTTCAGAGCTGTGAGTTCAAGCGTTGTTAGGTGCTTGGGCAGTAACCACTCCTAACTGACCCAGATTTAGGGGGTGTTACTTTACTTGGATTGGGGAGTGAAAGGTGGCTGGACATGGTAGCAGCCACATCACTCTCTTGTGAGCTGTTGGATGCATAAAATGGCCTTTTTAGCCAAAGTAGTGTGATGGGCCATGTTGGCTTGGTCAGACTTTTGACATTTCCAGCTGTCTCTATTGATTGACCCAGCAGGGCTTCTAGAATCCCAGGCCCTTGGTGGGATAGTCAGTATTGTCCACATCGCCCCCAGAAAGTTTTTCTTTTGTTACAGAGGAGCATCAGCTCTCCCCGCTGAAGCAGGGTGAATCGTGATTGTTCCACTCGCTCAAGTGAAACAGCGAATCCTTCCTAGTGCACCTGTTAGAAAAGGTAGACCTGTTTACGCTCAGCAACTCAGTCTAAGCCCTTGTTTCTAACAGCATTTAAGATATTTGCACAGAGTAAAAGGCACAAACAAGTAGCCATGAGCATTTTTTTTGTGTGCATTCACCTCCCAGTGCTCTGGCCTTTCCTATCTGCAAGACTAGGAAGCAATAGTTTCTTGGTAAGTAATGTCTATTTCTATGATTTGGGCTGGGATGGTCAGTGTTCATTGGTGTTTGTTGTAAGTGCTTTTCCATTTGAACCATGACTGAGAAATGTAGACAGTTCTGCATTGAACATTGAGCTCTGGAGTTTGTTTTGGGCAAATGGTCAACCAGAGGAGTTTATCCCCTATGATTGAAAATCTATCCTGTTCTTGAGCTTTCCCAAGTAGAGATGGGTGTCTCTAGAATCATAGAAAGTTAGGATTGGAAGCAGAGGCAGAGGGAGAAGTTTTTTGTTTTTTTTTGGGGGGGGGGGGGGAAATACAGTGGTGTGGGTGTATAGCTGAGGCTGTGCTGGGCTGCACCCAGGACAGGCCAGTTCGGGCCATGGGGCCATCGGAGTCTGATGGCTCTTCCAGGGGCATGGGTGGGCGGCTCCCTTTGCTGCAAGCATGAAGTGGAAGCTGGGGGAAGGGGGCACATTTCCTCTGCTTAGCTGCTCCATACTGTGCCCCTGGATAAGCTGCTGGGCTCTGACTGCCCCACAACCTGGCCTGGCCGTGGCCCCATTCACCATAAATGGGGCCCCAGCTGGGCCGGGTCATGGGACATTCGGAGCCCAGCAGCTTATCCAGAAGTGTGGCGTGATACAGAGCTGGGGAGCCAAGGGGGGTGGAGGGGCCTTGTGCACAGGGTAAGGGCAGGCTGCAGCTACAAGGTGGGCTCTGCCTGCTCCCAGCCTCCAGGTTGTCTAGCCAGGTTTTAAAAACCCCCAAGGATGGAGCTTCTACCACCTCTCTGGGTAGTTTGTTCTAGTGTTTTAGTACCCTCTTAGTGAGAAAATGTTTCCTGATATCTAACCTAAACTTCCCTTGCTGCAACTTGGGCACATTGCTCCTTGTTCTGTCATCTATGATCTGCCACTACTGAGAATAGCTTAGCTCCATCCTCTTTTGACCCCCCCTTCAGGTAGTTAAAGACTGCTATAAAGTCTTCTCTCAGTCTCCTCTTCTCTAGACTAAATAGCTTATGAGGAGAGGCTGAGGGAACTGGGTTTATCTCTCCTCAGCTCCCTCATCATTTTTGTTGCCCTCCACTGGACTTTCTCCAATTTGTCCACATCCTTTCTGTAGTGGGGGGCCCAAAACTGAACACAGTACTCCAGATGTGAACTCACCAGTGTTGAATAGAGGGGAATAATCACTTCCCTTGACCTACTGACAACACACTTATCAATGCAGTCCAGTATGCCATTAACCTTCTTGGCAACTAGGGCACACAAGGTCCTTTTCTGTAGAGCTGCTGCCCAGCCAGGCAGCCCCTAGCCTGTAGTGGTGCATGGGATTTTTTTGTCCTAAGTGCAGGACTTTGCACTCGTCCTTGCTGAACCAGTCCATTCAACCAGCCCATATGTTCTTAGCTTGCTTGTGAGAATGTTGTGGGAGACCGTATTAAAAGCCTTGCTAAAATCCAGATATACCATATCCACTGGTCTCCCTGCATCCACAGAGCCAGGCACCTCATCAGAGAAGGCAGTCTGACTGGTGAAGCATGGCTTGCCCCTGGCGAATCCATGCTGACTGTTCCTAATCACCCTTTTCTCTTCCAACTGCTTAGAAATGGATTCCTTGAGCATCTGCTCCATGATTTTTCCAGGTATTGAGGTGAAGCTGACTGGTCTGTAGTTCCCTGGATCCTCCTTTTTCCCTTTCTTAATTATGGACACTATGTTTGACCTTTTTCAGTCATCCAGGACCTTTCCTGATCGCCATCGGTCGGCCAGTGCTACTGGTCGTAAGCACCGGGTGTTAGAACAGTCCCATAAAAGCACGTTTTGGCATGATGGTAGTGTTGGCATGATGTTGCAGCTGTGATGGTCCAGGAAGCATGTGAGAGGCAAAGAGTTCTGTGGGTCATGAGTGGATGGTTGGGATAGACTTAGACATTAGGGATGTGTGAATTGGGCCGTATTCAATTCGGATTTGGATTTGGCCGAAATTGGGTACAGTGATTTGATTTGTTGATTTGGATCACAGTTCCAATTTGGTTTGACCAAATCCAAAGATTCAGTGCTGATTCAGAGAATCAGCGATTTGGCTATAGACACAGCTTAAAATTTTTTTTCTATGTAACTCAAGGTACCAGGCACAGCTTGTGAGCACTGCAGTGCTGGGGCAGATGGAGCATCCCACAGGAGTGTGGGAAGCCCCCCTGCGTGCTTGGTGACAAACACGGAAGTGGATTGGAAGTACTTCTGGTCCACTTCTGGGTCCGCAGGGGAGAGGGTGCAGGCCCCACCCACCTCGCACCCTCCCAGCTCAGTGATCAGCCATGGGGAGGGGAGCCTGGGTGCCCCCCCCAACCCACTTGGCACCATTCGCCAAGCCAGAGGCACTCAGGCCCCCCGGCACACTCCCCAGCAGATCCAAAAGTGGACTGGAAGTGCTTCTGGTCCTCCTCTGGGTCTGCTGCCAAGCACACTGGGGAGCCACCATGTTCCTGTGGGATGCTCCATCTGCCTCAGCATCTCAGCATTCATGAGCCACCTGGTTCCTAGAGGTATGTAGAAAAGCTGTGTCTATGTCTGAATCATCAAATCTTTCTGAATCTCTCTGAATCGGTTTGGAGGGTTCTAGTTTGGGTAGGGCAGGGAGAGATTTGTCTTCCCATATTTTATCCCAGTAGTTTAATTGTTAGCACACTTGCCCAAGAAGCAGGAGACCCAGGTTGCAGGCTCTCCTTACCTGGGGAGGAGGCAGGGGAGAGAGGGAGTGCAGTTTAAACCTTTTCTAGTCAGGAGGCCACAGGTTAGGCAGCATGTAGGCCCTGTTAGCAAATAAAAACCTAGGATTCTGGACTAGCCCAGGGATTGACACAACACCTCGTTTGATGAGTGACAGAAAAGCTTTATTTACTACAAGTATTTAAAGTCAAGTCGAGTGAGCCCAAACCAAATCAAATCCAGTAATTAGCTATAAGGTGATGATTTCTCACCAAACAGTTCTGTTCAACTTCTCGAGCAAGTTGGGCACATCAGCAACTGATGTCAGAGAGAGATCTCACCCTTGAAACACGCATGCTCTGTTTGATGTTTTACTGTCTTTTTATACCCTTAGCTTAGCATCTTCAAAGCATTCTTTTAGTTGTGTAAATCAAGAGAGTCCCAAACAGTAATTGATGGGAAAATCCTGTTAATTAACCTGTTCATCACTGGTTATTAGGAGTTTCTAATTTGAATGAGTTACCAAGTGAAGCTGTTTGGAGGCAGCCCTGTTGGAAGTGGCGGGGGGTGGGGGGGAGTGTGACCTAATCCTTGCAAAGTTTTGAAATACAGCCCTTAGCAAAAGCCCAGGAAGGGCCCTGGCCTGGGATTGGCTGAGAGGCTCGGATAAAAAGGAGGAGCAGTTTTCCCGTGCGGGGGGAACGAGAGAGAGAGAGAGAGGGGCTGAGGGGCAGGCTGGAGAGAGAGTCTCAACACAGTGGTCCCTTGGAGAGCCCCTGGCAGAGCCCTGCAGAAGCAGCAGCAGCAGCAGCGGCAGCTGCACGGGGAGTGATACAGTTCCTCTCTCCTCCCCAGAGCCCTGGGCAGGACCAGAGAGGGGCTGCTCGTGTGGAGACTCCAAGCCTGGGAAGACCCACCTGCAGCCCAGTGTGTCTGGGTGAGCACAGCAGAGGCAGGGGGAGACTGCTGGAGACCACCCTCTTTTCCCTGGTGGGTGAGGGGCCCCGGGGCAAGCAAGGCCCAGGGGGGGCTGCGTTTGCCGGGGCTGTGAGGCTGTGTGGGTGAGGAGAGACAATGCTCTCTGCTGAGCCAGGAAGGGGGTTCAGATGCAGGGGGAGGCTGTCTTGCAGGGATTGCAAAGGAGGAGCCCCCGCCTGCTGCCCAGAGACCTCTGGAGCGTGGAGAGGGACACCGGCACTAGGGAGCACCCACAGACCCTGCGCTGGGACGCAGACAGTGCCGCTCCCTGAGACACCCCAGCAGGGGCAGTGCACACAGGATCCCCAGTACGCCGTGTGCAAGTGAGAGACTGTGTGAATAAGTTCATAGGGGTTTATTAGTTGGTATATCAATGTGTTTATTTCTTGGTTACTTGTTATTTTGTAAATAATTAAATCTTGTAAATAGTTTTATAACTGTCTGTGAGGGTGCTTGATTGTCAGGGGAGGCCTTACTGCTCAGGGACCTGCAGCACCTTCCTGGGGGGGCTGGGCAGGGCTACTGGTTCCCGGGTACCCCAGGATCCCAATATTTAGGTGAGGATGCATGTAGTATTGTGCCCAGGGTTACACAACTGTGTAGGCATCAATGCCATAGT
>JAGPOW010003149.1:105015-146339 GCA_030014935.1 Caiman crocodilus | reverse complement strand
TGTGTGTGTGTGTGTGTGTGTGTGTGTGTGTGTGTGTGTGTGAGTGTGCGTGTGTGCGTGCGGGGTCATGGGTGTGGGTCGGTATGGGGTGGCAGAAGGAATGTCCCCAGAACTGCGGGGAGTATGGACCCAGTGAAGTCCCATGTAGCTCGATAGTCCGGCTTTGCACCAGAGCAGGTCTCAGGGCTCCAGGAGATGCACATAGGACCTGTGCCTCCCAGAGCCGTGTGACCCGCTCTGGTGCAGAGTTGGATCAGCGAGTCACACTGGGCTAGCCCAGGTCCTACTGCATGCCACCCTCCCTGCAGGCACAGTGGGGCAGAAGCAGGACTCGGTGCAGTGTGCAGGGACCGCACGCTGCACCCAGCCGGGTCCTGCTGGCCCTGGGGCTGCTGTGCTGCCCAGCTGGGCAATGTCCTGGGTGGCAGGACCCAGTGCAGCACGCAAGGACTGCGCACCATACCCTGCTGGGTCCTGTCACCCTCAAGGCCCCTCTGCCACCTGGCCAGGCTGGGCTTGTGGTAGTAGGACCTGGTGAGGTGTACGTGAAGTGCACTCCATGCCCAGACAGGTCCTACTGGCCCTGGGGCTGCTTCTGCCATGTGCCGCACCAGATCCTGTCACCAAGGGCCCGGCTTGGCCAGGCAGCAGAGGGGCCCCAAGGGTGGCAGGACCTGGCTAGGTATGGTGCATGGTCCCCGTGTGCTGCGCTGGGTCCTGCCATCATGGCTCAGCCCAGCCAGGTTGCAGAGGGGCCCCAGGACCCGGCTAGGCCCAGCATGCAGCCCTTGCATGCTACGCTGGGTCCTGCCACCATGGCTCAAAGCACCCCACTCCTGCTGCTGCTGCTAAAGGTAAGTTATGGGCCCTGGGCGGGGGGGCAGGGGGTTGTGGTCCTCTGGAGTGCCTGGGTCCCTGGGCAGGGGGGGTGTAACTCTTCAGGGTGCCTGGGACCCTCAGCAGGGGAGCTGTGGCTCTTCAGGGTGCTTGAGACCCTGGGCAGGGGAGCTGTGACCCTGGGCGGGGGGGCTGGGCTTCTGTGTGGGATAGAGGATGTGGCCCTCGGGGGGGAGCTAGGGCCTGTGGGGGGTATTCCATGTGTTGTGTGGGGGGGATGCACCCTGTGGGGGGCAGGAGACCCACCCCTCCTCAGCAGTCTGCCCACAAAGTCCCCCACACCCACAGTCCCCCCAGCAATCACCCCATGCCTACCCTTACACCAACCCACATCTCTCCACACACACACCCGCCTTCCCCCACATCCCTTCCCACCCCCTTCCTGCAAAGACCACATCCCTGCATGAGACATCACATCCATCACGTGTGATGAAAACCAAAAGTACACATCAACACATGTAAGTATTTAGAATTTATTTTATCATGATGGTAGAGACATTGCTATGCTTCCACATTGCTAATATACCAATAAAGCATTGCACAACTGATTACTTGTCTCTCTCTCTCTCTCTCTAGAGAGGGGGTGTGTGTGTGTGTGGGGGGGTCTTTTGTTTTAATTGTGGAAAAACATGGGTTTGGGGGTATTTTTAAAATTGGATTTGGGATTCTGCTGTAGCAGTCCAGCTGGCACAAGGGGTAGTATTCCCAGGTACCAAGGGAGTACCCTGAGAGTGAGTAGCCCTGAGCTATGTGCCAGGGCCCTGGCTTTTTATATTGCCAGGGCCTGGATAGGGCAGCTTTTTATACCACGGGGGACAATACAGATGCTGGCCCTGGGTTCTAGCTCCCGCTGGCTGCAGATCTGGGAGGAGCCAGGCAGAGTTATTTTGCCCCAAGTAGCACAATTTGCTCCATAACAAAGTGCATGTCCAAGCACATGCAATGAGGCAAAGAGCCCTGGGTCAAATTTGCACTGCTTCTATTTGAGCTGCTGCAAGCGCACATACTTGCATGCGTGGATGCACCTCTTGGGTGTGTAAAAAAAAAAAAAATCAATGTTTAAAAAAGTGGTGCAGGGCATGGTTCCTGACTGTGTCCTGAGGCAACCAGAGGCTGGGTCCTTCACAGGGACGCTCTGGCAGCTAGAACATCTCTGTGATTGGTCCCTCACCCTGGTGCTGAAACACACGGCCAGTGAGAATGTGTGTTTCAGCGCCAGGGCTCTGGTGCCAGTGAAAAAGAGTTTGGTGGGCTGGGGGAGGGGACCATGAGGGGGGGTCCCCTGATGGCTTCACCCACTTCTCCAGCCCCTCCTACCCCTGCTGGGGTGGACCCCCTCACCTGCCAGCCCCCGCCCCAAGGCCCCCGACCCTAACAGCAGCTGGCCTCTCCCCCCTGAGCCCTCCCTGAGCCTCCTAAGCCCTGCAGGGTTTGGCTCCTCTCCCTGCCAGCTCCCCCCAAGGCCCCCAGTCCTGCTGGGGTGGGCCACTCCCCCCACCAGTCCTCCAAGCCCCCTCCCCTTGTTGGCCCCATCCCTTCAAGCCCCTTCATCCCTGCCCCCCCACCCCATACTTTAAAAAAACCAACAAAAAATCCCCCTGCACTTACCTCTGGTCTGGCTGCATCTGGCTACCTGGGGCTCTGCCTGCCACCCACCCACACCCAGTGGTGTGGGAGCCCCCAGGAAATACCAGGCTAGTTACCACCCTGGTGAAAGGTGGGTTGGGACATCTTTACCTGTAGCTCCCACAAATGGGTGGGTTACCCCTTGTTTGGAGGGTGGATGCTGAGAGGGAGAGGGACCATAGACTGAGGCCTGTCTGAACTTCCCCTGACTAGTCAATGTTGGGGTTGGGACCAGAAGGGTCAAAGGACCGGGCCCACCACAAGGAACACCCAAGAGCTGCATGCCTGCGGTTTTGGCTGGCCTATATGTGGGCCAGGGCTAGTGAGCCAGAGGTCCTGGGGTGGGGGACCACACCCAGAAGGGGAAGCAGTTCAGGGAGCTATGCTGCCTAGCATGGAGGTAGGTGAGACTGCCTGAGTAGAGGAATCCAGGTGGGGTTCAATTAGGAGGATTCTGGGGCCCAGAGTGGCAGCTGGTGATTATGATGACACCTAGATGCCATCAGCAAGGCTTGGGCTGTGGTGTAGGGGAGGAATGGAGCTGCAGATAGTGTCCCCTGGCATCATGGCAGGAAATGAGCAGCCTCCCACTTAATTACATCTTTAACTAATTAACGACAAAGCCTGGTTGGTGAGAAAGCAGGCAGTTAGCCCAGAAACAGGTGGGCAGGCCATGGTTAAATAGGCACCCTGTTCCAGGGGCTGCAGCAACTGGTGGGGGATGGGGCCAGGTGGGGCAGCAATTGGGGGGCTGGGGTGGGGCATGTGGGCCTTGCAAGGGGGGGTGGCCCCTGTGGGGGCCATTTGGCCCCTATTGGGAGCCTGTACCTCTTGTGTGGGGTTTGAACCCCCTGTTGCGGGGGCCATACCCCTTGTGAGAGGGCCAAACCAACCCCTTGTGTGGGAGCCATCACCCTGTGGGAGTGCAGCAAAACACATTCATGAATTCATGGAATATGTGTTTAGAGTTCACTTTCCTTATTAGGATCAGAGACTTGCTTTAACACTGTAAGGTATATCAATAAAACATTGTCTAACTGATCACTGTCTCTTTCTTGCTCTCTGTCTTTATAGTGTTCTTTTGTTTTACTTGTGGAAGAACGTGGATTTGGGGGCATTTTACAGATTGACTTTAGGATTTTTTGTATCAGAGATTTTTCAGTTTTCCAATAGGAAACACCAGAATTCCTGCTAGGGAGGCCAGTGGCAGGACCCTGCCTGTTCAGAGCTGGCACCTTGGACCCATATGGCTGTGGCTGACCTCCTAGACAAATGGGGCCAGGAGGATATGCTTTGACTGTTCAAAGGAGACCACCACAGCCGGAACATTTTCCGGGTGACAGCTGCCCAGATGGCTGGGCAGCGGTACACATGGCAGTAGTGCTGCACAGAAGCCACCTCTGCAGTCACAGCCCACTGGCAGCTTGGTCAGAGGGGCAGATGCCTCTACTTGCTGTGCAGTCCCCATCCAGGTCTGGCAGGTGTGCAGCAGGTCCCAGCCAGGCAGTAGCCCCCACTGTCAGACTGCTGTAGTGGGTAGAGGGTGCAGGGAACTTCTCAGGGCTGCTTCAGCAGTCCACCTGGCACAAGGGGTAGTGTCCCCACATACCAATTGGCTGGCCCCAGAAGCTCCTGAGAGCTAGTAGCCTTGAGCTATTTGCCAGGGCAGCTTTTTATACTGTTGGGACTAGGACAGGGTAGCTTTTTAAAATGCTGGGGACAGCACAGGTGCTGGCCTTGGGCTCTAGCTCCCCCTGGCTGAAGATCTGGAAGGAGCTAGGGAGGGTTATTTTTGCCCCAAGTGGCACAATTTGCCCCACAACAAAGTGCATGTCTGAGCACATGCACTGATGCAAAAAAGCCCCAGCTCAAATTTGTACCACTTCTATTTGAACTGCTGCAAGCACACTTGCTTGCATGTGTGGATGTGCCTCTTGTGGTCAACTATTAGAGGCCACTGAAAGATCTAGTAAGATCCAGAGGGTGTTATTTCCCCTCCAAATCTCCATTTGAAGACTGTTGGCCAAGGCTATAAAACCAGTCTCTATACTGTATCTAGAATAAAAGCCAGACTAACAGTGGTCCATGATGAATCTGGAGTTATTGGGGAAATCTTTATGCAATGATCTTCAGCCACTGACCAGAAATGCCACTCTATGGTCTGAAGACCCTCTCACAGTGGTCCAGACACATTACATTGCACTACAGTCAGCACCAGTTCTGGGGGCTGGTGTTGGCACAGAGGGAGAGCTCGACACAGCCAAGGTCACACCTCCTGTGCAGTCCAACAAGGCCATCCTCGGTCATTTAGCAGACAGCCAAAACTGCTGCTCCTTCTTTTGCTGCATACCTGGGACCGCAAGCTCTTGGGGCTGGGTGACCATGGCCTGCAGGCCACCAAGCCACCTTGCAGGGTCAGGATCATGTGTGGGCCCATTCTGCAGACTCAGTGGTAGCAGCAGTGGTTACAACAGCGAGTAATGATAATAGTAGAACTGATGGGCACTTACTCCTTATCAATGTTCCCTCTAAGGAGTGGTGGCCCACGAGCACACCACTGCGGTCTGTGAGTGCGCTGCTTCAGTCTTGCCCCTTTCGGTGTGGTGTGGGACATTTACCGAAGGTAAGCCCCTCACTCTTCACACAGAGCAGGCAGCAGGGCCTTGGAGGCTGGGGGACGGCGGCTGGAGCCTGGCGGGCAGGCGGGGGCTGTCGGGGGGTAGGGGCTGGAGGACGAGAGCCTGGCGCAGGCTCTAGGAAGCTGCTCCACTCCCCAGCATCACCTCAGGGAGTGAGGAGGTATGTGGTATCAGGGCCGGGGAGTGGAGCTTGCAGAGCAGTTCCTCAGGGTCAGCGGAGCCTGTGCTACCCCTGCCCCAGCCTCCATCCCTGCTTTGCCTCACCTCGGGGAGGAGCCACTGCCTGCTCTGAGTGGGACACCTCTGGCTCTGGGGAATTGCTCCGCAAGTTCTGCCGGCTCCGGGAAGTGCTACACTCCCTGGCCTTGACTCCATGCGCGTCCTCACTCCCCTAGGCAATGCAGGGAGAGTGGAGCAGTTCCCCTGAGCCAGTGGAGCCCTTGCCAGCCCCCACTTCTGCTTAGAGAAGGAGCTTACCTTTACTAAGTGTCCCACACTGCAGCCCAGCTCCATTCCCAATAGATGTGCGGCCTGAAAAAGTTTGTGTGTGGCCAAACTTTTAGTCGTACGTGGCCACGCATGCGTGCACCTTAGAGGGAAACTTGCTTCTGATCACTCCTACTTGACTATCCAATGGCTGCTTTTCACTGCTCTGGGGAATCCCCAGGAACCTTCAGACATTAGACCACAGCAAAGTATGTTGGGAAGCATATTTTCACTGACTTGCCTACTGGCAGAAAAGCAGCAATGCAATAGTCATGTTGGGAAGGGCGATGGTTGTATACAACAGGACTTATAACAACCATGATGTCTCTCCATGCCACAAGAGCAGAATTTAGCTTGGTATGCTTTGAATAGGCCCAAATCCCTTTTTTTTCCTTTTTAATGCAATCTTTAATTAACTCGGAGAAATCAGTGCAAAAAGATATAATGGAGGCAAAAGAGCCAGAATAGTAAGAATAGATGCAAGTGTGAAAGGAGACTGAATAAAATCTCAAGAGAAAAGCTTGCCTGCACTTTGGGGGACTGATTGTAAATCCAGACAGTAACACATTCTAAGGCTGAAGTCCATCCCCAGTTCTACGGCCTGTTGATCTTCAAGCATCAGGACAGGAGATGATCATCATCTGGGGTCAAGAAACAATCTCATTCCCATAGCCTAGTACCTATGCTCATTCCCATAGCATTTTTGCAGCGGTTCTCACCTGCTTTAGATTCAAGGTGTCCCTTGGAAAATGCCAGCTCTCAGCTTTCACCTGTTTCTTGACTATGGCAAAATAATAGGGCAAGTCTTCTGTTGCAAAGGACTCGGACTACAGCAGATCAGAATGCTTTTGACATTTTGGTGGATTTCTATTTTAAATCTCTGTGTTTATCTTGTGAATTGTGTAGGTGTTGGCACCCTTAGTGCCTGTATTGCACAATAATGCGTGACACCTATAAAAGGTTTTCATGACACCCTGGTTAAGTATCACTGCATTAGCATATATGTATTGTTGGAATTTAACACCTTTCAAAGTACCCAGCATTGTCCACAGTCAGTAAGTAGATCCTAAACTAGAAGAAAGTGTACACAAGCTCCTGTATCACTGAGTAGGTGAATTTTTAATTCATGGGATTATAATGACAGCTAATGGCTGAATTCCTCCAGTTTATGGAAGAAAGATTATAGAAGTACAGTTCAGAGACTTACTCTGCATTCTTACAGGGCCGAGTTTGAACAGACTGCCCGTTCCTAAGCTCTGGATTATGTGTGTTATAAATTTGAACCCAGGTTCAAGTTGGGGTCTCTAAAGAAAGAAAACCCAAAATCATGCACCCTGATACTCCATAATTTGGGGGATTTAAAGTCTAGGTCAGGATCAAAATTCAAGATTTCAGGCCTAGCACTGATTTGAGTACTAGGTTTCCAAGTCATAAATAGGAAACAGCTATATAAGGAAGTCAATGATACTGATACTTAACAGGTCAAATCGGTTCATCCTTATAACCCCAGCTGAAATCATTGTAGCTCTACCAGTAGTGAACCTGGCTCACTATGACTTCCTTGACCTTTTAAGGAAGCAGCAGCTTAATAACAGATTCTGGTAAGCAGAGTACAAGGTTCATTGACCTACCCTTTGTCATCAGGGAATAGGCTGAAACCGAAAACGTGGATAAACTCAGAATCAAAGCAAAACCTTTCCCCCAATAGAAGTATGTACACGGAAGTTTCATTACCAATCCCCTGATGCAGCCCTTGGGCAATCACCACCATCCTTCAGTGATGCAATCATCATATAAATGCTAAGTAAAGAACTTCAGTATTGCACTTGGAAGAAGGAAATGAAGGGGGGAAATAAAGGGCAGTGAAACGCAGGGAAATTTCAGTAAGTCTACTTACAATGTCTGTGTTAGCCCCAGAAGAATCAGACGTCTGGATGAGGCAAGGTGAGGCTCATATTCCCCACTGAGTAAGTTCTGGTACATGTGTCTATTTCTGCAGCTTTTGGGTGTTCATGCGTCTTCGCTGGCTTGGAGGGCAGTCCTAAAGAAAACTCTCTGGTCACTTCTGATCAAACTCCCTTAATCCTCCTGGATTTACAATAGAGTTGAATTCAGCCCATACTTCCCCAGATCTTTGCTCCTTCCCCCTCCCATCTGATCTCAGAAGAATGAACTGGGCTTTTGCTTCCTTTCCTTGAAATCCAGGCTTCTTTTAATCTTGTCGCTGCTTTTACAATTTGTCAAGAGGAAAGTGAACAGAATTACCTTTACTTCCTAAGCTGATTAATGGTGACCCCTTTGTTACTAGACATGGATTTAGACAAATTATTTTGTGCTGTGCTTTGTTTGTTTTTAGCTTTTATATGCTTCAGAAAAATAACCAGTGGCATCTAAATATGAGCACGATCAAGCAGACAGTCTAGACCTACTGCATGGGAGGCCACACTGTAATCGTTTCTCCTTTCAAAACTTAGCAGTTCTATTGATTAGCAATCTCTCCTCTTTCTTTGTATAATTTTATCTGCTACTGATGCTCGAAATTGAAAGCTGTGAGAGTTATTAGTACTATTTGCTGCTTAAATTACCTACATTTTGAGGCAAAGAAACAAAGTTGACAAAAGTAGAAGAGTTGTAGTAATTGACATAATAATGAGTACTCATGGATATTTTTATGCTGTCTGACAGGAAGATAACTCAGGATAGCTGATGTCATTATTTAATGTATACTCTCATATATTCTTTGTAATTTTGTATGGGTCTAATATCTCCCACTGCTGATTTTATATAAATATGTGTGTATGTGGATGTATGATATGTACACACATGCATATTAGGAGTGTACAAAATGGGCTGTATTCAATTTGGATTTGGGCTGAATTGGGGACAGTGATTTGATTCGTTGATTCGAATCACTGTCCTGATTCGATTAATCTGAATTGGAATCTGAAGATTCAATGCTGACTCAGAGAATCAGCGATTTGGCCACAGACACAGCTTTAGATTTTTTTTTCTACATACCTCAAGGTACCAGGCATGGCATGTGAATGCTGCAATGCTGGGGTGCATGGAGCATCCCACAGGAGTGCGAGGGGGAGGGGGGGCATGTGCTTGGCAGAAGTAGACCAGAAGTACATCCAGGCCTACTGCTGAGCGCACTTGCTAGAAATTATATCTGCTTTCATGCAGTGGTACACTAGAGCTAATTAGTTCCCAATTGGCCAGTAGCTGCAGTAGCTGGAAGTGGTGCAGTTCCATTAGCCAGAACTCGAAGTGATATAGGCTTCTTTCCCACACTGGATGTCTGGGGAGCATCCAAAACTCTCCCCTGAATTTTGTATCCTCAATATTATTTCTTTACTTAGATTCAGCCTCCTTTTCAGTCCAGGGCTACATGGCAGGAGCATGTATGGGTATAGGTTGTAACAGTGTTGGTCAAGAACATAGGCAGACAAGCTTTTTTGGGTAAATCTGATATCTTTTATTAGACCAATTCATACAGTTGGAAAAATTCTTTTTTGCAAGCTTTTGGATATAAATACCCTTCGTCGGGCTGAGGAAGCATCTGCACTTGTTGCGTGCTCTTCCTGGATGGAATAAGTAGTGAAGCCAGAGGTGGGAGCATGTAACTAGACCTGGTATGTGATATAAAGGCATCCAGAGTCCAGATGAGAGACTCAAAGACCCAAGATGCTTGTGCTCTACGGTGAATTTGGGGTGGAGATTTGCCTTATTTCTCATGTAGAGGGTTTGGAGAGCCAGAAGCTGCAGTGTGTGGGGAAAATCAGGGTAGGCTGGAGAAAATGAGCCTGGTGGGAAGAAGCATATGCCAGGACAATGTTGAGGTCCATGCACCAGGGAAGTTCATGTTATGCTGAAGCTCCCAGAAGAGGAGGGTTATTGTGAAAACACCTTCAGTGTAAAGCTTGACTAGCCAGGAGAAAAAGGGAAACCATGGCAGTGAAGTACCTGAAGTCAGAGCAGACATGCCTTGCCATAACCTGTCAGATACTGTTGTGAGACGCTTTGCTACCTAATAAATGAAAGAAACGTGCTTTTTCAATGTAAATAAGAATAAAGACTCAAAATATCTGTTCCTGTGCAAAGAAACTCCTGCAAAGCATGGTAGGGAAAACATCTGGGAATGTGCTAGCAAAGTGTTTCCAGAATCACTCTGGTGGCAATTTTTCCCATTCTCACAGACTGAGCCCCGTCACAGCCCCAGAGCAGAGTGACTCCAGGGGAGTCTGCAGGAGACCAGCACAGTTCACATGGAGAGATTGTGCATTTCCATTGCTTCCAGGATCCTGAGTCTAGTTCTCCAGCAGCCTGGCTTCAGCAAAACCCAGTATCAGGACCTTAGCTGGTGTCCCAGGATTTTCTCTACCCTGCCCCTCCCACCTCATGCCCCACCTCATGAAATGGAGCTAGGAATCTCATGTGACCATCAAGATAAATGAGATTTCTTCCAGTTGAGTCCGAAGTCTACATAGTCAAAGTCCACACTTAGGCCTGAATTTCTTGTATCACCCCTTCCTTTGACGTGTTTTCTTTTTTTTTTTTCTCTCTGAATCCATCTCTGGCTTGGGCCACTGACCCCTAAGCCCCAGGCTCATTGTAATGTGAATCCACTGCTGAATGTTACTGAAGAGTACATGTAAGAGTAAAAGTACATGTGGTAGATGGGAGGCAAGTTTTTGCTGCAGTCACATACACATGCGCTGAAACCCTGAAGACAGCTTGGGAAGGATGGACGACCTCAATGAGCTGGAGGCCTGTACTGAGTGTGGAGAAAGGAAATGTGGTAAGGTCTTTTCCAGCCTACTCTGTACCATGGTGCTGCTAAAATGTGGCCAACAAGATGTCACACTCCTGACATAATCTTTAGGACTTGTGGCTTTTTTCCCCACCCTTCTCAGTCCAGTGGACACTGTACAGCTCAAATGGAGATGGGGGCCAGGGTTTGGTTCTGGTAGGGGTACCTCTCCAGACAGGAGGAAATCAATACAGAACTTCAGAGCAGAGAAGGAGAAATTTGAGTCTCAAAGCCTGAGAGCAAAGTTTTCCAAAGGACTTATTTTTGAAATGCCTTAGGAGCTGAAGCTCAGTGAAACGTAGGGTTTGTCTCTCCTGTGTTGGACAGTGCTCAAGGAACACTACCATAAATAATGTTCTGCTTCCTTTCTCCCATTCTGCACGTGCCAATTGTCCTGTGGACATTTTTTAAGGTGTGCCAGGGATGTTCCCAGCCTTGCTGTAATAGCAGCTAGTTGCATGGTATGCTTTTTAGTATGCAACACATACAGAAAACATCTACACAAGACACCTACGTCACCATAGGAACAAGCTACAGCACCGTAGTTCATTGTTACTGTGATATAGCATCAACAGGCACTAACTGTGATGCCGCCTCTGCTGTGCTGTAATGACGAGTTACTGGGCTCACTGCTACTGCGCGGTAGGGTTGGAAATGATGCATGAGCTGCCAGGATGGTGCAGCATCAGCAGGTACTGCGCAGTCCTTTAGTACTTGTTTGCAGTACCAACCGCGCAGTGGGGCCCACGTGTAGACATGCCCACAAAGTAGGAGTGAGTAGGTGCAGCATGTTTTCATGGTAGTACTCCTTGCTATGTTCTGCCACAGTGAGGACAGGCCCCTTGGCTTTTGAAAATGTTACCCTTAATGTAGATCCATAGGTGTGCAAAGTTGGAGATCCCTCAGACCTTGAACTTAGCCCTGCGTTCTAAAAATGACTGAAGTCTGGGAACAAAGGAAAGGCTTAATTTTACAAAAGTTTAACTGTCATTCCTACTAAACCTGAAAATAGCTTTATAATGCATAGAAACAGAACAGCGTGAAGGAGAAAAGCAATAATAGGGAAAATTAACATATTAATGGAATTCACCCATAACATTATTTTTGATATGTGTTTATTTTCTTTCTATTCTATTTTTATTTTCTTTTTAGTAAGAATTCAGGATTTCAGTCATGTTCAAATATCATTTAATCTTTTGGCTCTTGCCAGATATGTCTCCACTAAGCAGAACCAGTGCTATTTCTATCCTGATCATGGGATATTCATTGCCACACCTGTTTCTTTTGAATTGGGTGCCCGCTGGAAATAGTTCCTTTAGAAAAGAACATCCCCAGTGAAGTGGAACATTTTGTCCATTAACTTTGTATCATTTTAGGTGACATCATTTTTCATAAGCTCTACTGCTATGACCTCTACATCCCGTCAGCAACTCTGCCACAAAATAAGAAGCAAATTGACGTAGACAATTTCATTGATGAACAGATTGTGACAGTTCTGGAGAAGAATGGCTTTCTCTGCTACCATGGTTGCAGGAATTTTACTGGAGGAGAAATGATCATACAGGCTCTAAGCAAACCCATGAAGATTATCCCAGTAACTCTTATACCAATCTATAAAGACCACAATTTCTTAAAACTTCAAGATATGCTTATAACACCAGCAATGTTGAAGAGAATTGTGCTGCTTTTGTTTGATGCTACTCAGACTGACCCTGTTCACTTGCAATGTTGTTACTCAATAGACAAAAATGACCCCCAGCTTTTACCCAAAATAATAAAAACCATTGAACATCATAGGACACAAATCCCAGTGAGCAAAAGAAAAGAGATAGCTCTGGGGGAAGGGGACACAGGTAAGGACAAAGACCTTGAAATGTTTGACTGATTAGATTCATTTTATGTAAACTACAGTTTGTACTGGAGAGAGATGCAACAGTAACAGCCCTGGAGATTGACATTATTCAGGTACTAAAGCTATGCACAGCCTGGGTAGTGCCAGTGCAAACCTCCCTCATACTTCAGGTATGCTATGCCCAGATCTGGAAGCAAGAAGGCTGAATATTTTCCATGTCTGGTCAATCCGTGCTTCTTTTGAGTCTTGTACTCAGGATGTTGGTTAGGACCATTGGGGGTATTGGCTTTTGTAACACAGTTACCTCAATGCGGGTGCTGGATTGTGACCTACTGGTCTGTTTCACATAGCATTCTTCTTTCACTTCCTCCACTGAGAAAATGTTTCAGAAACATTCAAAAAGTTTACAGAACAGTCCTATTATGCTTTATTAATTCTTTCCTTGGCAAAGTTTGGAACTTTAGTTTTCAGGTAGTCCAGTGAAACTATGGCAGCTTACGTTAGCTGAGGATCTGCCCAATAGGTCCAATAGCTGAAACCTCTGAGAGAGAAACCGAACACTGCTAAAATGTGAAGAACCTCTAAACATGATCTAAAATAGTTTCTTTCACTGGGACACAGATGTAGAGGCTAAAGAAAAGCTTTCAGGTCTAAAGCAAGTTCTTTATGGGAATGTCTACATAAGATGCTTAACTGCACAGTAGAGCTGTTACTGTGAAGTAAGTGTCACCGTTTACATGTGCCAACCCTTCAAACACAGTCATTTCCTCTGCTCAGCAGTTAATTTATTACCTGCAAATGCAAGTAGCAAATTAACTCCTGAGTAATGACTGTGCACTACAGCATGTATAGAAAGCCAGTCAGGAGCAAATATGCTCCTGAGCACCTGGGCAGCAGGGGTGGGATAATGCTTCCTGCCCCAGGAAGCTGCCTGCTTCTCGGGTGGGCTCTACCACCACAGCCCCAGTGGGGACAATGTCTGTCTGCCTTGACAACAGGGAAGTCCCAGCCCCCACTTTACAATCACCATCAAGGAGTGGGGGCTAGGCCTGGGAAGACTGTTCCTGGTCAGGGGCAGGTCCCAGCCCCACAGACTTTTCCTAGCTTTGTGCCCCCATCAGGCGATTGAGGTATGGGACTTGGAAAGGGCTGCGGTGGAGGGGCAGGTTCCAGCCCCCTCCTCCAATCTATTGGTGGGGCAAGTAGCAGTGAGCCTCGTGCTGGGTGGGGAGTCCCCGTCCAGCTGTGGGCCCACTGCTAGCTGTCCCACCAGTGGATTCGGGCTGGGGGGGACCTGCACTCCAGGGAGTGGGGGCTAGGAGCTTGATGCTAATGGGGATGGGGAGCATTGTCCCTGCCCATAGATGGAGGGAGAAACTTTTATTGGGGAGGCTAAGCATGCAGGAAGGAAAGTCGGAGGAGGCAGGGGTTGGGGGTGGGGAAAGGGCCATAGGGGAAGGAAGGAGGGAGTGGAGCCAAGCTGGGCTCAGGATTGGGATCAGGGCGGGGGCCCACTGTGCCTGTCCCTTCCCCTGCACCTGGGATCATTGCCTGGCACCGGTGCCCACTATACCAGTGAATCCACTGCCCCCAGCCCTGCATTGTCCCTGGACACCTCCCCACACTGCACATGTACACTGTACACTGCACACTGCTCCACGCCGCCTGGAGGGGCCTGGAGCCAGGGGCCAGAGTGGGGCCAGCCTCGGCTGTGCCGCCAGGCCGGAGGGGACGGAGCCCCCAGGATCCCTGCATCTGCCCTGCCCCGCTCAGTCATCCCCAGGAAGAGCCTAGCACAGCCCCGGCCCCAGTCCCAGCCCAAAGTGTCAGCCTGCCTCTGGGATGTAGCAGCAGGAGCCATTCCCCCCGGATGAGCTCCTTGTGGCTCAGTTCTGCGTCCAGCTGTGCAGCGCCTGCCTCTCCCCTAGCCCCAGCCCCAGCCTCACTCCCTTCCCAACCCTGCTGCTGCTGCTGGAAGCCCTTGGCTGGGCTGCCCTACTGCTGTCCTGCATTAGGCGGGGCTAAACCCCATTAGCCCCAACTTCTACTGCCTATGTCTCTGCCTGGGCCCTGGAGCCTACCCTGCAGCAGGCAGCTCCTGGTGGCAGGGAGCAATTTCCCAGCTCCTGGCATCCTCTGAGCTAGCACCCAGCAGGAGCCTAGAGCTCCCCCCTGGCTGGTGCAGGGGGCTGGTGCAAGACTGGAGGAAGCAGGAACAAACTGGTACTAAACATATGCCTGTCTATAGTAAACTTCATATGGGCCCATGAAGTCTTCCTTTCAGTATTTCTGTTTTGAGTTACATGGTGAAGAATTCTATAACATTTATTTAGTTCTTGCCTTCTCTTTTCAGAGTCTACTTCATCCTCGTCCCTTTTTATAGGCAGAGAATGTAAGTTTTTTCAATGTGCTGTTTGGGCTTCTTACAAAGCATCTCTGGGATTGCAGAGGCACATTTCTCACATCAAATAATATGTCTTTGCATGTGTCTCCTTTACAGCCCCTTTTGAGAGGTCAGCTAGATCAAGGATATCCTTCAGGCCACCAAGGAAATGCCAGGGCACCAGTTACCAGAAGAGTTACTTATCCTGGCCACAGAGATACAAGGTGCTCTCACACAGAGGTAATACTTTCAGCAGGACAGGGAGAGACTGGTTATTGTAGTATCTGACAGCTCTTAAATTCCATTAAGAGGACTTTTTCTTGTTCATGCAGCTATGTCAGCTCCTTGTCTTCTAAAATAGCTGTGTCTCCATGGAGAATATTAGTTATATGAGGTGGTCCAGAAGCATGATTTATCAGGCAGGTACCTGCAGCAGCACTGTGGACTTTGA
This sequence comes from Caiman crocodilus, assembly GCA_030014935.1. NCBI lineage: Eukaryota > Metazoa > Chordata > Crocodylia > Alligatoridae > Caiman > Caiman crocodilus. The sequence continues at coordinate 131,192 of JAGPOW010003149.1, read as the reverse complement.
TGCAGGTCCTCTGGAGGTCATGACAGGCTTCACTGGAACTGTAAGGTGTAGCCTGACAACAAGTAGGATCATGACTGTGCAGGTGGGGAGACACGGGGTTGAATGGAATGGTTGCCCCTGCAGAAGAAAGAAAGGAAGGAAGGAGCAGAGACCAAGAGGGGAATGGATGAGAATGGAAATATCAGGGAGAATGAGGAAAGGAATGGGGATTGGAGAATGGAGAAATGTCACAGGGTGAGGAGAGGGAATGATGGGTGAAATGAGCAAGAGGTGAGAAGAAAGGAACAGAAATCACCAGTGAAGAGAGGGGAAAAAGGAAATGTAGCTTGTGTTTACCAAGTGTAATTTCTCCACCTCTCTGCACATTTCTGATGCCATTATGAATACAATCATCCCCACAATGTTGATACCTAGACCTTTTCACTCCCATGGGTCCTGTTTCAAGCCCAGCTGATATCAGCCCCCTCTTTCCTTCAGAAATCAAAGACATCTTGAAAGATGTGTCCTGCTTGCCATTTCATGATCAAGTGGGTTGTTTGCTAAACTACTGTGAAGATGCCAGAGAAGGGGTCAGAGCACATGTCTGCCGAGCACTTATCAGGACCATGAGGAAAAACATTTTGACTTTTTCTGGGATGGCAGACTTGGAAGACTTTGAGCAGACAGTAGGACTGCTTCTCCAAAACAACAAACTGGGCTCTCACCTGGAGCCTTGCCTTCAGCTGCAGAAGCTCTACTGTTGGACCCTGGCTGTGATTTTCATTAACATCTCCATGGGGTACAATGTGAGGCTGAGGGCTAAGCTGCGGGCTCTGACTTTTACAAAACAAAACATCCCCTCAGAGAAGAGAAATTATGAGTATCTTTGCTGTAATGCCTACCAGAAAATCAACACTGCAATCTGCACTGCGGCTAAGAAACCCAAAGCCTGGCCAAATTTCATGGCGATGTATGTGAAGCACCTGAAACACTTCCTGCGGATGCTGGAGCAGAGAGTGTCTTTCACAAATGAGAGAGTTCTGCAGTTCCATTGCATCCAGAAACAGCTGCAGAGGATCCCCTGGGTGGTAAGACACATCTTCATCCTGGTTATCACTGAGAAGGTGAGTAACAAAGCGATCACAGTCCGGAGTGCGTTCTGTTCATAACCACTGGCTTGTTACAGAGGCTCCATTGCCCTTGGCTTGATCCTGTGATCTTGGGACTGGCAAGTACTAGAGCCAAGGGAAGTAATGTGTCTGGATCACAGAGGGGTCGGGGTATTAGGACTGCAGGCTGCATTGCCATGAAACCTCAGACACGTCACTTCCTGCCTCTTGGGCAGGGCTGGACCTGATGATCTCACGAGGACCCTTCCAGCCCTAACGTCTATGAAATCTAAGAACTCTGTGAAAATATCCTGTGTTGTTTCCTCTTTTTACCCATTTCAAAGCCAGCCAGATTCCAACCCCTGTTCCATATTATTTTTAGGACCTAGTTGTGGTTTTGCAACAAAGAGCTTTTTCATTCCTATGATGCCCCCAGGGGAAGCCTAGAACATTCATTAAAATAAATAGTAAATATTGAAGCTGATTTATACAGTAGTCCAGTGGGTTTTTAAAATGTAATAGTAATGTGCATTTGTCTTCCTGATGTAAATTATACACACCGTAATCCATAACTATTAGATGCAAGCATGCAGGCACGTATGTGTTGTGCGTTGTGGGTGCACTGACGGTCTGGAAAACTCTCAGAACAGATTCAAAGAGAGATGGCAACCCTATGGATGGAAGAAGGGAGGGAAAGGACAAACAGCAGTGGCACTCAACCCCTGGGCTCCCGAGCTGTGTGAAGGCAGGGAATCCTAGCCAGACCCCATGCTGACCAGCTGGTGAACTGAGCTTATAGCACATGCCAAGCTGTGCTGGCATGCCAATGAGCTCAGAACTCACTGCGCGTATGGCACACAGCTAAAGGGGAATATGACTATACAACCGCACCCCATCAGATACATCCTTGGAGGTGGCTATGACTTGGAGAGTAAGATGTTCATGCGCCTGCTTAAAATAATGTGCAACTAGTGTCACTTGATGGCTAAAAGCAACACAACACCCCCCCAGGAAGTGTTCATATATATGGGTGCATCTACACATGCTGATTTAAGGTCCATTAGCCATTTTTAAGGCACATTGAAGGCATGGGTCTACACACAGACATCCTTAATGCACCTTAAAAATGGCAATTTTAGGCTATTCATGCCTAAATATGATACCTACAAGAGCAGGTATCAAATTTATGCACAAATAGCTAAAGTTCCTTAATGCATGTGTAAACGTGTTAAGGCACATTAACACTGTGTAGGTTGACTGACTTGGGACTAAGTTAGTCCCAAGTCGGTCTGCACACTGCATTAATGTGCCTTAGCATGTGTACGTGTAGACATGCACCTGAATTGCCTTAATGAGCATTAAGCAAATGTGCATTAAGTTTAGGTGCATGTAAAAGCATGTGTAGAAACATCCTTTATTTCTTTTCAACATTTTCCAGGTTTTTGAAGAAAAGCTTCTTGTGATTGGCCATTTGTTCCTCTTTAATGTCTGCACAAAGATGGGGAAAAGGCACTGGGAGATTTCCCTGGAAATAGTTGAACGTGTTACTGAACATATCCAAGAGAGCCATGCTCCAGGTACAATACATGCAATTGTCTTTATCCTTCTTTTCTTTCTGCCTGGCTCAAACAAGTGGCTTTTCTCACAGATTGCTGAATTTTCTAATCTATCTTTTGAAAGCCAGTTGCATACTTGGGGTTGTGTTCGGTCTTAGTATTGTGTTTGTACTGCAGCATAGTGCTAAGATGCCATATTCATGGAAATATGGCCTTTAGGAAGAGGCTTAAAATGCAACCTTTTGTCACTTATGACCATTAAAGCTGCCCTGGCCCTTTTTGCAAGAATGCATGTGTTCTGATGATCAAATCAATGGCATAAATGGGTAGCTAACATGCTGTCTGTTTAAAATATCCTTGCAGTTTCAATGGGATATAATATATTTTCTCCTCCTGTCTCAAACTGCCAGGTAACATTGCTGTGCTCTTTTGAACATAGCTGTTGTGTCCATTCAAGTGTGTACTTAAGTAATGTCTGCAAATGTTCTGGAAGTTTCTGTAGTAATTTGAGTTATTTAGGGATGAGAGGCACTACTGACATCTCGCTGTTCTATCCTAGGGTCAGTAACCGAATGTCTGCAATTTCTCTTAAACCTGTGGGAATGGTGTGTGAGTGCTGACACCAAAGGAAAGAAATGTTGGATGATGACAATCCTAAATCATTGCTTCCAAAAACTAATCTACCATCCATTAAGCGAGGTTAGAAATTGCATTGCACCTCTGCTTTTCAGTGAAGGTGGTACCTACATCAACATTACAGAGCTGGGAAACAACTTGATCCCAGCCAGTCCCAAATTCATGGAACCAGCTGTCCAAGAATATCTGAAGGTTACCTTCCCAGATGTAATCATCAGGGGACAACTGGAAGCCCATTCCAGTTGCATGATAGCTCAAGGAACTGTATCTACTGGAAATGTACTGATCTGCATGGCTAAACAGCAGACTCTGAATGACATCCTGCAGACTAACTCTACTGAGAGCGACAGTGAAAGATTTCAAGAGGTGATCAGAATAGTGAACCTGTGTCAAGTCAGCAATTCAATTGCCAGCCTGAAAAAGTTCAGTTCCTGCCGTGTGCCTCCATTTTATATGTTGGAAGATGGGAAACCTCTTTTGACTTTCCTGCAGGAGGAGAAGAATGGGCTCACACTGTCCAGTATGGTAGGAATATTGAAAGACATTGCCACAGCTGTCTGGTCTTGCCACCAGAGAAGGGTCCTACTTTGTGACATAACTCCAGCCAGTTTCATTGTGTTCACGGAAAAGGGAGGTGAAGGAGGATCTCTTCAAATCCAGACAAAGCTGTCAAATTTCTTCAGTGCAAAGATGACTCCTCAGGAAGAAGATGGAGATTACAGAGATGATTGTCCATATGAAACCATTAAGCCCTGGCAGCTCACAGGTATGATTAGTTATGGCTGGTGTGCCTATGGTTTAGTTGACTGAGCACAGGTTTGAGTCTAGGAGACATGGGTTATGCTCTTAACTCTACTGTTGACTAGTTGTGATGGATAAAATAATTGAATTATTTGATTTTAAAACTTTTCTACTTTCTTGTTGCTGGTTTCAGTTTCGAGCTGTTGTCAAGGCATGTTTGCTGTTTTTTCACTCTGTAACTGGCCAACAGGTGTGGTTAACTGGCACATAATACTAAACAACAATAGAAACTGCTGTAGCTAATGTAAACCAAGAGTTCTACAAAAGGAAATGAGTTCAGCAAAAATAATCAGTCCCAGAGATTACAAAACTGTAGTAGTTGTGTTGGCAATCTGAAGCTTCATTGTGTGCAGATTTATCTTTACAGTTCAGGGTTTGATATGTGATTAATCAAAAATATACGATAATCCAAATTGTAAACAGCATCGGTCTAGTTGTTATGGACAAACTGGGACAAACATAGGAGGAAAGTAATGTGTACAAGTATATCAGGTGATACGGGCATGTATTTCATCAGTGTATGATATGCACTATATAGAACCAACCCACAATATGTCTCATAACTTGAACCAAGTGGAATTTGGACCTTCTGTATAGCTCAGAAAAAAAAACGAACATTTTCATACATCTTTCAAACTCTTATACCTGATTTTATTGAGGCTGTGATTTTAGAAAGCAAAACTTAAAGTTAGACCCTTAAAGTAACTTGCTTTTCAAAAGCGCTAAGCCCAAATTGCAGCCCCCTGTGACTCCACTTTTGAAATTCAAGCTACTTGTTTACAGTCCTAGACTTTGACTTTGGAAGCATAACATCACACTTCCATTGTTTTATACCTTGGGCTAAGACTTTTGATCTCTCACTCTTTTATGCATTATAATAAAGGAGCACAGCTAATTTAGTCATATTCTACTCTTTTTGGCTGCCTTCTCACTACTAGGTCACAGCAACTTGTGTTTGTGTAACAGGGCAGTGTCCTGGACTGCTCCTTACTCCCTACTTTGGGTTTATACAGGTCCATTCCCTAGTCTCTGTATTGAGCAGGATGAAGGTCTGACTGGTGCTGAGTGAAGTGGGCAAAGCTCACAATAGTTAACTGGGCAAAATTGTAAGAAAGAGGATTTACCCATTGGCTTTGTTCTTAATTTGTTTCTATCTCTTGAAACAGGAGATAGCGAAGAACCTCTGTCTGTGTATTTCAGTGCTCCTGAGTCCTTGACACGTCACATCTTCTCCACCTTCTCTGATACGTGGATGGTAGCTGCTACGTTTTATTCAGTTCTCCTTTATGGGGCACAAACCTACTTTGAGCTCAGCCACCTGCCTGTTTCCAAATTCATAGATGAGGTAAATGTCTTGAGAGAGGGAGCAGAACACATAGCATATCTTCCATCCAACCAGGGAAAGTTCTTAATGCCGAAGTTGAGCTTTATGGGAATACTGACAGCCTGGAGAGAAGACAGCCTGGAAAGATCTGAATAGCTAAAATCTGAATTGAGCTTAATCTTCTAATATAGGCAGCTTGATAGACTATCCAAATCTCACTGTGGAAGAGCATTTGGAAGTCCAGTTTGCCAAGGCACCTCTGTACTTAGCTGCCCAAATATATGGCCTAGAGGCACTACGTCAAAACATGGGCCTAGAATTTGGAGGAGCTCTAAGACTGGCGATCTTCTAGTAGAGCATAAATGCCTCAAGAAAGCAGAGCAAGTTACCAGTATGACAGGGGTGAGCAAAATACGGCCTGTGAGTTGGATCTGGACTGTGGGCTTGCCCACCAATTGATTGGATTCAGCCCGTGGCTGCCCCCACGGTGCTCTTCATGAGGCTTAGCCGTGTCCAGGTCAGCCAGCACTGAGTTTTTGCCTGCACCCACCTACCCAAGTTCTGGTCAGCACACATAACCTACTGACAGGGCTGCTCTTAGTGTGGCTGCAATCATCTGGGTGCTGTTCAGCTCCCCTTGCCTCCAGCAGTGGCTCCTCCTCCTGCTCCTGTCCCTGTTGTGCTGCTCTGGCTGGGGAGCTAGCTGGTTGACGCCTGCCGCGGCTTGTGGGGGCTCTGGTTCCAGCTCTCAGTTGTCTTCCACCCGCTCAGTCTACCTGGTGCAATGAGCAGCCACCTGCGGACAGCCGAGGGGGTGCAAGACAGCCAGTAGCTAGAGCCACAGCCCCACGTGCTGGGCCAGGAACTGCCCAACTGAAGCTTTCCCCCCACCCCAGTGGTGCAGCAGGGGCAAGAGCAGGAGGGAGGATACACTGCTGGAAGCGAGGGGAGCTGAACAGCACCTGGGTGGTTGGAGTTGCACTGTGAGCAGCCTCACCAGTAAGCCGTGTGTGCTAGCTGGGGCTGGGCCACTGGGTGCAGACTGACCTGGTCCAGAGTGGGCAGGGCTTGGCCCCATGCAGAATGCTGTGAGTACTGCACCACCTGCATAAGCTCTGCTGCATATGCCCCCTCCTTCCTCTCTTCACCCCGACTAGCTCCTGGGACCTAGCACCCATGGGGCACCCCCCAACACATGTACACATGACCCCCACAATCCAACACACACCACAACTCCCACATCCACACACAGGGCAGGGGCATGCAGGGAGTAGATCACAGATTGCATCTCTGACCCAAGCCCCAACCCCTCATGCCCCTGCTCACAGAACTGCAGCCCTTCCCTAGCCCTACCCCTGGCTCCATGCTGATCCCCATGGAGACAAGCTGGGGTCATGCAAGCAGAGCATGCGGCTGAGCAGGAAGCTGCCTCCAGCCAGGATCTCGGGGTGGGGAGTGGGGTTTATAGCACAGGGCTGGGGCCAGGGCTAGGGCAGAGCCACGATCCACTCACTGCCGACCTCTGCCTGCAGAATCTACACCCGTTGCAGGGGCACATGACCAGCGGATCATGGCTCTGCCCCAGGCCCTCGCCCTGCGCCTTTCGCTGCCCTGTGACCCCACCCTGTGATCCCGTCTTCGGTCACTTGTCCTCCTTCCTAATACTGCTTCCTGCCTGCCTGCAGTCCCAGCCCACATAGGGCATTTTGCTGAGCTGGTGTGGGGTGGAAGGGGTGCTGACTCTACCTCTAACAACTCATCAAAACTCCCTATGTGGCCTCTGGGCTCAAATAATTACCCACCTTTGCAATAGGAGAAGGGATCCGTTGGCTCTATGCATATTTAAATAAATATAGGAGGTTTTTTGCAGCACTTGCAGAAGAATAAACAGTAATTGAAATTCTCAATCTGCAGCACCACTGGCACAATTCGTATTACTGGGTAGAAAAATAGGACAATTATTTGAGTATCAGCAATACCTTGGGCAGAGTGTAATACTGGATATGTCTGTGTTACATAACATGGCATCAATATTCTACTGCAGTGGTTTTCAACCTTTTTTAGCTAGTGTACCCTTTCTGGGCACATGGGGGTATGTGCCTCCAGGTCTGTGTGCAGGTCATGGGTGAGCTGGGGCCAAGGCTGTGCCGGACTCTTCTCGGTTCCAAGAGGATGGGGCTGGGCTGGGCTGTGCTCAGGGCAGGCGGTGGTGACACTGGGAAGAGGGCTATGGGGGATGGGACTGCAGCCACCCCAAAATTTGCAGTAACCCCTCCAACCCCTCTCCCAGCACTGCCACCATGCACCTTGAGTGCAGCACGGCCAAGCCATGACCCCAGCCCACCTCATCCCAAGTGCAGATCTGAGGGCACATGCCTCCTATGTTCTCCCAGGGTGCGTGTAGTGGTGGGAGCCACCCCCCTGTGTGGCTCAGTCCTGCACCCTGCCCCTACTGGGCAGTCCTTCCCCAACAACAAACTTACCCACTGGACCTGGCTCTTCTCCACTTGGCTGAGTTGCGTCCTGCCTGCCCACAGCCTGTGCTGCTGCTGCACGTGCATGCAGTATTCTGCATGCCCCCTATGACCGTTTTAAGTACCCCTAGGGGTATATGTACCCCTGGTTTATAACCACTGTTTAACTGGAAATGCCAAAACAACAATATGAGCAGATTGTTTAGGATGTTAGGAGAGTTAAAGTACAAGCAATAGGTTATAGTAATAGGTAAGTTCACTAAGAAATATTCTATGAAGTTGTTAATGAAAATCTCACCTTGGCATCAATCATATCAGCTTTTTAACAATACCTAGTAATGCTGCACGATGGTTTTGGATAGCTAGTGAGATGCGGAGTATCCTATCGCATTCCCCATGCAGGAGAAATGTAGGGATGTTCAAATTCTGTACTACTAAATCTGATGGCAATTTTTATTTCTGTTTTATGCCAACTTAACTAAGATCAGAACTTAGCCTATGGTTACGTTATACTATAGTTTACCCTTCTTTCCTTAATTCCTGCCAGATCAGCTTTCTGACCTATTTTTAAATCTCATAACTTTGTTATAAATGATCTGCATGGTTCTGAGGTTTTTTTATTGTGTAAAATCAAGTTTCATTGCAATAACAAATGGCACATTCCTTTTGTTCATGTTTCCCTTAGATCTGCAAAGGACACCAAGCTCAAAGACCAGATTCCATACCACTGAAGCTATGGGAAGTAATAGCAGCTAACTTGCTTTATCTTGACGTAGAACGCATGTCCATGGACGTATTGTTAGAGCATCTAGAAAACTACGAAAGTTCCTTGGGTATGTAGAACAGCTTCATTAGTTAACCTATATGCCAAGGTACAACTGCAAGGGTGTTTAATACATTTTCAGCAAATCTGTATTGTGGTAGCACCCAGAAGTCTCAGTCATGTAACTAGAGGCCTTTTTGCTAGGTGCTGCGCACAGCACAAAAAGATGGTCCCTGCCCCAAAGAGCTTATTGTGTAAGTGTAGATACTGATCTGAAAATACTTGTCCTTTCCCCCTGAGACCAGACAAGAGTCCAATTTGAGAAGCACCACTGTACAAGTGATCCACTACCAATACCAGTAATGCTTTGTATGCCCTGCTCAGGTTCTTCCCAAGACACAGTAAAGCAGGTCATTCAGACATCAAGCGTAGTACTACTACATTAATCATGTTTTGAACAGTGTGGTGAGATGAGGACAGGAGATAGTTAGTTAGTGTCTATAGAATGTCTTGAAGATGATGATTAAAGATCAAACTGATATTTTAGTAATGTTTCCATTTAATTTCTTTAAAATATTAGTGGTCTGTTTGCTGATCAAATGTGCCAGAGGGATGGGTCCGTTAATTAATCATCTGGCAAAAACTGCATAGGCAGGGGCTGGCTCATTTTTCCCTACATATACCATGCCACCAATGTGCTCCATCGCGTCCTAGAAGTAGGGTGACCATACATCTTGGTTTGACTGAGATGGGTTTCAAAGGTTGGTCCTGGACAGTTGGTGAAAATTAAAATGAGAGTCCTGGAATTGCAGGTGCATGGGACACAGTCTGGTAGGGAGGGAAAGTGGCATGGTGCACCAGGGTGGGTAGGCACTGCTGCAGCAACAGTTAGAAAGGATGTGAACCTGAGGCAGATATTTGCCTGTAGGAACTCGACTGAGATGATCCCTTTTACACAGACTAGTAAAGAGTTATCAGATTCCTAGCATTGTTCTATAGAGGTGTTCAAAGCAGCTCCTATTCAACTTGGATTTGGCCTAAATCAGGGACACTGATTTGATTAGTTGATTCGGATCACTGTCCCTGATTCGATTTGGCCAAATCTGAATCTGAAGAGTCGATGCTGATTCAGAGAGTCAGCAATTTGGACATAGAGACAGCTTTAAATGTTTTTTCTGCGTTCCTGGAGGTAGCAAGCATGGCTCATGAATGCTGCGATGCTGGGGCGGATGGAGCATCCCATAGGACCGTGAGGGGCCCTCCACGTGCTTGGCAAAGAACCCAGAAGTGGACCGGAAGAACTATTGGTCCACTTCCAGGTCTGCTGGGGGTGTGCTGGGGACCCCTACCCGTGCCTCCCCAGCTTGGCAATGGGCTGCAGGGGGGCCCTGGGGGCCCCCCCGACATACATAGGAGGCACCAGTCACCGAGCCAGGGGTGCTTCTGGCCCACTTCTGGGTCTGCTGCCAACTGTGCTGAGGGGCCCCCTGCATTTCTGTGGGACACTCCATGTGTCCCAGCATCGCAGCATTCACGAGCCCCTGTTACCTAGAGGGATGTAGAAAAAACATTTAAAGCTGTCTCTATGTCTGAATCTCCAAATCTTTCCAAATCTCTCTGAACCAATTTGGAGGGTTCAGATTCAATTTGGAGGGATTAAAGGCTCCTCTGATTCGATTCAGATTCAGAGATTGGGCCACTGAATCAGGCCAAATCTCTGCTGAATCGAATCAGGGTCCGAAGCTTTGCACCGCCGTACTGTTCTAGTCTGTGGAAAGATTTTTTTTCACCTTCCTTGTCTCTTTGGGTTCTGAGTATCTTCCTAGGGTGCATTAAGCAATGTCATTAATATTTGCTACCTGTGGTTCTGGCTCTCCTTCAGCTGGTTGTCCCTGCCAGATTCTATAGCTTCAGAATATATTTTCAGAATATATTAGCAGAAGCCCCAGAGGGAGCCAGGACGCTAGCTCTTCAGATGCGGGGGGGAGCAGATTCATGAGCTCGCTTACTTGTTGGCTGCTTGCAGAGCGATGACAAAACTGCCGTAAATGGTAGAGCAGCATAAAGAAGCCAGAGTGTATAGGTGAATCCCATCTTTAGTTAGTATCTTGACCTTAATATGATGCCTTAGAGTCAAAGCTGAAGGTTTCTACCCAGATTTTACTCAGGGAACTGTCTTCATTCACGTGGGATGTGTCATGCATTGCCCTGGATCTTCCTGCCTGACCTGAGAGGACATCACTGGGAGTTCATGCACGTGCCCAAGGTCCTAACTGGCCCCAGGGGTGGGATAGACTGTACAAAATCAAACTTTTCTCTTCCCTTTCCAGGGCCAGATCTGAATAGGCTGTATGAGGTAAAGAGTGGATTCTTCCCCATCTGTGCTGAGGATATTAAAAAGGTAATTACCAAAGGTGTTTGATAATGAATCTCCCCAGTTTGTAAATAGCTTCTCTTGAAGCAGTAACATGTTGCATGAGGTTTAAGAACTGAATGTTGTTAATCCTTTATATTAATTAATACCGTATTGATTCAATTAAAAGATGAGGTCTCCCCTCCCGTTTAACATGAGGGAAAAGCCCCTTCTCTTAGAACCTATACAAGACAGCAGGGGCCAGGCAACTGCTGCAGCTCTGGCCCCAATCCTGTGTTGGACCTGGAGCTGCAGGTGCTGCTTGCCCCCCCACCCCTCTGCCTCTTCTGTATTCCTCATCATTCCTACCTTGCAACCTTGAGTCCCTGTTGCCCCTGTACCTCCCTTGTGCCACTTCTCCCCCTGCCCCCTCTTTCCTCCTGCCATACACTCCCTTACTTTTGCTCCATACCAGTAGGCTTCATCCTTGCTGCAGTCTGAAGCATGGAGCACACAGCACAGCTCCAGTTCAGCCCAATAGCAGTGGTGTGAGCTCCATGTTGCGGCTGTGGGACTGGGCTGGAGCTATGCTCATTGCCCCCAGGCTGCAGCAGGGATGGACCCTGCCAGCACCAGAGCAAAGGCAAGGGGGAGTGGAGGGGCAGGCCGTAGGGAGAGACTTTGTTGGGGGGGAGAGATATGAGAGGAAGTGAGGGCAGGGACCTGAGGCTGCTGGGGGCAGAAGTAACATGGAGAAGGGAAGAGAGGGGGATGGAGGAAGGGAGAATGGGTCCTGCAGCTGTACAGGGAAAGAACAATAAGGGTACAAGGGGGCAAGCTGACTGTCTCCCCTACTGCTGCCCTATTACTGTCCCCCTCATGTGTTGTCTACTGCCTCCCCCACTGTCTGTCCCCCACACTGCTTGCTCCATTACTACCTTCTTCGTCACCTCTCTCCGCATTGCCTGCAATGGTCAGGAGGATGAAGATAAGATGATCCTCCAATAATGAGATTCTATACATGGAAAATTATAAACTTATAAATTATCTTTGTATAATCTAATTATTAAGAGGGGTCATCAAATTCAGGGTCATATTGTACTCAGGTAAATATGGTAATGCTTCACCCTTGTGTAGGCCTGATTCTGCATTATGTTACCCTGTGTTTAACAGGGCTGTAAGTCTTTTGTCCGTTGTTCATTGTCATTAGATTCAGTGTAACATGCAAAAGAATTGGGCCTACGGTATTTTCCATTTTCAAAGGGACTTGTGAACACTAATTATAGGCTCCTCATGGCGTGCCTATAATTTACTGTAGTTCCATCCTGTCACCAGCATTACCCCATTTTACCAATGATATAAGTGAGGCACAAAAAGGTAAAGTAATTAATCTAGTGCTGTGCAATAGGGGTGGAGCAGAGCTGAGATCAGCACCCGGGCATTCCTGCATGCTGCACTTGAGAGTCCCCAGTTTTCCACACGGTGCTACCTCTCATTGATGGCAAAGTCATTCCCACAGTGGAGTTACAGAAAGGATGAAATTGGCTCCTCACGTGAAAAAATTATGCTGAGAACTTTTTTACAGTTTCAGGGGCTTGTGAATTCGATTTCAATGAGCTTATCTGTACTGCTTCTGGGCCATAGCTGGGAGCTCCACAGTGAAGCATGCCATGTACCCTTTATGCACACTGAACCCTGGAGAGAGGGTGGTGATGCACGGTGATCCTTTCTGGTGATCCTGAGACCACTATTGAGGCACAAGCTCTGCTCACTGTGTCCCACTCTGCATGTACCACTTGCCAAAAAATGGTGTCTACTTTCTTTTTTGGTGCATTCATGGTCTCAGCCTTGTCATGATCCTGGTAGAGGTGCTGGATTCACCTGGAATGCCTCTCGCTTTGACAGATGATATTTTTTCAGCCCATGATACTTTCTGTGTGGGAGTAGGCAGGGTTTATTTCTCCATGCTGGTTTTGGCCTTGTTGCAGGAGTTGTATAGACAACCCTGAAATACCTCCAATTTAGGATTCAGCATATGCAGTGCAGGGGTGTTGGGGCAAGGAGGCCGCTGCCTTGATACACATCTGGAAGTGGTGTAGACATGCCTAGTATGCTTTCTGTGGGGCTTTGACTTATGGCAGGGCTCAACTGCAATTGAGGCACCGGCGTGTTCATTCTGTAAGCTCACTGTTTCAGGAGGACAGGCTGATAAGGCACTTGGCAAGACTTAGAGCAAACCATGGCACACAAAAGCTCTCAGTTGTTCAGGAAGCAAGCTGGCTCTAGTGCCCTCCACAAACGTTGGGTATTCAGTTTAGTAGGAATCCAGATGATCAACTAGTGTTTATCTGACCTTATGGAAGCAAAGCATCAGGCTTGGAGGAGCAGGCTTGCTCCTTCTTTCATGAAATGGGCCAGTTACTTAATCCATGCAAACAGATGCAACTCCACCAAAGCTAGTGGAGCTATGTTGATTTAAACAAACTGATTTGCCTGTTGGTAAATCTGGGCTGCTGATTTTTTGCCCAGCATGTAAACGCATCCAAAAACTAGTTCCCAGGACAACTGAGAAGTTCACTGGCATAACAATGAGGAAGAGAAGTGCTTTTTAACATTTTAATTAAAAAAAAATCAGATACAACACAATGTGGGACCATACCCACACTTTTCTGCATTTTCAGATTGTCCTAGTGATGGTAAGCTAACAACAGGCTCTGCCTGCTTTAGGAATTAATAAACATGTGAAGTCGTTCTTGCTCTCAGCTCTTCCAAATATTCATTAGTGCCCAAGTAATTCCCAAACAATGTCACCAATGGCTTAGCTGGCATCCTTCCCTCTTAAGGTAATAGGTGTCACTTGGCCAAAGAAGTGACAGTTTTGAAGGCTTTGGAAGCTTGAGAGAAACCAAATGTTGAGCTGACACAGGTATTTGTGTTTGTCCAAGCTCTAATTTTGTTTTCTTCTTTTCTCTGTTTGGCAGGGCTGCTTTGATAGCAAAGGTGAGAACCTAATGTTGTTTACAATGTGCCTGAGAAGTGCTCAGACTTCCTGTGACAAGAAAGCTTTCTTAACAGCACTTATGTCTAAAGAAGAAATCAGCATAAATAATGAAATGGGCATTATGATTGTGGGTGCTAAAACTTGGAGGCTTTAAAAAAAGACAAAGAGATTGAAGGTTGGGCTTCATTTGACTGGACGTGTACAAAGGTTCCAATAACGTCTTCAAATATCTGAAGGGCAATTATAAAGAGGACGGAGGTTGACTTTTGTGGCTGCAGGGGACAGGACTAGGAGCCATGACCTCAAGCTGCAGCAGAGAAAGCTTAGGTTGGAGATCTGGAAGAACTCTGACTATGTGGAAAGGCTACCCATAAAAGTTGTAGGATTTTCAACGTAGGTGGAGGGAGAAAAAATATTTGGGGGGGCTGAGTGAATGTGCACACCCTCCCAGCAGGTAAGTCTGTGGGGGAAAGGGAGGGAGTGGGGCTGGGGCTGCGGCAGGTCCTTCACAGCCGAGGTGGGGTGTGGTACAGAGCTGTGAGTGGCTTGTCTGCGGGGAGGGGGTCTGGCGTGGGGAGGAGGTGGCAGCTCTTGCCAGTGCATGCATACCAGGAGCCATAGGGACATGTGCCCCAGATCTGCGTGGGGTAGAATGGGATGCCATTGTGGGCTGGGGCCAGGGCTGGACCAGGCTCTTTCCAGCGGGGGGAGAGGGGGTTGGGCTGCACTGCACTCAGGGCAGGTGGTGGTGGTGTGCTGGGAGGTGGGGTTGGGGGGCGCTATGATGAATTTTGGGGTGGTTGAAGCCCCCCCCCATAACCCCTTTCCCAGCATTGCCACCACCTACTCCAAGTGCAGCATGGTCTACCCTCACTGGGAAAAGCCTGGCATAGCCCTGGCTCCAGCCCCCTGCTGCAGCCTGCCCTGCCCTGTGCAAATTCATGGGCACATGCCCCCCATGCCCTCCTGGGGTGCGTGTAGCAGCAGGAGCCATGCCCCACTCAGACAAGGTGCTCACGGATCAGTCCCACGCCCTGCCTCAGCTCTACAGGGCCTGCCCCAGCCCCACTCCCTCCCTCACCACTGTGCCCGCGCCCCTCCTCACCTCTGCTGCAGCTGCTGGAAGCCCATGGCTGGGCTGCTTTGTGGCCCTATCACTGCTCTGCATTTGTGGGGGCTAAGCCCCATTAACCCCCCCACCCCTTTTGCCACCTATGATTTCAGCCTTGACATTTTTCAAGAGTAGTTTAAAGAGATACTTAGCTGGCATGGTTCAGTCAGGGATGATCCTACCTGGAGCATGGGGATGGGCTATATGACCTCCTGAAGTCCCTTCCAGCCCTGTGTTCCTACGACCCTATGATTCTCTGAATTATTCAGACTTCCTCAGTTTGCACAACTGGTCTCAGCATCTTTTAAGGAGAAATTGTCCCAGTACATTTTCAGTACTGTACTAACTGGAAAACATAAGTGCAAATGTGGGAATAGGTTAGTTGTTCCTCTAAGAGAATGATTTACCTTTTTGAAAGGAGTCAGCTGCTTATTGTTTCTCAGCAGTGCTTTAGCTGATGTCTTAGATTGGTGCAAATTAGTGATAACTCCACCAACAAAAATGTATGTAACCTAGTGCAGAGCTGGTGTACATCAGAGATGAATCATAACCTATTAGTTTTTGTGATTTGTTTTTATTTGTCTAGGAAACTTCAAAGAGTGGGATGCACCAAATAGATCTCTAAGCACATGTCAAGATATTACTGAACAGAAGGTAATAGTTTGTTTCTTAGTTACTGTTTTGTCTCTTCTAGGAAGAGAATCTTCTTTATCTCCTCTATCAATAGAAGCATTTTAATCTAGCAGACAAAGTCTTGGTGCTTGTGTTACACAGAAAGTCATATGATCACAATGATTCCTCATAGATTTATGAAATAAAAATATACAATGATTTTAACTGGATTCTTATGTTTGTAAAAAGTCCTGAAACTAACTTAGAATCAGTAAACTGCTGGAAAAATGTGATGGACTAAGGTATACATGCGCAACTTTTATATAAAATTGATTTGGAATTTTGTTCATAATTTTCTATGTAATTGTTAATACCTTCCAAAGGACTTCAGTTTCCAGGATTTCCAGCAGCACAAGCTTTATAACCATAAACCATATTGTTTATTCGTAATAACACACACACACACACACACATATGAACACATCCATCTATTTATTGTCTATTTATCTTTCTACTAATGTATTTACCTGTCTAATGTTTGTATACAGGTAAAAAAAGTTTTCTCCCCATTCAAAGTTTCCTTTCCTTTTAATAAGAAATGAATGGTCTCTTGAAAACCAACTCATGCTCAGCTAGCAGTTCTGTCCTAATGACACTACTTCAGATCATCTCTTGAAATCTATCACTTTACAATTAAAAAAAATAGAAACCGGAAACAAATTTTGAGTGTGAGTTTCGAACTTCCCACAGTCTGGGGCATTTATGATTGGGAGTGTCTTTTTTTGGAACTATAGTTATTACTTTTCATATTATAACAATAGCGAAAACAACAAAACCCATAAAATATAAACTAAGTGTCGCGGCGCACCTCGCTGCACCTTTCCTTGAGTGAGAAGGCTGCTGGAGAGAAGCCTCAGCAGTGATTAAGCAGTGCAGCTGCGGGTTGCTGGGGCAACCAAAGGAGAGTCAGCTGACCTAGGGGGCGGGGCTTGGCCCTATAAAGCCCAGAGCCAGAGTCAGACTGGCAGTTTTTCCTGCCAGCCGCTGGAGGGGCAGGAGCTCCTGGAGACAGTAATGTGAGTGCAGCTCACAAGAGCCCCAGAGGCTGGAGCGATGATGTGGAGTGGTGGCCGGGAGGCTTACTTTGTTATGGCCAGGTGTCTGATGTTTGAGTTACAGCCAGAGGCTTGTGCTTTGCTTTATTAGTGTTTAGAATACACCGGTGGTTTGGGCGAGGCTGTAGGGGAAGGAGAAGGCCTCATAGGGACCCACAGGGTGTGGGGCCCTGGCGCCTGGGAGGGCGTGATTCAGCTCCAGAGAGGATGCAGCATTAGGGGGTGATGAGACCCCAGGCCTGAGAGGGGCAGCTATTGAAGAGGCCCGAGAAGGGGCAGTATTTGAGAAGCCCCAGGCAGGGGGCAGTATTCTAAGGAGCCCAAGAGGGGCAATGAGAAGCCCGAGAGAGGGCAGCATTTGGGAGAAGCCTGAGAAGGGGCGGTGTTGAGAAGCCTGAGAGTGGCAATACATACTGAGAAGCCTGAGCAGAGGGGGCAGTATTTTAGGGAGCCCAGATGAGCGGCAGCATTGTGAAGCCCTAGAAGGGACAGGGTGAGCTGGTAAGGCTAGCACGGCATTAGACCCCGGCCAGAGGCTGGCTGCTGCGGTAGACCCCGGAGAGACAGGGGTTAGCAGCAGAGCATCTCCTACACGAGGGCAAGTGCTGCGGTCGCCCCCATCCAAGAGGGGATAGCAGCACGACACATCCGGCTTTATTAGAGGGTAGCCATGTGGTGGGTCTAAGACACCAAAGAGAGAAGGCCCAGAGCGGGCGGGTATATAGAGGAACCCCTAGAGAGAGGGGCAAGACTGAGAGCCCCTAGAGAGGGGGCCAAGCATACATGTGACACACCAGCATCCGGGACATCAGTGAGGCTTGGGATGTGGTATCAGGGGTGGTAGTAGCCACGTTTGGCCCTAAGACCAGGGTGCCTGGAGTGCACCCATCATACGCGGGGAAACATCCCGATGGGTCTGGGAGATCGCAGGGACAAAGGTCCCGGTACACCGCGCACAAGGTGGTAATAAGGTAGCCTCCCATCCTAAACCTATTATCATCAAAGTCGTGGTGGGCGAGAATAGAGGGAGCCTTGGGCCAGACTTGGCACGGGTGGAGGGCCTTCAGGAGATCACGGCCCTCCTGTAGGACTCCGCCGTGACACTAAGTAAAATACACTAAAAAAGCAAAACCAAAGCATTACAAAATAGATACAGTGGTACCTCGGTACTCGGCGTTAATTGGTTCCGGGAGGCGCGACGAGTACCAAAAACGACGAGTACCAAACAAACCCTTTGTTTCGGCTGGAAAGGATAGCGAGTCACAAGGCAAGCGACACCAACAAGTTCTAGCTTGTGCGTCGAGTACCAAGCAAATGACGAGTACCGGGACAAAATTTTCGCATCAAAATGCGTCGAGTACCAAATTCGACGAGTTTCAAGGCAGTTGAGTACCGAGGTACCACTGTAATTAAATGTACATGCTATAAATTTAGTAGATACTAGAGGAAAGAGAAAGCTTGACATTTATATATGACCAACTAACAAATATACATTTAAAGAATACCAAACCACAAACAAATCAACTTATAAACCTAACAGAAGATTCATATTGGCCCAATATAAAGAATATGGTGCAAGTTATATCTACTTGCATATGTAATCTTTTCTGCTAACACAAAACTTGCATACATTCTTTTAACCATTCCAAGAATTAAGGTACATTGGGAGTTTTTGATTTCCTTAAAATTACCTGTTTAGCAACCAAAAATATTATAGCTAGCCATTTTTACATAGGTGTAGACAATGGTAATAAATCCATAATCCACAATATGCATACATCTGGTGATGATACATTTGGTGATGTTCATTTTAAGCATCTTGGAAAGTGTTACACAGATGCTCAGCCCAAAAACTAGCAATTTTAGGACAAATGAATAAAATATGACTAAGAGAGACAACCTCATTTCCACATCTCCAACAATAGTCATTTGAGGCTAGCCTCACTTTAATTTTTCTGGGGTCCAATACAACTTATTCAAAATCTTGTTCTGAAAAACTCTTAAAAGCAACGGATTAGATGTTTTACAAAGCGATTTCCAGATACAATGCCATTTCTCAACTGTTAATATCTATAAGTCGTTTTCCCATTTACCTTTAATGATGGTTGCTGGATATCATAGTTTATTGAATCATTTATACATATTACCAACAAAGTGAGATTTATCTCTAGAATACAACACAGATATTTCCAGATTTGTATGTGATAAATCATTCCATATGTTCCCATATGTCTTATTCAGCCAAGAACAAAGCTTTTTTCCAGAATTTTTCCTGTTCATTACATAACTGGCACAAGCTTAACCATATCACACATATAAGCAAAAGGTGCAAGACTACCATCCTTTATGATGGATTTATTGTAGCTATATCCTTTTTTCCAGATATCTGAGATTCCTTTATTATCTTTAAACATCAATTGAGGCTTTCCCCATAAAGAAATAAAGGGAGATCTTATTAAATCAGAAGATGTTAAGATGTTACATTTTCTGTAAGGCTGATAGTTTCTAATTTCTTCTATCCCATCAAAATGTCAATGCAACTTAAAATGCAAGGAGTTCCTTTAATCTTCAAAATACTTTAGAAATACTAACTAAGCTAATACAATTAATTACTTGATTAGGGCAATCTTTGTTTCTGTTACAATGATGCAATATTCCAATAACCTTAACGAAGGCAATGGCGTACTACTTTGACTGCTAAGGAAGGGTGCAAATACATGACATGTTTACTCTGTGATAAAAGGGGAGCAGACGATAAATAGTGAATCCCTGAAATCCAGAGTAAAGTTATCCTGTGAAAAAATGTGTGGGAAAGTTACTATATGGAATGTGGTATTTTTCCACTCCTGTAGTCAAATTAATTCCAGGACAGGGCACGGGAAGAGCATTTGCTCATTGCAGATGTATTTGCTTCCTTTGCACTTAGTGGCCAGAGCTGTAATAGCTCCGACTATGGGCAGCTACATTAGGAGAACTGGTCATACGTCTATGCTTTACTGGGTGAATCTACACAAGATGCTTACTATGCAGTAGACTAATTAGTGAGACAGTAAATGTCTTTGTATCTGCATGTGCACTCCTTTTAGGCTGGAGTAAACTAATTTACTCCACAGCAGGATAGTACTTGTATTTACTTATTTAATTTATTTTTTTCATAGTTTCATAGACCTTAGGGGCTGGAAGGGACCTTACAGATCATCAGGTCCAACCTCCCCTTCATTTGGGCATAGTAAGTACAAGTACTATCCTGCCGCAGTTTTTAACTGCAGTAGAGCGTGTGTAGACGAGGGGTGGGCAAAATATGGCCAGTGGGCCGCATCTGGCCCACCAGGCAGTTCCAACCTGCCCACAGGGCCCCTCCGTAAGACCTCTGCAAGCGCTGGCCCTGGGCTGCTCTGCCATTCGGGAGGTGCGGCTCTGGTTGCTAAGCAACCACACCCCTGACCCACCATCAGTCCTGAGCAAAGGGGCGCTGGAGATGAGACGCCTCAATCTGGTGAAGACTTTTTCTGGCATCCACGTGGCTATTCTCAGCCTCCATGTCTGTGAGCCTGAACATGGAGGGTACAAGCCTCACCAGGCCAGGCCAGGACAGGGACTCCGCTGGGGGAAAGGTGGCAGGAGTGTGAAGAGCCACATGCTATGGGGCCAGGTCAGGCTGGCCTCACACTGCAGGAGTACAGGACCTGCGCACTGTGTGGCCAGGTGAGACCCACTATGTGAAGCTGGGAACTTGGGTGGGAGCATAGGAGCTGTGCACTATGGGGCTGGGTGGGGCTGTCCCCACACCCTGCCTCCATGTGCAGCTATGGACTCGGGCAGGAGAGCTGTTGGACTGGGTGAGGCTGGCCCTGAATGCTGCCATCATGGGAAGCCAGGGACTTGAGCAGGAGCTGCATGTTATGGGTCTGGGTGGGGCTGGCCCTGCACACTGCCACCACCTGTCCTGGGGACTTTGGCAGGAGTGTGGGAACTGTATGCTATGGGGTTGGGTGGAGTTGGTCCAGCACTGTGCCTCCACGTGCATCTGGGAACTGGGCAGGAGCAATTTTGGGCCAGTTGGGGTTGGCCCCATATGCTGCCATCACCTGTGGCTGGGGACTGGGGAGGGAATGTGGGGATATGCATGCTATGGGGCAGGGCAGGGCTGGCTCTCACTGGCTGCCACCACATCCAGCTCCAGGGACTTGCATGCTCTGGGGTGCAAGTCCCACCCCCCACACCATCCCACACACACCACCCCCACCATAACACCACACCCCCACACAGTCCCCACACACTCCCACCCATGCACACCAACCACATCCCTCCACACCCGCCCTCCCTGCTCCACCACACACCATCCACCATACCCACAGCCCCCTATACACACCCCCAACCACCCTGGCCACATACACCCCCTTACCTCTCCACACAATATACAAGACTGTATTTTGCCCTGTTATGCAATTACCTCTAGATACACTATGCAAACACATGTAAAACAGGACAAAAATATTATTTTACTTTTATTTTTAAAAAGTTATAGTAGATGTTTGATTTTGTTTTAGCATATTATTTATTTTGTTTCTGGTTCCAAGATGGCACCCCCCCTTCTGCTCTCAATAGGAGTACTTCCAGGACAAGGGGAGGGATATCCAGTGGCAAAGGTCAGGGATTAAGGGGCAGGACTTCCATCCCAAGAAGGCGACCAGGGATTGGGGCATCTGCTAAGGGGCAGGGCTACCCTTGCAGCCCTTGACAGCTCACCAAAACTCGTTACGCACTCCAGCCAACATAATCGCCCCCCCGGTGTGGATGCTACTCTGGTTAGCTGTGGCATGATGGTCCATCAGGGTGGGCTTTGGCTGCTGGCTAGCACCTCACTGAATCACCCTCGTGTCCCAGCCAGCCCCTCCTCAACATGTTGAGCGGGGGGAGCAGCCCCAGGCTGGCAAGCTGACATCCTGCTTCCCCTGCCAACCGGGGCAACTCGTATCCAGCTCAATGTGCTGTGATCCTGAGTGCATGTGAAGGCATGGCACCCAGGAGCAATAAACTTGGGGACAATAAGCTCTCAAGTTTATTCATGTGCATTAATATGCACATGTAGATGTGCCCACTATGAAGTACATTTTTTACAGAGAAAAATCTGAGGTAAATTATTCTGTAGTAATTGTGTCATGTATCCACACTTGGAAATTACATCTGTTTCATCATCACCATGCAAGTTTAGGCCTCAATTTCATCATCTTCTCCATAAGAGAATTTGGAGAAAGACCTGAATATCTCTGCTGGAGAAAAAATTGGTGGTTCATTTTTGGGTTTTGGAGTAGAAAGCATGTAAGAGTACACAATTTTCTGAATTTCTGTCTTGCAGGAGGGCTGCCTTCATGAGCTGGTATCATTCAAAATGAACCATATGACCAGGATGACCTTATGCATGTTAGATCACAGGAACTTGCTATCTGTACAGGAAATCTTGAACTGCTTCCCTGCAACCAAGCTGGTAAGTGCAGCATCAGCCATTCTCTGAGGGTATCTCCAATGCTTTGGATGGAAAATAAGCAATGGTTATGGTTTAACTAATCTGAGAGCAGGGGGCACGTGTGTATCGGGGGTTTGGACTAGCAAGGGATCATTTAATGTAAAGGACAATGGACTGTTTAAACCTGTCAGGCTTTATGGGTAAAACATTCCAAAATAACTGGGTGACTGAGTAGACAAAGTGCTGTTGGCAACTTGGGGCATTTTTAGATGACACATTAAAGTGGGTTAAATCCCCTTTTGCATTGCTTTAATGGTGTTGCTATTTGCACGGGTTTGCAAATTCAGTGGCTTATTGTGTGTTAATTCCAGCCACTGTGGCAAATTTGGCAGCATAATGCATCTTAAATGACTTTGGGGCACAGCAAATGACTTTGGGGCACAGCAAACTAAAACACCTCTGTGGAGTTCGTTTGCCACCTTACAGCCATGCAGGGATTCACTGGGCTCTGTGCAGCTCAGGAGCTGTGCAGACAGCCCCGGCAGGCAGCCTGGCAGCAACCCCTGGAGGCAGGCTGCACTGAAGAAAAACAAAAAAAGTGGCAAGCCTGATCTTTTTTTTTTTAAATCTTCCCTTGAACCTGCCTGAGCTGTGCGGGGGGCCTGGTGCTTCCCTCTGCAGCTGCGGTACACCCTGGGACCACCCGAGCCGGGTGCCTGTGGGCAGGTGTAGCCTTGGGCAGGGGCTACAGCTGCCACAGAGGGAAGCACCAGCCCTCCCCCCAAAGCTCAGCAACTGTTCTGCCCGCTGGTAGCTTGCTCTCCCCTCCCCAGTGCCACAGAGGCAGGTAAGAATACAGATGTACAAGACACAGGGTTTTACTTTGCCCTAAATTGCTTACTTCACTTCAATTTAAACCCTCGTGTCATTGACAAATGCTCCTAGGCTTCAAGTCACTTAAACACTTTTTGAAAATCTTGTTCTATGTGCTTGTGCATATGGAAGGCATTTTCTGAGATAATCAGAGTTAGAATAGATGTGATAATGGACAGTCCTGCATTTCCAGCTTGCAGTTGTTCTGGAGAGGCTGGTTGCCCATAGCATTTCAGGAAGTCAGTAATATCTGACACTGCCAGGCTGATGTGGTTTCCATGGAGGCACTTCAGTCTGAATAAATGGCTTTGATGTGGAAGAAGAATTTGAAATGGTGCTTAAATGATGGTCTGTAAAACAAAGGCAACCTGTGGTTATTGGTACACTAACTTCAAAGGAAGATGTAGAAAGATATGGAGACTAGTTGTAATACAGTTGTACCTAGGGTTTTGGTTTTGAGACTCTGCATGGATAAGTCAGACAAACAGAAATAAAAGAAAATGATACTGGGATTAGTTTGATATTGTCAGTCTCCCACATGTCATTAACTTGTCTTTTTGCCTTTCTTACATGAAGATTGCTTCTATATAAAGTTAGATGAAGACCGTTTATCTGCTTTACAGGGACATCAGAATTTTCAAGATAACCTTAAAATAGCAATTTTAGACAGGTAAATAGCAGGGCTGAGAAAGGGAAGTTCTTTATCTGTAGTAAAAGAGTGACTTGATTTTTCTGAGGAGAAAAGATACAGTCCCTTGGTGGAGCTCCACCTTCTTTCCTACCAGAAGAAGATTATAGTAAGAGCAAAATTACCCCACTGTGGATTGTGTGGAAAGGTACCTGTTGGAAGGATGTATGGCAAATAGTTAAATGCAATCACTTAGCAACAAACTAAGCTGGATAGCAGGAGACAAAATTAGGAGGATGAGAACTGAACTAGAAGATTAAAGAAGTCAAGGAGAATCTTGCAGGTTTCATGGAATCATACAGAAGTAGAGCTGGAAGGGACCTCAGAAGTCATCTAGTTCAAGCCCCTGCCTAAAGCAGGATCATCCCTATCCAAACCATCCCATGCAAATTCTTGTCTAACCTATTACTGAAACTACACAAGCAACCCTGTTGCCCAACTAGAAGGCATAGCATCCTAACCTGCCAAAGGTAAAGCAGGGGGAGAGCGGTGATCAGTTTCACGGTTGTTTAAAGACATACAAAAAACCAGAACTCTTGGTTCCAACATGATACCTCTTATAAGATATACCTTTTATTAGGGTTTTTTAAATGCACTTGAGAGGTTCAAGGGAGAGGGCCATGTCCCCTGATACAGAGGAAGGCAACCCCCCATGCCCGATTCTGTGCCAGTCTGACCCCGAGGTCAAATTCCTTCCTGATCCTAAATATTGTGATCAGTCTAAGCCTGAGTGAAGGTGCAAGACCCTCTAGCCAAGAACCTCCAGGCTTTACTCTCAGCAGGGGCATAGGTATACTACAGTCAAAATCCCCAGCCTTGGTTTCAGCCATTCCCTGGTTCTTCTGAGGAAGGAAAAAAAGAGAAGAAAATGGATACATGTAGCAACAGAAGGGGAAAAAATCCCTTCCCGGCCCCAAAAGGCAAATAGCAACGATCAGAAGAATGGGAAATACTAAACACCCTCTATTCTTCTCAACAGCCTGGAGACATTAAGCATAACTATGGATATATCATGCATACTTGCTGGACAGCCAGAGCTCTCCTTTCTGTATCCCCTCCAAAATTTTATCCTGGATCCTTTAATCTCCTTTCTAAGACAGTTAGGAAGCTCTGCTTCATTTTTCTGCTGCTGAGTATGGTATCTTCAGCATCCACCCATTTTAAGCTACAGAGCTCTTTTCGTTATCTCCTAGCAGTCTGCGTGTGGGAAGGAGCTTCTGGGTTTCTAACTGTTGCTCTTGACAGAGCACTCCAGACACAGCTGCTTCCAGATCATCCCTGAGCAACACTAACCCAATCTCTTCTTGAAGATCCCCACTGATGGAGAGTTCACAGCTCCCCAAGGCAGTTTATTCCACTGCCTCGCCCTTCTAACAGCGAACTTGTTCTTGATATCCAATCTAAACTGCAACCTTTAAGATGTTGATCCATATCCTACTCACTGCAGCCGCAGGGAAAAATGGCAGCGCTTCAGATATTTACGAGACTGCTATTGTGTCTCTTAATTGCTTTTTCCACAAATTGAACATGCCTATTTCCTTCAGCATTTCCTCATTTGACTTGCCTTCCAAATCCTTCAGTTTTTTTGTTACCTGCTTCTGGACCCTTCCTTACTTCTCCATGTCCTTTTTAAAATAGAGAGCCCAAAGGGAATATATTTACGTTTATAGAGGGAAATTCATAATCCATCAAACTAGCTGCATTAAAGCTGCTTAGATTACCATATTCATTCTTTTAGAATTTAAAGAAATAATTCTCTTTCTTGGCAAATGATATGAGCCTTATGACAATAGTGTATTCGATCAAATCTAAGATGAAGTCCCCTCAGTCAGCACAGGCGAAAAAGTCCCTTTGTCTTAGATTTGCATAAAGGAGGAGGGGAAGGGGCTGGTGGCTGCTGAAGCTCTGTTTCTGGCCTTTTTATGCTGTGGGGAGCAGGGCTGAGGGGCTGCAGATAATGGTGGGGCTGAAAAGCTGCTGGGGGGAAGAGGCGGAAGCAATGGGCAAGGAGATTACCTGACTCCCCCAGACACTGTTCTCCCTGCTGTAGTAGTGTGAGGAGAGAGAACATTTAAGACAACCCTCCAATAATTAGATTCTGTACCTGGAAAACTATAACAAATTTATAAATTTTCCAAATATAGAATCTAATTATTGGGGGTGTCATCTTAAATTCAGGGTCATCTTGGATTCAAGTAAATACAGTAAGTGAAATGTTATTGTATAATCACAGAGTATTCCTGAGGAAACAGGTCTGGATGGAGAATGGAAGCTCCCATGTTAACAGCTGTGTGTGTGTGTGTGTGTGTGTGCGC